>OY747705.1:16042500-16450000 GCA_963556495.2 Valencia hispanica
GGTCTTACCGATTCCCTGTGCGCTGTCTGCCTATCTCAGAATGCTGAGAGTCCATCATCTAGTCTGAGCACGGTGACAGCAGCATTGTGTCAGGGGGAGGGGAGGCTGGGTCTGTTGTCGCAGTCTGTTAGGCTGCTTAATAATATTTAAGTATCAGTGTGGTGAAATCATTTTTTTTTCAATCTTCTATCTTTCAAAAATCAATCTGAAAAAGAGAATTGTCTTCTTTAATCTGGGAACCATTTAATAATATACTGTAAGGATTAGTCATCATAAAATTATATATATTTTTTCAGAATTATGATTTTGACACTTTGCAGCATTTTAATTCAGATTACTTAGGAAAAAAGACACAAAAAAACAACCTAACAACAAAACTTTTCATTGTGGTAATTTAACAATTTATTCATTTAACAAACTCTATAAATTGTGGAACAAACTTGCACAGGCTGCAACCTCTTCATGCTGGTCACTGGCTTGGTCGTACACTGCTGTGGGATGGCATCCCATTCCTGAACCAGCATTTCCTGCAGGTCAGCCTTTATTGTGGTTGTGGTGGTCACTCTGGTACAGAGTGTTCATTGTGGTGGAGGTCACACGCTCAGCTCAGCTCAGCCTCACAAATGTGGCACCACATAAGGGGAAATAAACAGGCTTTCCAACAGTATACGATTTATTGCTGAGAAGTATTGTTACAGTAAAGGAATAACCAACCCAAATGTCCTAACATTGTATGTTAATTATACCTAAAGATAAATTCTAGTAGGAACATAGAATGAATGTCTAGAGTATTATCAGCTGATCAAACATCTAACTTACTATCAAATTTTAGGTTTAGACATTATTTAGATTTCTTTTACCTGTCTTAGTTTAAGGACACGTGTAGAGATAGAAGAAGGGCGGTTGAAATCCAGGATGGAAAACCTTTCAAGTTGATCGGCTTCTCATCCCAGAATAGAACCTTGTCAGAAAAATCAAACCCTTACCTTCTAATGAACCGGACCCTGTCTGGTTAACCCAGAGTCTAACTGTCCCACTCCCAACTCTGCTGACAGGGAAATCTCAGCACAACAACTGTTTGAACCAGCCTGAAGGTCAGTCCATGGAAGAGGGTTAGTGGCTGTTATGTCTGGCCCAAATTGTGGAATGGTTTCTCACCTTGGATCACTCCTAAGCCAAATTCCTCTGTGGACTCCGCTGGGCGGATAATAGAAATCCCCCCATCTTGTTGTCATCAAAGTTTGGAAACCCTTTGCCACCTTTTGCCTAGGTTTTTAGAAAGAAACAGTCCCAAAACGCACATAAATAAAATCTTTCTGTTGGAAGAAGCTGTCTGATTTAAGCTCTACAGTTGTGGCCAAAAGTTTTGAGAATGACACAAATATTAGTTTTCACAAAGTTTGCTGCAAAACTACTTTTAGATCTTTGTTTCAGTTGTTTCTGTGATGTACTGAAATATAATTACAAGCATTTTATACGTTTCAAAGGCTTTTATTGACAATTACATGACATTCATGCAAAGAGTCAGTATTTGCAGTGTTGGCCCTTCTTTTTCAGGACCTCTGCAATTCGACTGGGCATGCTCTCAATCAACTTCTGGGCCAAATCCTGACTGATAGCAACCCATTCTCTCATAATCACTTCTTGGAGTTTGTCAGAATTAGTGGGCTTTTGTTTGTCCACCCGCCTCTTGAGAACTGACCACAAGTTCTGAATGGGATTAAGATCTGGGGAGTTTCTAGGCCATGGAGCCAAAATTTCAACGTTTTGGTCCCTGAGCCACTTAGTTATCACTTTTGTCTTATGGCACGGTGCTCCATCGTGCTGGAAAATGCATTGTTCTTCACCAAACTGTTGTTGGATTGTTGGAAGAAGTTGCTGTTGGAGGGTGTTTTGGTACCATTCTTTATTCATGGCTGTGTTTCTGGGCAAAATTGTAAGTGAGCCCACTCCCTTGGATGAGAAGCAACCCCACACATGAATGGTCTCAGGATGCTTTACTGTTGGCATGACACAGGACTGATGGTAGCGCTCACCTTTTCTTCTCCGGACAAGCCTTTTTCCAGATGCCCCAAACAATCGGAAAGAGGCTTCATCGGAGAATATGACTTTGCCCCAGTTCTCAGCAGTCCATTCACCATACTTTCTTCAGAAGATCAATCTGTCTCTGATGTTTTTTTTGGAGAGAAGTGGCTTCTTTGCTGCCGTTCTTGACACCAGGCCATCTTCCAAAAGTCTTCGCCTCACTGTGCGTGCAGATGCGCTCACACCTGCCTGCTGCCATTCCTGAGCAAGCTCTGCACTGGTGGCACTCCGACCCCGCAGCTGAATCCTCTTTAGGAGACGATCCTGGCGCTTGCTGGACTTTCTTGGATGCCCTGAAGCCTTTTTAACAAGAATTGAACCTCCTACAAATTGTTGATTTAGGTGCAATTTTAGTAGCCACAATATCCTTGCCTGTGAAGCCATTTTTATGCAACGCAATGATGGCTGCATGTGTTTCTTTGCAGGTCACCATCGTTAACAATGGAAGAACAATGATTTCAAGCATCACCCTCCTTTTAACATGTCAAGTCTGCCATTCTAACCCAATCAGCCTGACATAATGATCTCCAGCCTTGTGCTCATCAACATTTTCACCTGAGTTAACAAGACGATTACTGAAATGATCTCAGCAGGTCCTTTAATGACAGCAATGAAATGCAGTGGAATTTTCATGGCAAAGAAGGACTATGCAATTCATCTGATCACTGTTCATAACATTGTGGAGTATATGGAAATTGCTATTATAAAAACTTAAGCAGCAACTTTTCCAATTTCCAATATTTATGTAATTCTCAAAACTTTTGGCCACGACTGTAGACCCATCATTTTAAGAGGAGAAAAACCCAAGAATGCATTCATTTCGAAAGCTTTCCGAGTTCTAAACTAGCCGGAAAAAAAACGTACTTTAAAGAGCATTAGCTGATACGTAGTGGCTTGCTTGTAAATGAGACTTTATAATGCACTATAGTAGCTTCAGGGTAAAAAACACTGCACAATTTAACATAGTTTTGCAACCTTAGGAACAAGATCTGTGGTATGAAGAAAATGGTTTAAGCTCCATCTGAATGTTTTGAGGCCTACTGCACACAGCTTCGGTGAAAGTAGCTAAATGCGCAAAAATTCCGATTTCTGAGCAGATCATATCTAAGCACTGCAGACACTCAATTTATCTTCTTCATATTTATCCTAGAAAGTGGTTCTCAAGAGCGGAATGAAGGGAAGAGAAGAGATAGCGCTATGACATTAGTGACCGAGTTGGATTGAATTAGTTGGTAACACGAGAGCAGAAGGCTGTTAACAATCTCTTGATTAAAGCTCTTGAGCCAGAAACGAGACTCTGAAGCATCTCCTGCCTGAGTGTCTGTAATTAACGGGGGTGTTCAGCAGCCTGATAAAGACATGTCGGCTCAGCAAAGCTCCTCTTCAGAGTTAAAAAAGAAAAGTACGAAAATGGGGACACTGTGATGAAACTAGACTTCTATTTCTGTCCCTCCCCTGCTTCTAACCCCCTCCATTCACCACTGTTCGCTTTGATTTCAGGCATGCTGAGTCTCGGTCGGTTTCCTTCTGCCAAAAGTTGGACAGTGGGCCATGTCTCCCTGAGGTGCCAAAGAATGAGTGTCACAGCTGTCCCACGCTGCATCTGGTCTGAAGGAGAGAGCCACAATGGTCCCAGCAAACCTCACAGGGTCAAACAAATCAACTCAGGCCAAGGTGCTGCACTCTGCACTGTGTAGATACCCATGGAAGCTGTTTACTGGAGGACAGAATAAGTAACATGTGAAACAACTCTTGTGGTGTCATTGAAAGTGAATGATCACATGTGGACTGGTTCTGAGGGCATGGGCAATGACTAATGAAGCTGAACATGTTTTACATGGTAGTACCAACAGGTGGTGCTCTTTACAGCGAAAAAGAAGCATCTTTTTAATAATTCCACCTGATTTTGTGAATCTGATTTTTTTTCTTTTCTTCTTCAAAACAAATGTTCCATACTTGCTATCTGAATAGATAAAGCCTAGGTCCAGACACAGCCTGGAGAAATGGCAATGCTACTAATCTGTAATAACTAATTTATTCATTATTTTTGAGGGACAGTTTAGAAGCTTGGGTGTTCTTGAAACTGTGTGTTTTTGCAGGAGACTAATTGATTAATCACATAAAGCAGGTCCTACAGTTCCCCACTGGCAAACTGTAAGCTGAAAAGCATTTTTGTTCGCCAACTGTGATATTTCACATGTGTTCAATAGTTTCTGTTTTCATTGTTGCTATTTTGTGTGGAACACTTGGGTCTTTTTTCTATTTTGTCATTGCTACTAACTAGTAGCCAGGCTTGTTTGTTTCTATGTCTAGGTTTATAGTCGACTTTTGGGTGTTCTTTTTTAGTATTTCCGGTTATTTCTGTCAGAGGTTGCCGTGTTATTTGTCTTTCTGTAGATTTATTTTCTGTCTTATTTGCTCTGTCCTTGTTCTGTCAGGAGTTTACTGTTTGATTTTTATTTCTGCTAGCCTTTTTGTTACTCTGCCATGTTAATTCATGCTTAGCTTTTTAGTCTTATTTTGGTTCTGCTTATTTAAATTTAATTGTCAGTTTAAGATATTTTCCTTTGCTTACTGTTTTGGGGATTTTTTAGTGCTTCTATGTTTTGCCACTTAGTATCTCTTTTATTATATTTTCCTGGGTTAGGCCTCTTTGTATATGTTTAGATAATGTTTCATTCATGCATACTTTTCTGACAAGCTTTCATTTAAATTTTTCTCATCTAGTTTCTATTCATTTCCAATATTATCACTTACGTCACTCACCTGTTCTAGTTGATTTCTCATGAGTCCCACCTACTCCATTTCCTATTTAACCCTTCTGTTGTTGTTCAGTTCATCGCAGGATCATCTGATCTGATCAGGTTATTTTAGATTTCTCTTGTTTGGAACTTGTGAATTTTTCTTTGTTTCATTAAAACTCAGCATGTCTCACTTCAGCAGTCGTCACACAAATCCGAATAATAAAAAATGCTACAATACTTTCAGTCCCACTTTAAATAATTTATAAGAATGCACTTTTTAAGAATAACATAAAAAGTTGTCATGCAGGGGACTTTCCCCTGTGCCAGATGCATGTGAGAGTTATGCTGTACTGTCCATAAAAGCCAACCCATGCTTAACTCAATTTTGTCCAAATGATAATTTCTTCTTTTTCCTGATAACACATTTTATTCAATTTTTTTTATTCATTTATTATTTGTTTTTAAAGAAACTGCAAATGTCTGTTAATCATAAAACACTATTTCCCCAATGGAACTTGTAACCGTGACCTGGAGTGTCTGTAAAAAGAAAACACGAGTCTCAGATCCAGGCGAGTATCAGTAGGTTGCAAGCCAAAACAGTCTGAAGATAAGCTTAAGTAGGTTATCTCTGCTGGGCTTACAGGTCAAAATAAGTCGGGACGTCCCCAACTTGGTGAAATTCAACTAAAAACTGCTAAAAATATAAACGAAATTATGTATGAAAGTGTGTATGAAAGAAAGTATGTTTCTAGCTTCCACCCTGAGTTAAAAAAACAGGAATAAAAGCCTAAGGAAAAAAGATTTATAAAGATATATATTTCCTCCAGCAAGTACAGGGATCTGAGACTTCCTGTTTAGATGCTCAAATAACCTGAATTGAATCTTTATGATGCAGATGAGCAGAGATTAAACTTGGAGCTCCCCCTGGATGATGGACCTCTTCACCCTGACTCTGAGGCTGACTCCAGAAACCTTATAGAGGAATCTAATTTCAGCCGCTTGTGACCAGGATCTCTTTCTTTCAGCCAGGATTTTACCTTAAGATCATAGTAGGGGTCAGAATGTAGACCAAAGCACGACTTAGGAGCTTCATTTTTTTGTGAAGCTCTTAAGCTTCACTCCCACATTACTGCAGAATAGGCCCCAAACCAGGGTGATTGAACTCCTCTGTCTGAGGCAAAAAATAATCCCAGACCTGCAGGGAGCAGTACAGATTTCTCCAGATGAGAATATCTAAGACTTAGAAGAGCTGACTCTGATCTCTGCTGCTTTACAGCCCCAGTTTACACTACAGATCATGGGATCAGCATTGAACAGTCCTCCAGTAATCAGAGATGGGACCCTGTGGCTCCCAAACCAGTAACCCACCTCTCCATGACTACACCTTGAGATCCATCAACATCATAAACAAGCTCTGAAACAGGCAGCCACCTTGGTGGAGTCCAACCCACATAGGGGACAAGCACCACTTTGTGATCAGAATATGAAAAAACAAAACAAATATAAACTTTTGCTTTGAATGGATAGCCCTAACAACTCAGGCTGTCAAACGATGAAACATTTTGATCTAATTAATCACAGGGTAGCTGTGAATTAATTACAATTAATCACGATTAATTTACATTCCTAAATATGACTGAAGAAGTACAATTTTCGGTGTAAATGTAGGACCAAACCGTAAGCCTTTGCTCTTTTTCTTAAGGAAATACAGGAGAGATGCATGAAACTTTTGTTTTGAACTCCACTTTCACATTTACACGTGGCCCTTTTAACCAAATAATCTTTTAGCCAGTTGCTATGGTAAACTAACTGGTTAACATATTCTGAATGTAAAGCAGACCGTTTCTTATTAATTTTGGAAAACCCTGAGCCCCTCTTCATGGGACTATCCTACAACAGAGTGTCTTCAGTCAGAGGCTTTTTCAGTTTTGCTGCAACATATACTGCAACAGGAGATCCTTCCTGCACACAGCCATCAGAATCTACAACTCCTTGAAGAATTAACTACTATGAGCTGCTACAACAACACTTAATTTCTCTCTGGGATCAATAAAGTATTTTTGAATTGGATTTTTCTGTACAATAGAGGGATAATTTGTTTATCAACACCGCGATGCATGCGCACATGGTGTGACACCGAACCTTTACATTACTCCCTGGTTCCCACTGCTATTATTTGCTGTTATTTGCTGTTTGCTGCAGATTGTTGCATTTTTGATCATCTGCTCGCTCCAATCGCCTCTTCTGATCGCTTGTTTGCCTTGAAAAGGGGAGTCGATAGAACAGAACTTGCATGTTTTGTTGTTTTCATCAAAGCGATTTGTGCAGCCAACAGCACAAGACATAATCACGTCTCTTTCTGCAGACTACACTCAGAGTAGAGCAGGGAGTGACATAGACCGATAACCCCTAAGGTCTGCGACTGAGAAGAGACGTTCACATGGAACCACGAATGCAGTTTGGGTCTGCCATGCTGTTTACGTGATGTAGCGAGCACTGAAAGCAGCATGGGTTGAATTGTGGGATAAGCAGGAGTTATTCTGTGTATGAGAAAAAATAATCGTGTTAATTCTACAGATTAATTGACCTGCGTTAACGTGTTAATTTTGACAGCCCTGATGAAAACACATCCCTGGCCCCCAAACTCCTACAGCACTACCCAAAAAATTATTTGAGGGACATGGTTGTAAGCCTTCCCTACATTCACAAAACACAGTCACACAATTTACACATATGAAGCAGGTAACTAAGGGTAAAGGTCTGGTCTACTGTTCCAAAGTCAAGACAGAAGCCACACTGCTCCACCTGCATCTGAGGTTCGACAATCAGTTGAAACCCCCACCCGAGAGTAAGCTTCCTCAGAATTATGATCCCTCAGTTGTTGGATTAAACTGTTTGTTGCCATTTAAAGAATACGCACCTGGTTTAGCACTCCACAGATCCACCATATGACATGGAAGAGATGTCTCAACCACTTGAGCCGAACAATGACGAGGACCTCTTTAGGTGTCAAGGGAACTTCTACCAAAGTGATAACAGTTGTCTCTGGTAAATAAAACATGCAGCTCTGGAACATTATAAAAAATAACAGGTTTTGGAATAGGACTCTCAGGATCTTTTCCTGTGACTGCTTATGCTTTTCTCAAAAAAACATCACCACCATACAATATGATATGCATAAAAAGTTCCAAGACAAAGTGCAGAGCTTCATTCAAATCTCCTAATAACTAGATTACTCAGGATTATATTCACAGTGTGAACTGAAATCTGTCGTTAGGGACAAATTTGCCTTGATGGGGCACTCTGAGGATCCACACTCATGCCACCCCTGCATCAGGTTCTGCAGGGATGTTTCACTTGCTGCTTTGCACATGTGCAAAGCTTTGCACATGATATCCTGGAGGAATGATAAAAAATACTGGAGGATTTTTTATTTTTGTGTCCTGCCACAGCTTTTCAATTCGATTTTGACTTTGAGTTTGAAGAATATGCTCTGACTATAACCATTCCTTTGCATACCACTCTGGCTGTGTGTTTAGGGTCATTGTGCAGGTGCATCCTCTAACTTCTTCTAGGTTTAGCCCGTGCTTCATCCATCTGCTCAACAACTTAAATGAGCTTCACTGCCCCTGCTGAAGAAAAGCGTCCCCACAGTATGATGCTGCCACCACCCATTTCGTGATAGGGATGGCGTATTCAGGGTGTTGTGCAGTGCTACCTTTCCGCCACATACAGTATTTTACATGTGCAAAAAAAGTCACATTTCAGTCTTAATTGATCAAAGGACCTTCTTCTTTATGTTTGCTTTCTGACAAATTTCAAACAGGCACATGGCTTTCTTTCAATAATGGGTTCCTTCTTGTCATTCTTCCATAAAGGTTAGGTTAGTTTCCCCAACATATTCTTCCCCCCCTGAGCTGTGGTCTTCTGCAGCTCCTACAGAGTAACATTAGGCCTCTTGGCTGCCTCTCTGACAAACTCTCCCTTTGCACCGGTCTGTCAGTTTAAATTGACGGTCATATCTTGGTTTTTGGATGAAACAGTTCTTAGTGATATGTCCAAATTAGGGGATATTGTTAAATCTTGAAATCTAACCCTGAACCTCTCCATGGTCTTCTTGATGCCGTGTGTTCGCTAATGTTTTATTTAGGGGTATCAGAATAAAGTTGGGGATTGAAACAAATACACATCATACTTTTACGTTTTTTCTTTGTAGAAATGTTGCATAAATTAAAGAAAATACCATGAAGATTAAAATAACTTGATCACATGTTCCCCAATAGACACAATTACAAATACGCACTCATTCAAAAGTTCTTAAAAGGACTTGAAGCCAATTATTTTAAAATTGGCTGTAAAAAATGTTGAAAAAATGTTGAAACTTTTGGCGTGTGTTCAGTGTTCAACAGCAGCAAAATACTTTTCACACTGCATACACGCATCAACCAATCGCTGGGAGGAAGTTTTCCTTTGATTGACATGTAGGCTAATAATCACAGGGAGGCATGAAACATGACTCCTCCACAGAAAGAGGTGTTTTTAACGGAGGACAATCATTCGATACAAAAGAGGTGGCGTGAGCCGCGGGAACGTCACCAGTCCCCGCCTTAAATTATAAGAATCAATTCTTCGATTTTTTTTTTTTTTTTAAATCAGAGCAGATGGTTGGAGGCTGTTATCAGACTGTGGCACGCAGGACGCGCAGCAGTCACCAAAAAAGATCGGCAGAAGTCAGGCTGAAATAAAAACTCTCATCTTTGCTTTCATTTAATAAAGAAAAGAAAAAGACAAAAAAAAAAAAAAAAAAAAAAGGTCTGCAGAATGCGTATCATTTCTGGTTGGATTGGCTGGGCGCTGTGTTTGTGCGCATCTTCGGCGGTGTGCGCGCAGGACCACACTGAGGACGAAGACATGATCCTGGAGCTTATCGGCGACGACGGACTTCGATCTGAAACTGGAGGCGAGCCCGCCGCAGAGTTCCTCAAGTGCAACAAGGTAAAGGCATCCTCTCTGACACTGGCCTTAAAGCACATCCCATCATTCAGAAGTCAAGAATATCTCATTTAGACCAAATCATCAAAAAAAAAGGGAGAAAAAGTGCACCAGATGCATGTAAACATCTGACTATTATTATTATTATTATTATTATTATTATTATTATTATTATTATTATTATTATTATTATTATTACTAGTAGTAGTAGTAGTAGTAGTATTATTACCTGTAGGCTGCTGTTTACGGTATGGCTCCTGGATTGTCTTGCAGGCGGCTTGGCGCATGCCCGGTCAGTATCTTGTCATCCTGCACCAAGGGACGCACGAGTCTCAGGTCCAGAGGACCATAAGGAGGCTGCAAGCAAAAGCAGCCAGAAGAGGCTACCTGCTGGAGATCCTGCAGACCTATACTGGACTTCTGCAGGGCTTTCTGGTCAAAATGAGTCGAGATGTTCTTCATCTGGTAAATTGTTTAATTGATAGCAAACAACTTTAAAAATGAAAGCAGATTAAAAATAGTTCAAGAAGACCTAATCCTGTGTCTTAGATTCGACATACTCAAAAGCACTGTCTGATATTGTTGTCTGAAGTTGAACCAGGGAATTGCTTTACAAGAGGTTAGACACGTGTGAAAATCAACAAAAAGACATCTAAAAAAGATAAAAAACTAATGGATTGTCTTGTTCTAAGTGCAAAATTAGAGGAACAACTGACATTAATTATGTCCCTGTGTTAAACAACAAAATGCATCAGATTGTAAAAAGTACATATGCTTGAAGCAAACTGTGGGATCTTTAACTGCAAGAATTTTAGGTGGTATGCATATAGTGTTTCTGAGAAACTGTTTCTACTTTACAAGAATCACACCTGGATAGAAGGTGTGGTTTACAGTATAATCATAATGCTCACATTCACTGTTCATGACTGCTTCCCAAAGTTTTTATGCTTCTGTACCTTAAAATGACTTCTAATGTTGATTTCTGAATTGTCATTCTTACCACCATTCATTTAAGTAAGAAAATTAAAAAAGTGTTTCTGGGTCAGTGCAACAGGTTCCTATAAAAGTGGAGATTATCACTGTGTTTAACTGAAATGGCTTAAAGGTTTTAGAAATCTTTAAGCCATTTAACATTTGCAGTAGAGTTATTTACAACAACAAAAAATCACAATCTTATCAAGGCCTTTCATATGAAAAACCCAGAGTGAAGCCGAATATTTTTAACTCATCCATTCAGAGTAAATGTCTGATACAAAACTGACACCGTATAAAAAATTGTATAGTGGTGTGATGAGTATTTTAATTACTTTTACACCACATTACTTTCTTCCTATATGCTACCTTTGCTGCTTAACATGTACAGCTTTATAGAATATGTTTCACAATATAGAGGTCATTGGTAAATAACACCTATCTCTATCTTAAGCATTAATATTCATATACCTCCATTAAAAAAAACCTTGAAACTACAGGGGTTTAAATGACAATATTACATACACCACTGCCATATATTTTTTAAATTGGAGTTGTTTAAAAGGTAAAAATCTACTTCGGTCTTGGTCCAACTCTGAGGCCTCAGCTCTAGCCTCTAGTAAAACTACTATGTACCTACTCAAAATAAAGTTGTCAAGTCAGTTATCATCTATTGGCAAGCTGTTTACTGCGTTAAGCCATCAGTGAGAATATAATTTCTCCAGCCAGTGCTTTGTCTACCTCATAGGTCAAATTATTTTATAATGAAGCCTTTCTAAAGAGATGTTTTCTAGATGCCCAAACCATGGTAACTGGTCCGTTGTGTGGTAGAGGTGAAGAGAATCTCCTTAAAATCCCTTCCTAGCAGTTTACTGTGTGGAGAAGGCTCATTTCAGAGTCCATGTCACAGCAAGATTGTGCTCTGCCAGCAACTTCTTAGCTCTGTTCAGCCAACACTCCTTGAACTCCTCCAATGGGGAAGTAGCTCTTTTCCAAGCTACAGGTATTCACCTATGAACCAAGTGCTTGCTAAAGGTTCTCGCTCGAAGAGACGAACAGAGCCTCATTCTTTATTCAAAGCACAGAGGAGAATCTGAAGCCTCTGAAAGTAGAGAACCACTGCTTTGTGGCTTTGCTCAGAAATGTTCCCCATAAAAGTGATGGGGAGAAGCAGAGAAAAAGTCACATTTATTCCTGATAATGGAAACAAGGAACTCATTCTAGTGGTACAGAAACTACATGGACTTTATAGAGGGGGTCTGTAAGTCTACTGTCTCAGAAAGACTAGCTGAGGTGGCCTCACCAGCTCTCTGGACACTGTCCAGTAGAGGCTCAGAGATGTCATGCTTGTAAAGCTGGTACTCACTTTTAGTCACACTTTGTAGAAAGAAGAATCCTGATCTGCCAAGTCAAAGGCACTGTCCTGTACGCTCAGAGCTTACTTTAAGTGCCTCAACAAGATGGGGAATTTGTCAAGATGTGACAAGTTCATGAAGTTGATTTAAAAGTTCATGTTGACTATATTAGGCAGGTATACCTGGCTTCAGTCCCCCAAAAACTGATGTAACTTATATCCCTAAAATCCATTTCACATGGTGTGAATTGGACAGCCAATGCCTCCGACTGTCACCGATGTACAATGCACTTTTATTTTTTACACCACTTCCTCCGAGTGGTGCGTCTACAGCACACTGGTCCCAAGCTGGGCCCAGCTGGGTAAATGCTTGGCAACAAAGCTATATATTTATGCTTCACAGCATGCTTGGGTCAGAGTTCAGCCAACTCTAGCTTTGATTTTAGTACTTGTTTGGAGCACCATAGTATAGTTGCTGCAATAGAAATAAATACAGCATGTAATGCAAATTCACAGTTCAGTGGATCTGTGACACTTTTGGTCTGAAAGCCCTCTGAAGATCCGGTGTTTCTAGTCCGGGGGAGCTGCCTTGTTTCCTCCTTATGTGTTGCGATTATTGTCGGGGTTTATGAAGTGGACTTAGTCTGGTCATGGGAGAACTTACCCAGCAGTAACTGTTATGAAGAACATATTTTGTTCGGCTTGTTTGGGACACTTAAACCCTTGCATGACAAAAAGAAAGCAATTTACAAAAGAAAACTATACCTTAAAAATAATTACTTAACCTGTGATAGATTGTCAACCTTTCTATGGTGTACCCCGCCTCTCACCCAATGACTGCTGGAGATAGGCACCCACCCTTACACGATTCTGCACTGATAAGCGGGCATAGACAATGGATGGATGGATGAATGTTGACCTCAGTAAATGAATGAAGTAGTTTTCCCCCTTGACTCTTAGCACTAATTACTCTGCAGACTGTTGTGTAGCAGACATTTAACTGATAGGGGGTAGATAATAGAAATAAAATTTCCCCAAGTTACCTTTGTGCTAATAAGGTCCACATAAATAAGCCAAAAATTAGAAATGATGTTCATGTTTAGTCTATTTTAAATAAATGACTTCTATTGCCTATACAATAGAAGTCTGAGTTTGTCTGTTCCTTTAACATCTAATAAAGTATAATCAATCTAAAGTGAATTGATTAATACCTTGACCTTCTTCTGGTTGTTCTCCTGTCAGGCAGTGAAGCTTCCTCATGTCCAATACGTAGAGGAAGATTCGTCCATCTTTGCTCAGAGCGTCCCCTGGAACCTGCAGCGATTATTGCAGCCTGGTGGTGGCATCTCTGTAAATGGAACATACCTGCCTCCAAGTGAGTGTCTGTTTCCACCAAATCTAGTTTTCAAAATTCAGCAAAAACCCTGCTTATTTATTTTTATTTATTTATTTTTTTACGGCGTTTTCATGGTTTCTGTTGTGTTGCTTCAAGGTATCATTCGGCTGCCCTGCTGCCCTCTAGTATAAACCAGAAAGACAATTTTCCACTCTGGGTCCATTTTTTAACATTAATGATGACATCCATGACATGGGAGCCCTCTGCCCCGGGAGCGGTGGTCGGCTGTAGCTGCCTGGGTGCTCTCCAGGTGGAGCTTGGGTGGAGGTGGGGGTCTTGGCCTTGCCTCCACTGGGTGCCCGGTGTCGGTGCCTCGGCTACTGCTGTTAATCTACCGCTGCCGGGGCAGATGGCTCCTCTGATGGCGTTTCCTTGCATGGTTCATCTACACTCAGCCCAATGTCTTTTTTTACTTTTTCTCTTAACCGTGTGTGTGCATGGGAGATGGTTTGGGGGAAGGGGGTATAACTGTGACCATGCTTTTAAATCTGTGGGGGAGGGAAGGGAAGGTGGTTTTATGTTGGGTCATTTTAATCTGTAAAGCACTTTGTGATGCAACTTCTTGTATGAAAAGCGCTTTATAAATAAAGTTTGATTTGATTTGATAAACCACTTATCGCAGATAAGAGTCTGTTCTGTTTGATGACATTAAACTTTCTACAGGTGTCAAGGGGGCCTTAAAAGGTAATAACCAGAGTTTCAGAAGAGCTTTCAGTTAATCCAAATTAAATTGCCCAGCCAGGGCTTGGCATTTCTTATCACCATGGTGACCCTGGACCGCAGATGACCACACACAGATGTTTCATATGAGCTTATGAGATTGTGATCAGTGTGTTTTCCCTCTGCAACGCACCACATCTCACAGGAAAACACAGCTGACATTTCAAACTTTAGCCATAACTCTGCTCAGTAAGTAAACAACTATTTGACCAAATAACAGTTTTAGAATCCCCCATGACAGTGTATCGTGTGTTTTATTTGCAGCTAAGCTGAAGAATCTCCAAGAAGACATCCTCTCTTTCTTATTCAGGATAGTGGAAAGACCTCAAGCACTTCTTTTTTTTAATTATCTGTTAGTTTCAAAACAATAAATCAGTAAACTTCTCGTTCTAACACTGCTTTCCCAGCTGCATTTTTTATTTATTCTTTCTAAATATTAAGCTGCTCACACATCGAGTGTACAAAAGTGGGAATAAAAAGTATGCACAGCCCTCACAGAAAGCCAGATTTCTGGAAAAAAAAGATAGACCAAGATAAATAATTTTAGAACGTTTTACATAAAAAAATTAAATAAAAGTTTCATAAGTGTTTACTTCCTGAAACTAATACTTTGTTGGAGCACCTTTTGATCTGTTGTAAGACTTACATCCCTGGCTGTGTAAAATCGCTCCCGATCTGTCCCTTGCACGCTTCATATCATCCTAGAGAATCACATTTAAGTCTGGGTCCAGAGCTTTAACCTTTTTTTCTGTGGCAAAGCTAGTTCTGTTGTATATTTGGTTGTACACTTTAGGTTGTCATTGTGCTGACAGATGAAGGTCCTCTTCATCTTAAGCTTGCCAGCAGAAGCCTGAGGGCTTTGTTCCACCATCTTACTGATACTTGGAACTGTTCTTCATTAAGTCCTCCACATTGACTGAGGCCAATGGTTCTAGCTGTAGAAAGATAGCCACAAGGAATGATTCTGCTGCCCCTGTGTTTCCCTGTGAGAATGAAGCTCTTTTCCTTGATGTCAAGTTGTTTTGGCACCAAACATTTGTCTGGAATGATGGCCAAAAATTCACCCTCTTTTTTGGGGGAGATTTCACAAATTTTTTGGTAAACTTTAACCAGTTGTGTCCACCTTATCACATAGTTACACAGCCTGTTCTCACCAGAAAGTGTTGCAGCTTCTTTAATGTGTTTGTAGACCTCTTGACAGCCTTTCTGACCAGTATTTTCCTAATATTTTCATAGATATTGGAGGGACTTCTGATACTTAATGTCACTGTTGCACCATATTTTCTCCATTTGATCACTTCCTACATTGTGTTCCACGGTTTATATAATGCCTTGGTCATTATTCTGTACCCTTCTCCTGGCCGACACCTTTTGACAATGAGCTCAAACTGATGCTTTGGAAACTATATGTGGTTCATAGCTTTTTACTTTAGAACACGTCAGGAAAAGCCTATTAAACCTTATTTAGGGTTAATCAGAGGCATTTTAAATGATGGTAGGTAGGTACTGATTCCTATATAATGGGTTTAACCTTGGTGGTTAATTTTGAAGACTACATCTCCAGTTATGAATGTAAGCAGACTTCTGAAACCACAAAAATGTGCAGACACTTTTACATACTTACTTTAGTTTATCTTCATCCTTGTAATTTCAATTAAATTTTTCGCTGAGTTTACAGGTTAAAGTTTTAATGAAAATTCTGAAATAAATATACAAAAATCTCCAAAACCAGGCATTTTACCAGGGAGCAGACGTCTTTATATCCACTGTAGAGTTAAATCAAGCAGCACAGCTCTGTGGCAGTCTTTGAGCTATCTGCATGTAGCACCGAGATAGATAACCTGCTTTTTGCACACATCGTCCTCTACAGATGATGGAGAGATGGCGGAGGTGTACCTAATGGATGGCAGTGTTCAGAGCTCCCACAGAGAGGTTGAAGGACGAGTTCTCATCACAGACTTTAATAATGTCCCTGAGGAGGATGGAGTCAGAGTTCATAGGCAGGTTTGTTAACAGCAGCTCAGAAACAAAGCCTTCACACTGATCCCCCCCCACACACCCACCCTGCCATGCTTAGTATCTTCTTCTCCTTCTCACAGGCCAGTCAGTGTGATAGTCACGGCACACACCTGGCTGCTGTTGTGACCGGATCTGATTCGGGTGTTGCTCGAGGTGCGGGTGTTAACCTGGTCCGTGTGCTCAACTGTCAGGGTAAAGGCACCGTCTCAGGAGCTCTCGCAGGTAAGATGGTTTCACTGTGCAGTCAAGACTGTTAAAATCAAACAATATCTCGTCTAAAAAGACAACTAATTGAACTACCTGAACTTTTCTTTTTCATTTTGTCAAGTTACAACCACAAATCTCAATGTGTTTTAAATAGATAGCAAATTATACATGCTTCGTAAAGTTTTCTACATCCTAAAAACTCTGAAAGGTGTGGCAAGCATTTATATTCAGCCCCTTTTACGTCAATCCCACTATATAAAGTTAACTGTAATTGCCAACAGAGGTCAGCTAATTAGTAAATAGAGTCCATCTGTGTGTATATTAGTCCCATCATAAATGGAGCTATTCTGTGAATGCACCAGGTTTGTTAGAGAACACTGGAGAAAGAACAAGTGGAAGAGGGGGTTCAGGTGAGATGAGAACATAGTGTTTTTGCAAAATAACTATGTGCAAAGGGAAAATTAACATCGCGCATAACCCCTAACACACCATCCCCATAGTGAATCGTGCTGGTGGCAACACCATGCTGTGGGGCAGGGAAGCTGGTCAGAGTTGATTGGATGATGGAAGGAGCTAAACACAGGGCAATTCTGGAAGAAAACCCGTTAAACGTGTCAAAAAGCCTTGAGACCGCCTGCAGTGAGATAGTTTAGATCAAAGAATATTCATGTCTTAGAACAGCCCAGTCAAAGTCCAAACCTAATACTGATTGAGAATCCGTGTCAGGGATGCTCTCCATCCAGTCCGATTGATCTTGAGCTTTTTTTCCGCAGAACAAAAGGGGAAAAAACTGAACAACCTGAAGGGACAGGCAGCGAAAGGTTCCACAAAGCATTGACTCAGAGGGACTAAAAAAACGAATGAAAATAAACTACTAAAACACACTGTATTTTTTGGTTGAACACCGTTTGTGAAAAGTTTACGTTTTAGAAGCCCTTTGAACAGGTGCACTCATGTCTGCTGGTCTTTTTTTATTTGCTCTTCAGGGCTGGAGTATATCCGAGCAACCTTACTGGCCCGCCCCGTGGATGCAGCAGTTGTCTTGCTCCCTTTCATTGGTGGCTTCAGCCGGTCATTGAACGCAGCGTGCAGAGAGATGGTGGCTCATGGAGTGGTCGTCATCGCTGCTGCAGGGAACTACAGAGAAGACGCTTGTCTCTATTCGCCTGCTTCAGAACCCGAGGTTGAAGAGAAACGTTCACAGGCTGGACCATGGCTTCTAGACTTCTAACCCTTATCCGTCTGTGCAGGTCATCACCGTGGGCGCCGTGAACTCGGCGGACCAACTCATGTCACAAGGAGCAGGGGGTACCAACTTTGGCCGCTGTATTGATCTGTTTGCGCCCGGGGATGATATTGTCAGTGCCAGCAGTGACTGTAGCACCTGTTTCACCTCGCACAGCGGAACCTCGCAGGCTGCTGCTCATGCTGCCGGTATAGGCTCTGCCACACACAGCTGCAATGACAAACTGAGTCATACCGTTTTATACTGTGGTTTGTTTGTGTGCAGGCATAGCAGCAGTGATCCTGTCCTCCAATCAGATTGCGTCACCGGTGCAGGTCCTGCAAGTGATGTTGCATTATTCCATTAGCAACACAATTAACTTTCTGCCTCTGTCTGACACGCATCGTTTCACCACTCCAAACCTGGTGGGAGCCCTGCCTCCAGCAAACAACCCAACGCCAAGTTAGTGACTCCCCAACCTCAGCTTTGCACAGTTATAGCCTCCATGGTATAACTCATACTGGGCGCTCGCGTCTTTATTTTTTTACATGTAGATGGTGAACTTCTGTGCCGCTCGGTGTGGTCAGAAAGGTCAGGGCTGTCGGGTGTGGACACGGCTGTGAGTCGCTGTCGCGTCGGGGAGGAAATGATGGGCTGCGGCAGCTACGCCCCGGATGGCGCACGTGTGGGAGAAACCCTCGCTGTGAGTTCAATCATTCCCAAACTGACAGACCCGACGAGCACAGCAGGTTAAAGCCGCATCTCCGTGTTCACAGGTCAGGAACGGACGCATGGAGTGCGTCGCCTACAATGGACAGGCAGGTAACGGTGTGTTTGCCGTGGCCCGCTGCTGTGCGATAAGTGGTCTGCGGTGCCAGGCCCACGCAAGTCCTGAGCCTGGGCAGGATGCTCAGTGTGCAGGCCCACAGCACCACCTCACAGGTAATCAACATGCAAAGTCTGCAGTAACCCATAAATAAGCATTTCAGTCTTGTTTCTCCTCACATTCTTCTTCAAAGATACATGAAAAATGTAGCATGGGTTTGTATTAAGCCCCTTTTACTTTGATACCCAAAATGAAATGTAGTGCACAAGTAAATAAGAGTTTAACTGGGAGTAGTTTAATCACAGTGTAAATCCAGCTGTTTTATGAAGAAAGAAACACTATGAAGATCAAGGAACACATCAGGCAGGTCAGTGATGTAACGGAGCATGATTCAATCTATCGTCCAAAAATTGGCTATGGCACAACCACACAGCTACGTTGGTCATTGACCTACACTGAAAGAGCGGATAAAGAGTGAGGCTCAATCAGGGAAGCAGCCAAGAGGCCCCATTGTAACTTTGGCGGAGCTGCTCAAGTGGGAGAATTAATTTGTTGGGAATCCACAAATCTGACCTTTATACAAGCCTGCAGCCATCAGAAGTCCGGTTGTAGTTCAACCATGTAGGAGACCTAAATGGTGGTGCTCAGATGATACCAAAATGGAATATTTGGACCTGCATGCAAGATGCTATGAGTTGTGAACAACTATACATAGCAACATGGTGTGGAGATACTGTTCTCCCATAGGACCAGGGAAGGTGAATGAAGATAAATACAGAGCAGTAATGGGGGGGGGGGGGTTAAGAGACTTGAGACTGGGGCAGATGTTCATTTCCCATCAGAACAAGCTTAAACATACAGTGGCTTGCAAAAGTATTCAGCCCCCTTGAACTTTTCCACATTTTGTCACATTACAGCCACAAACATGAATCAATTTTATTGGAATTCCACGTGAAAGACCAATACAAAGTGGTGTACACATGAGAAGTAGAACGAAAATCATAAATGATTCCAAACATTTTTTACAAATAAATACCTGAAAAGTGGGGTGTGCGTAATTATTCAGCCCCCTGAGTCAATACTTTGTAGAACCACCTTTTGCTGCAATTACAGCTGCCAGTCTTTTAGGGTATGTCTCTACCAGCTTTGCACATCTAGAGACTGAAATTCTTGCCCATTCTTCTTTGCAAAACAGCCCCAGCTCAGTCAGATTAGATGGACAGCGTTTGTGAACAGCAGTTTTCAGATCTTGCCACAGATTCTTGATTGGATTTAGATCTGGACTTTGACTAGGCCATTCTAACACATGGATATGTTTTATTTTAAACCATTCCATCGTTGCCCTGGCTTTATGTTTAGGGTCGTTGTCCTGCTGGAAGGTGAACCTCCGCCCCAGTCTCAAGTCTTTTGCAGACTCCAAGAGGTTTTCTTCCAAGATTGCCCTGGATTTGACTCCATCCATCTTCCCATCAACTCTGACAAGGTTCCCTGTCCCTGCTGAAGAGAAGCACCCCCAGAGCATGATGCTGCCACCACCATATTTGACAGTGGGGATGGTGTGTTCAGAGTGATGTGCAGTGTTAGTTTTCTGCCACACATAGCGTTTTGCATTTTGGCCAAAAAGTTCAATTTTGGTCTCATCTGACCAGAGCACCTTCTTCCACATGTTTGCTGTGTCCCCCACATGGCTTGTGGCAAACTGCAAACGGGACTTCTTATGGTTTTCTTTTAACAATGGCTTTCTTCTTGCCACTCTTCCATAAAGGCCAACTTTGTGCAGTGCACGACTAATAGTTGTTCTATGGACAGATTCCCCCACCTGAGCTGTAGATCTCTGCAGCTCATCCAGAGTCACCATGGGCCTCTTGGCTGCATTTCTGATCACCGCTCTCCTTGTTCGGCCTGTGAGTTTAGGTGGACGGCCTTGTCTTGGTAGGTTTACAGTTGTGCCATATTCCTTCCCTTTCTGAATGATCACTTGAACAGCGCTCCGTGGGATGTTCAAGGCTTGGGAAATCTTTTTGTAGCCTAAGCCTGCTTTAAATTTCTCAATAACTTTATCCCTGACCTGTCTGGTGTGTTCTTTGGACTTCATGGTGTTGTTGCTCCCAACATTCTCTTAGACAACCTCTGAGGCCGTCACAGGGCAGCTGTATTTGTACTGACATTAGATTACACACAGGTGCTCTCTATTTAGTCATTAGCACTCATCAGGCAATGTCTATGGGCAACTGACTGCACTCAGACCAAAGGGGGCTGAATAATTACGCACACCCCACTTTTCAGTTATTTATTTGTAAAAAATGTTTGGAATCATGTATGATTTTCGTTCCACTTCTCACGTGTACACCACTTTGTATTGGTGTTTCACGTGGAATTCCAATAAAATTGATTCATGTTTGTGGCTGTAATGTGACAAAATGTGGAAAAGTTCAAGGGGGCCAAATACTTTTGCAAGCCACTGTACAGCCAGTATGATGGGATGGTTTAGAATAAAGCATGTCCACGTGTCACAGTAAAAATCCCACTGAGAGAGATCAGGAATTGCGGCTTACAGATGTGATCCATCCAGAGGACTGAATACAAATGCATGCCACAACTTTCAGATTCTCATTAGTAAAACATTTTAAAATCCATCTTTTTTTTCTTCTGCTACGCATTTACGCAGTACTTTGTGTTGGTCAGTCACTTATAACCACAATCAAATTGGTTCTGGTTCGTGTTTCTAATATGTCAAAATGTAGATAAGTGTAAGGGTTATTTTTGCAGGTTACTGTGTGAATGTAAAAGGGTGATGAAACATCGTGCTGCAGTCAACTCAAACCATCGATAAGATGTGAAACAACTAGCGAGAGCAACAGTGAAACATGCTCCTTTGATATTCTTCTGTTGCATATATAAACTGAGAGCTTTTCAATCTGCTATACACCTGCAGCTTCTAGGTCAATTATGTTACCATGGCAATCAGTCAAAGGAAAACACACTCCTGGGCAAGATAAATGCCAACTGTATGAGGAGTAAAGAACAGGTTTTCAAATGTCATGATGGCATCCTTCAATGGTTTTTAACCTTGGACTGATGATTTCTGGGAGGAAGATGGGCTCCATCCTTTTGATGCTCCATTTCTCCTCAGGGTGTACAACTTGGTCTGCATCCGAGATCTCATCTGACTCCCGTCCTCATCACGGAGGAAGGAAGCGGTGCTCAGTAAAGGACGGAGTCACATCACACGCAGTCTGCTGCCACGCTCCGTCTCTTCAGTGCCATCTGTTGGAAACCACATTGTCTGACAAAGACCAGGTGTTCAATTTAACTGGAGAAAAGTAACATCCATGCCCCGGATGTCTCTTTAACCCTCTGATATTGCGGTTTTCTTCTCGCAGGTTGAGGTGTCCTGTCCTTCAGGCTGGACTTTGACGGACTGCAGCGGCGTCTCTCAGGGCTCTGCTGTCGTAGGGTCGGTACCTCGAGGCAACGGCTGCCGGATCCACAGCACAGGAGAAGTGGAGGCGGCAGGTGTAGCCGTCTGCTGCCGCGTCACACCGCCAGACCCCCCTGCTACAACTCTTAACTGATCAGTCGTCTCTTTGTCATCTGTCTTTTCTCTAAGCTCCTTTACCCCTGAAGACACTTTGATGTACCTGCAGTAAGCACTTCTGCAAAGTTGTTAATTACCTCCATATGATTAAGTCAAATCATGGTCCACATTGTCTTGTTTTCAAACCACAGGTTTAAAAATAAGCATATCCTGATATTTTTTTGTATCTTTGTACGGAACAAACAATAAATAACAATCATGATATTCCTGATATAAGGTCTGTCTGCTTGACTTAATGACAGCACGGCGCCTAGGTCCTGCAAAACAAGCTCAAATCGTCGCCCTTCCATCTCCATGCTTGACAGTTACGTTGTGATTGACTTTGGCAAAACATGGAGCTGTGCAGCATGGTCAAACATCTTTACTTCTGTTCTTCCTGAACTCTTCTAGTAGATTCAGAAGGTTTGCAAAGCAAAAGAACAAGGATCCTAAAAAGTCTTCCAAATGTGCCATACTTGCAGTTTTGTTCCCCTCCAGTGAGCTTCAGATTGAAGGCAACATGAAACTCAACATCAGCTGCAGCAGAAATCAGTATTTTATGAATCCAGCACTGTTGGTTTCCAGATGTGACTCAGCAGGATCTTGATGAAGGCTCCGTCAGACAGTTGCATCGCTGACTGATTGAAGTTACCGCTGTGTTCATTTTCCCTCATTTACTGTGATCTCACTGCATGAAAAAAAAAAAAAATGATGTCACTTTATTTGTTTGCTGTGTTTTACTTGAGACAAAGGTCAAGGAAATCAAGTCTGGATGATGACCCACATGTTTAACTCACAGTTTGTTCAGAAGAAACCGACAGCTGAGGAGTCGGGGTGTTTTCCTTCTGCACCTGGTAATTTAACCTTTTTGGCAGATGTATAAGTGTTGAGATTGGTGGCGTTTAATTTGTTAGGTGAACAGATGGGAAGCCAGCAGAGGTGGGTGGAGTACCCAAGAATTGTACTTAAGTGAGAGTAGTACTACGTCAATATGTTTTTACTCAAGTAAAAAGTAGCATTCCAAGAAAATACCCTATCCTTATTGTAGCCTTCATACGAATAACATTTTTACTCTGAAGTACTGAGTAACTGATGATGTCATCAGATGGAGGAAGAATATGTACATATTCTGATATTAAGACTAAAATGGAAAAAAAATCAAATTTCAATAGAGCATTCAGGCAGAAAAAAATGCTTGATTCAAATTCTTTCAATATGAAACTTATGAAACTAACAATTATACATCCATATTTATATATGCATAATTAAAAAAAGAGGAAAGTACTTCCAGTGACAATGTATGATGCTCACTCTTTCTTCTCGATCTCCAAATGCCACAAAAGGCTCAGCAGATGGAACATATTAGAACAAAGTTTGTGTAAGAACAAGAGGTCTCACTTCAACATAAACTGCAGGTCTGTGTTTGCGATTTGAATAAAACATGTTCGTTCTTCATTCATTGAAGTTACTCACAGCAGGTAGAGTATCCAGAAATGTAACTCAAGAGTAGCGATATCCAAGAAAAAGGTAGTGTAGTAAAACCTCTTAAAAGTAATATTTTAAAAAAATGTCAGTGGATGTTTGGATGTGAGTGTAGCACAACACATCTAGTCAAACACTTGTGGATTGCATGTGAAGTCACTGTTAACTATTTATTAGAGAAAGATGGACTTTTCAGCAGCGCCTCTTGCGTTTACTGTATGCGGTTATGTTCCACTCTCCTTTTCTACCCTGCTCCCTAAAGAAACATTTCATTCGACTTGAGGTCTGGACTTTAACGAGACCACTGAATCACCTTGATTCATTTATTTTTCCTCATTCTATTGTAAATTTGCTGCTGGGTTTGGGGCCAAACCTGCATGTTTTTTTTCTTACTAGTTGTACTTCAAGACGCTTGACATGCTGAGCCCTGAAGTCTAATATACTGTAGATCTCTGAGTTTTTTTTTGCTTTCTCTCAGAACTGCATAATCTGACCTTGTGGTGAATTTTACTTGTAATTTTATGAATTTCTTTTCCAAGAAACGAGTCATGGGCAATTACCGCTTCCCTCAGGTCACACATGCAAAATCGATTTTACAGTGGCTTGTAAAAGTATTCGCAGACTTGTTTCAAATTATTTTATTTCAGTGAAAAAAATTTTTTTCAATTGTAGGACACAAACATGAAGTAGAATGATCAAGATTTTTTTAAATAATGAGTGACACTCATTTGAATTCAGTCTAAGGGATTTCCAAAACTTGAGGGATTTTTTTAATAATCTGGTTTACCTTTCCTCTCCGACCTGTCTGCTGTGCACCTTGGTCTTCATGATGGTGTTTGGTCACTAATGTTCTCTAACAAATCTCTAAAGCACTTAGATTACACACAAGTGGACTGCACTTTACCAATATGGTGACGACTAAAGGCATTTGGTTCTTCTGGATTTCATTTAGGGCTATCAGAGTAAAAGAGGACTGAACCACAGTTAAGTGATTATTAAAAAATAATAATAATACTAATTTTTTTTCCCAGTTCACAGTTGAGGACTACTTCGTGTTGGTTTATCACATAAAACCCCCTTAAATTTGTGGTTGTAATTAGAGAAAGTTCCAAGGGGTATGAATACTTTCACAAGGCACCATCAGTCCTGTGAAAGCAACAAGTGTTGCTTACACTCTTCCATACTGACTTTTCTTCAGCTTGATTAGAAAGGAAAATGTTGATGAATATGATGCTTTTTGTCCACTTGATGTTAGATTTAATTCTTTTTAGAACTTCATAGGATATTTTAAAAACGTCTCCAAACCCAAGAGTTGGAAGAGGGTGTACTTGTGAATTCGGACGATGTGCAGACATGCACAAAAACCATGTTTACAAAACGTTGTGCATTCCAGTTTATTTTATATCAAATTTCCCCTTAATCAAACTCTGATGTACAAATTAAAATTGAGTTTTAACATGCATTACAGATTGCTGCGTTGTCGGAAGTGAACTTTCAAAATTGAAACACAGTAAAAACCCGTATGGATGCCAGTCCCAACCCACGCACTTGTTCCATCCCTCCCTGCATCCCAGAATAAAACAAAAACATTTGTTTTAAAAGCCCCTGTCCTGTCTTTAAATAGTTGTGTTGATGTAGAGGAGGGGCGAACCTACGAGATGCTCTCAGCTGGATGCAGCTGATGTTGCCATGGCCACGCGTTGCTCGGCACAGACTGCAACGCAGCTTCCTCGCGAAGCACAGAACGAGCCGAGCAGAGCGGCCTCGCTTGTGTCAGTAACTGCTAACGATACCGAATCACACAGCAAACAACGTGGGGGGCTGATTTTTGTTCAGTCACGCTGAAAAAAAAAAAAAAAAAAAAGCACAAACTTCACCACCACACATGCAAACGTGCCGGAGAGCACGCCGTGACATTCACAACTAATGAGAGGGAGGAGAGGGTGGGGGCGTGGTGGAGGGGCTGGAGCAGAGTATTCCTCCCTTTAGGCTGTGAGGGTGCAGAGGAGCGTCGCTAACTTCAACTGAAAGCCTGTTTGCATGATTGCCTCATACTGTAGGTCCTCACACTGTAAACATTGACCTGTTAAAGCTGAGAGCTGACCTGCTAAGATAGTTTAAGCTTGTGTGAGCGAAAGTGTCGCTTCCTCTAAACTACATCAGTTTCTACTGAGCCCCCTCTGCCTGGGAACAGAAGCAGCTTTTTTTTTCCTTTTTCTTTTTTTTTTTACCATCACCATAAACCCTGTGTGCACCCCTCCACCACCCACCATCAGCACTCCGACGGCTACATTCACAAAGATCCTTTATCACAACACAGAGGTGACTCCCTGTTCGGACTGGGACAGGGATGGAGATGAGCGAGCCCTGTTGCGCTCCTACAGCCAGCTCAAGCGACTACAGGAGACGGCGGTGAAGCAGACGTTGACCGATGATGTTAGAATAACACGTTGGAAGCAGGGCGACAGGGTAAATCGGGAGATTAAGGCACTTTAAGACTCCCGATGATTTGGGGGCGAGGGATGACGGGACGCAGACGTTTCTCTCCAGTGAAAACTAGAGCTACATGTGGGTTAAGCTCCCCTTTGAGTGTTTAGAAAGGCAGACAGACGCAAAAGGCAAAGCAAAAAACGTGAAGAAAGCCAACAGAGCAGAGGTAACAGTGAAGTGAGGACCTGTGTGCATATGTGAGCAAACGGAATGAGTCATTCTTCTTGTGCATGTGTGTAGATGTAACCCTTGGCACCTGAAAGCAAAGACAAATAAAAATGTGCTCCTGAGCTTCCTCTTCAGTCGGCACTGATGGCCTGCCCAGGCTGATCCAAGCACTTCCAGATCAGGTTGCATAAGGCTGAAGATCCTCTGTCAGATGAAATCCATCCGGAGGAAACAAAAAGTGGCAAGGAAATTAAAACGTAGCGATGAAAAAGAACGAAATTCGGCACATGAGGCTGTCTGTCATGGGCAGAGAAGGGAAAAATAAAAATAAAAAAATGGGGTGAGGGGTTGGGTTGAGTGCTGACTATGGCACTGCCAGTTTGAGATCTGCTGATCTGTCCTGATCTTGATGGGTTCCCTGTGGCTCCGGGTCAAAGGTCCAGTCACAGGGAGAGCGGCTCGAGTAAGTTCCACTGCAAACAATGTTAAAAGCAAAAAAAAAAAAAAAAGCAGAAGAAGAGAATAGCGCCAAGTCGCTCTGGAGGAACTGACCCGTGATGCTGTACATCACAATAGCCTGGGCTGGACTATAAAGTGCATACTGAACCCCACCCACCCCACCCTCCCTTCATCCCAGGAGCTCGTGTGTGTGGAGGTGTTTCTGAAACACAGGTCTGTGAGTTCCTCTAGAGCAGCTCTAACATTGCCTCCTTCATTTTGCATGGCTGGGGAGAAGACTTTAAAATATTATCTTACACTGAAAATTACACATATGGGACATACTCTTAATTACAACGTGAATAAAGCCAGTCGCAAATACATTGGCAAATATGAGCAGAACATTGTTAAAACACCACCCGAGCCCATTCTCCACCTCCATGTCATTCCGAGTGAAAAAAAAAAAAAAAAAAAGGATAAACTGAAGTTATCCGTGAACACGCCTTCCCGCCACGATCAGCTGTGATGCCCTTTAATGGTAATTTGTCGCCTTGGCCGCTCTGAAAGGAAGTAATTCATGATTTATTCACAGCTCCTTGGTTGCCCTGGCAACCGAGAGAAAGTGTCCTGATTGGCTTCCTGTTGAGTCCCAAGATTCCTGACCAATCAGAGGCAAAGTGGAGCCTGTTCCAACTGGTCGCCCGGACCTGTGTCGCCCCTCCCGTCGGAGTCGTGCCGCCAGCTGGAGGAGTTAGGAGTCGACGTCTTCTAGATCGCTCTTTGAATCGCCGAGCATCATGGGAGACTCTGAGCCCTGTGGGACAGAAGGAGGCAACATGTAATGTTCTAACAGAACAACGTATTATGCCTCGAAAAGTATTCAGAACAGGTGGAAGGACAATAAACATGGATTTCAAAACGTGCAATTCAAATTAAAAATTCTTTAATAATCAAAGAGGGAAATTAGCCACGGTTCTTCAAAGAGTTGTTGTAGATGCTGATAGGTGTGCGCAGGAAAGATCTTCTGTAACAGTCTGTATTACTGTGATTCTTAGAAGCCTCTGACTGGAGTAACTCTAATGTATGACAACCTCATGAAAAGTAGGTGGTCTGCAACATTTTCTTAGTCTTATGACTAAGAGGTGGAGCTGTGTGGCATGAATTGACAGTCCGACCATTTTAATCTGATGCTCTTAAATAAGGAGCAACAAGTTGCCTTCAGAATCTAGCCAATTGACTTGTGGCTCAGTCATGCACAGCACCTCCCCCGGACACAAACGGACCGATAGCATTTAAATACCAGTTTCCTGGAAACAAACAGACTCTGACATTCTCGCTGTCTTGCTCCATAGAGAAGTATTTGCAGCTCCGGCACATTTGTGGTTTTCTGGGCGCTATTTATGTTTTACGGCATAAAAATGGTTAACCGATGTGCCCAGGGCACTTGGAAAAGTGATACACGGTATCCCGATAGGATAACCAACTGAATTTTTTATTTTTTATTCCATTTTCCAAACCGAAACAAAACATGAACAAATGTCTCCGTTGGATAAAGCCGTGTGGTAGACCACACAGTTAAATTAACATGAGAACTTTCAACAAGGATGCCCATGATTGCTCCAAGACAATGGTCTTGTATAATCTTAGCAACCGGGTCATATAAGTTAATATCAATCAAATAAAGCCTATCGGTAATGAGCATTCTAAAGTTAGCCACCTAGCAGGCTATTGTTATGTTTACTGATGGTAAATGAATTGACCACATTACCCTGCTGTACATGAACAATGCGGGTCTTCAATGATGTTTCTCTCATCAAAGACAACTCATACTAGATATGCCCTTTCCCTTAGTGATCTGAAGATCCGTGCCTCCAATTTAATTTTTTCTCAATATATTTCAGGTTTGAAATTGTGTACATAGCCCTCCATGGTATAATGCTGACCTTTTGGAACGCTATTCGAAGATATTAACTGTTGTTGCCCCCAAGCGTTGTCAAAAGCCTCTTGACGAATTGCTTTGGCACTGACCGCTCTTATTGTAAACATGAAGTTAGCTGCAACGGCTTGTTCGAGTTAGCAACAGTAACTATAGAGGGCAGTGAGAAGAGCATGAAGCACAGAAGTAACCACAACCAACGTAGGGAACGCAGCAAACACGTGGAAGAAGGTGCGCTGGTCAAATCAAAACTTTCTGTCCCTACAAGCAAAATGCTGTGATTCAGACAAAACTAATGCAGCACATCATCCTGAAACACCCTCCCAATCATGCTGTGTGGGATCATTTTCTTCAGATTTGATCGGAATATGGAAAAACCTGTTAAAAGCTGCTGAGTCGGGCGGAGGCTCAAAGGTGATTCTACAACATATTGACTCAAGGGGATGAAAACAAATGCATGCCTCAATGTTCAGATATTTATCGGAGGAAAAAAATCTCATTAAACCCCAATAAAACACATTGAACGCCCTACATTTTTTTGCATTACGGCCACAAACATCAAGGGGTACGGATACTTTTGAAAAGGAATGTAGGTGATTCTTAAGGCAAAAATAATGAAAGCTGCAAGCAGCCTCGAACGGCCCTCGCAGCTCTGCGCCGCTCTTGCGTTGTGTCGCGACCGCGGGACTCAGGAACAGCCGACTCAACGCCACCTCAGTGCTTCTACTGAGCTTGACAATCAAATCTGCACGACAAAGTGTTAAAAAGGCACGAAATGGTGGATTTCGACCAAAATGGCTGACTTCCGCTGGGGTATTGACCCTGGCTTCAACAGACTTTTTATAAGTCTTCAGAAACTACATATAAATACTGAATTTTAATGCTTTCATGCATTGCCTGTGGCTGAGTGTTTCTAGAGAGCGTTGAACAGCAAGTAGGCCACTCCCACCAGATATTTGCATACATATCTGTTAGGGGTTAGACTAATATCCATGTTTGTTGAATTTGGTGAAGATCAGATGACATATGTGGAAATTAGAGCCAGAAGTATTTCCATGGCGTGATATCAGGCTTCGCCATGCCACCACAGCCACACCCTCTTTCTAAACCTTTTAGTTCTGAAAACCAGGTTACACCAACTTGCTTTCAGTCACTGTTCACAGCTAGATGATTAGGTAAAAGAAGTCAAATATGGACCTTTCCAGCTAAAACAGACTTCCTGTTCTCAGGGGGCGGGGGTTAGGTGACATGAGCAAATGAGCCAATCAATGTGTTGAGTGCTGGTATGTGATGACACAGAAAATTGGTTGAGCTCTAAACCCTGTGTGTGGAAGTTATTACATGGCTACTTTTATGAAGAGAAGCCTTATTTTGAGGCTTGGCCACATGGTTTGATGCAGCAAAAACCTTTGAGCAGCTTTAGATTCGCTATACCATTGACTAACCTGACTCATTTCGAAGTCTCTAGGTCAAAAGCTATAGGAGGAAATTGTTCAAATACAACCAACTTCCTGTTGGATTAGGAATATAAATCCATTTGACTTGTTTTTCTGTCTCGGAAAGTTCTAGCGGTCTACAAAATTTCAAATGTCTATGTTAAACGGTGTGGGACAGGTTAACTTTAGGGGGCGCGGTTGAGCCATTTGGCCACACCCCTTTTCAATCCAATTAAAATATCTAACTTTCACGCATACTTGACGTGTGTGCAAAAGTTTGGTTAGTTTTCGTAAATGTCTAGGCCTCCAAAAAGGCACTTCATTTTGGGGGAGAAAAATAAACAGCAAAGAAACAACAGGCCTCGCTTAGCTGCTTGGGCCTAATAAAAAATAAAAAACTATTGTAAAACATCCAGGAGCTAGCAAGTGACACCAGGATTATAATTTCAATCCAACCCACTCATTGTGTGTTCTATTCATACCAGAGAAACTCTGTCAATCCTGTGTAGGCAGGCTGACAAGCACAGCGAGAGTCCAAAGAAAGAAACGGCTTTGAATCCACGGCTAATAACAACCGTAGGAGGTAACAAACTGCCTTCTCTAATCTCTCCACAGAAGCCAGTAAGCTCAGCCATTTTTGTTCCATTGTTTTCTTTTTCTTCCTGGCTGTGTGAGCTGAATGTGAGCTGCTGTCACAGCATGAGTCACTTCAGAGCCCCGCTGCTCCAAGCAGCCAGCAGGGTTGTTGATGATGACTACCTGTCGGAGGCTGCGCTCTGCATTTTCATTCGCCGGGCTGCCATCGGAGCCGTTGCTGCTGCCAGACTGCTCCTTCTCGTTTAACAATGCCGTGGCATAGGCCAAGGTATCCTGCAGGTGTTTAACACACAGACAGAAACGCAGACGTGGGTTAGAGAAACAAAGAGGTGTGACTGGGCGGAAGTCGATGTTGAGCTTCTATGTTGCACATTCATGCATGCAATTACCTGTGCAGAGATGGTGCGCTGGAAGGTTTTATTGGTGGATGTCTCATTGGACACATTACTCTGGGGAGTCCAATAATGCTCAGTCATCTACAGGCAGAAACAACAGGAGATATTTATTAGATGTTTATATTTCTCTACAAAACTCTGGTTCATTTCAACTGAACCTGAAAGAATCTCAACAGAATCTCAGTTTATATCTGCAGCAATCCCAGCAGGATGTGAAGTCATTTTCTAACAATCCCAATCAGTCTTTGAGTGCATTCCTGCAGAACTAGATTATAGTTCATGCAACACTTTTCTGTGGCTTAATCTGGGTTATTGGCTTTAAATCTAAGCCTTTTTATGAGTTATGATCACGTTGACAGTATAAGAGCATCTGCAGCAGCTCCACATCAGTTAATGTTCTGCTCTGCACATATATATAAAAAAACCCGAATCCTTACATTTCATGGTATTCAAAGTGCCAGCATTCTGAAGGAGATGAGAACAATACAATTTACTGTACCTGTATTGTTCTTTGGTATTGGCTGAATTATCAACAAGTCACATCAAAACAGAGAGTAAACATGCTAATGTTGGCGCAGCACTAAAGCAAACTCCCCTGTTAAAAATAAAGCGTGTTTTTGGGTGACGTGTTGTTAGAACATTACAGGAGCTTTCCTAATCAAATGAACCCCTTATTGGAACATCATAAAAAGGCAGACCTGTAGAGGTTCCTGTTGGAATAAAATAATGTCCCTGACAAAACTGGGAAAAATATGAGAAGCTGCAGCGTCTGGATCACCCCTGGTGTCTCTTACTGCACTGTAAAGGGACCAACCACTGATTTTATTAACTTTGATGTTGGATCAGACAGTGAATGGCTGATGTCTGATCTTAAATGAGTTTATGTCAAGGACAAAAAACTCTGATACAAACCTTGATTTGGATTTGGAAAGTTAATCTGCTGGAATCAGTCAAAAATTGAAGTTGGAGCAACTGGTTTAGGGTAAAGGTCTCCTCTCATTTCCTGCTTGCTCTTCAGAGTGCATTGATCAAAACCAAAACAGATTCCACCAGAACAATTCAAAAGATCCCAATATTCTATAAGAATTACTCAACAAGCCTGCCTTTTTCTGCAGCCACTGCACGGCCCAGCTCCAGTGACCAGACAAATCTTTGAAGTAATCTTTGGCTGGAGGACACCTATACATGGAAAAAAAAAGAACAAACAATTTAGAGACTCAGATACATTTAAATATTTTTAAAGCTGAATAATATAATATTTTATGACAAGCAACAAACATCCCAGATGGGAAACAGTGGAAGGACATGTGAAAAAGAACAGTTAACTACGGTGGAGGATCTGTGATGCTGCGGGTCTGTGTATATTGGAACTCCTTGAAAAAACAGGACATTTAAATAGAAAAGCGAAAATTATATCAAACAAAATGAAAAGTGGCACCAGTGACTCAATGAAAAGTAATTTTTTGATTACTTTTCTGTATGAGATTATGCTCCCGTCATAAAACAAGAACAAACGTGATGATCAGGGGAGCCAATAGATGTGGAGGATGCTGCATATTTAACACCACATTAATAATAATAATGGCTTGCATTTATATAGCGCTTTTCGAGACCCTCAAAGCGCTTTACAACAACAGCTCCATTTTTCATTAACTCTCACATTCACACACTGGTGGAAGCAAGCTATGATTATAGCCACAGCTGCCCTGGGGCAGACTGACAGAAGCGAGGCCCTCTGGCCAACACCAGTAGGCCAATTAAGCATTGGCTAGTTATGCTTATCAAGGTACACAGAGATTTAAAAAAAAGTTATGGTTTCATGCTGTTCCTATGGTTTACTGTCCTTTTAAAAAGATGTTAGAGAAAGTGCCAGATGCTATATGCTATACAAAGCATAGAGTCACACTCCCACCAGCTGTTGCTGTGCACTGCCTGTCAGATGATAAGACCCCTACACTAATCCCTTGCTTACAAGCAAAAAAGAAATCCTTTGTTACTTGAACCCTACTACAAATTTGAGCAAATGTTGTTTATACGTTTTAATAAAATAAGTATATGCATAAAAATAACACATATATGACATAGAGAACATTAGTACAACTATAATAATCAGTTTTAACCTCTGAATACTCACTTCTGAGCTAATGTGACCAGGAACTTTACACACTGGTAGCAGCGCCGGCTGTCCACATTGTTGCTCTGGTGCATCAAAGCTGTGAGACGAGAGCAATGGGTTAATTTTGTAACAAGATATGAAGCTTTTGATCATGTTAAACGAGTTGCTGTGTTACTGTAGCAGCCCCTCCTTTACATAAACAGGGCTTTTGCAGGAAACAGCTAATCTAATTTAATGCTTTTTAATGCCCCTTTAATGCCCTTTTTGATATTTTTTAATGCTATCAAAAGCACCCATAACAACCCACGAATATACATGTATATTAAAGGAAACTCAATGTATTTTAATGTACCTTAAGGTGAATGTAATTTATGAATTGGCACTATAATCATTGCGCTAGTTTTGTCCTTTCCACATTTGAAACATTTGCCTATTTTTTAAATACAGAAACTTTGCCTGGATCAACCCAGGAACACCTTCATTGGATGCGTATGAGTGGCGATGCTACACTGTGGTGTTCTGACAACAGAGCACATCCGCGCGAAACATCACGTTCAATCCAAATGACGCTGGATGTTCTGGTAGTGTTCGCTACACCTTGCAGTTGTGCTATTTGTGGTGGTCACGGCATGTCCTTCAGACGTTCCGCTGTTGGTTACAGAAAAGTAACTAGCCACAATTAACTGCTGTCTGTCCCTTCCAACTGATTTGTAGCTGTCTAACTGCATGTGAGATTTCCTGACATTGTACGAAGCCTAAATTTTTTTTGTGCAAAACACTGAAAAATCCTTCTCCATCTTGATTACAACCAGGCTGCAGCCTTCTCCTGAAATCCTTGTACTCCAGCCACTTTTACTTGAATTTGCATTTCCCCATTCTCTACGCAAACTTTTGTTTTCTCCTGCTCCAGAGTGCGGCGTTTCTTTTCAAATATCTGGGTTCACAATTATCTGTATGACAGGTCAGGTGCAATTTCCGACAGGATTCTGCATGTCGGTGCTAATGTACATCGAATACACAGTTTAACAGCAAATCACGTTAATAATTATATAACTATTTTTCATGAAAACTAAAGAAACGATTGTAATGCTTATGAGAATCAAATGTATTGCTTTTTAAAGCCATTTAAGGCCTTAATTTCTGCAAAAATGTATTTAATGACTGAATGCTTTTTAATGACTTGCATAAACCCTGATAAAGACCTACCTAACAAGCCTTTGTCTGACTCAAAGGCATACTTGAGTCTCTGGGACTGCAGAGGGTCTTCAACAACCTGAGATGAAGGATTCATTGGATGTTACAGTAGATGAAAACACACTGAGGTCAAACTGTCATAAGAATGATGAAGGGAGGCTCACAAGTATCTCCTGCAGCATCTGGAAAACGTTCTTGAGCTCATGAGGTGGAGCCGTCTCCAGCTGGCTCTGTGAGATAGTTTAAAAAAAAGATTTTATATCAATATTTACTGAATTAGAGAGAGAGTTTTTTCGTTAAAGCTTGCGTACCTTGAGTAACTGCAGCACTTCTAGGGAAAACCCCTCATTACAGTACGAGCAGTAGGTGACCATTTCTATCAGAAGAGATAACGGTCCTGACAGCTCACGCATCGCAAACATCACCTGGAACATATTCACAGAGAAACAGCATCGCATCAGTGAAAGAGCTTCTCTCACATTTTCTAGTTGATATTTCAAAAGTTAAAGTCCAGAAAAGTTGATTTGTGTGTTAACCTCAAGAACGTAAGGCTGTCCCTCCGGAGTGAAGAGCGATGCAAGAATGTCAGGATGGAGCGGGAGGAGAGGGCTGGAGGACTGGACGCTACCCGCGGACAACTTGGATCCTCCTGGAGCTACGAAGGGCAAATCGTATTAAACGAACCATCTGACAAAAGACAACTGAGATATCTCAATATTTAAACCCTGAAGTGGCTCACCAAGAGTCCGCTGGGGGCTCAGGTCAGAGTGCAGTGTCATGAGCGCAAGAGTGCTGTGGAGGTGGAGGAACTCCCGAGCCTGAGCTGGACTCCACCGTCGGTTCTGGAAGAACAACAAGAGTCAACTTAGGAAGCCTGCGACCTTTTTTGAACATCTAACAGGGGGAAGTTAGAGCAAGTGTCAAAACTGCATACTTTTAAACTGGAATTACCAGCATTGTCAAGACCAGTATACATTTAGTCAGGGGTGGAGTACTCGAGTCCTGACTGGAGTCACTTTTCAGGGACTTGTGACTTGACTTGATCAGGTCACCGATGACTTACACTTGGATGATAAATTGCTATTATTGGAATTAGCATGTAGCCAGTGCTAATGTTATCTTGTTATATTAGGTAACATTACTGAACAAGCTTAATAACTTCCCTAAACCTTTAGAAGTTTACTGGTGACATTTTGATTATTAATTGTTTTTGAGTTCATTTTTAAGCATATTTTATTGTTTTGCACACACTACTGTGTTAGCTTGGTGATAGCGTGGGGGCATTAAAGAGAAACTCACCCCCCTTCCATAGTCTTACTCCACCTACATTTCCGGTTTGAAAAATGCGGCAAAAGGAGGTGTTGCCTGGCGGACCGAGGGACGAGCGGGGGGAGGGCTGTGCGGCTTCAACACTTCCTTCCTATTCCAACGCTAACCTGCTACGGAGGTTTGGGCCGAGAGTGGGCTTGTTTTATACTCCACAGCGGCTGGATGGCTGACGTCAGCTCATAGAGGCTGAGCCAGTAGCAATGCCCGATTCAAATTCAAGAGCAGTGTACATTTTTTAAACTGAAGAGGGCACTCCACTGACGGTTTTTGGTAGAAAATTTATATATTTACTAAAATACCAAAATTAATGACCAGACATGTAGACAGCACTATTAGACACTCATTTATATAGTTTATTAGCAAAAAAAAAAAGTTGATTTGGGAGTCAGTTGCACTTAAGTACAATTTATTTTTAAATAAAGTAAATCATGTATGGCTGCCATTATTTTAGTCTTAAAATCTACACCCTGCTCTTTTTATATTTGACTCTCTCTCACGTTATAATGACTTGAAGTGGAAGATTCTTTTTGGGACTAGCGAAACTGAAGAAGCGTCTGACTGAAGACACTGTTGTTTTAGGATAGTTCCATGAAGAGGATGCACAGGGTTTTCTAAAATTAATAAGAAACTGTCAGCTTTAAATGCAGAAAATGTTAACCGGTTTGTTTGCCTTAGCAACTGGCTACAAGATTAATGGGTTAAAAGGGCCATGTGTAAATATGATAGTGGAATTCATTTGACAGCCCTAATTTATTGACATGTTTTGTAGTCACCAGTCAGATCCTGGCATAGTTCTGACAGGATATTTGAGCACTTTTCTAATCAGAATTTAGATTATTTAAATTGGATCGATTCCAGCCAAAACCCCAGCATGATCAGATTGAGGTGAGGTTCACTGCAGAAGGTTATTGTTAGCCTGCATTATTTAATCCAAAATCAGTTTTGAGGCATGTTTGGGATTTTTGGAGACTTTGACTGTTTAAACGGTACACTCATCTGACTCAAACTGTGATCCTCGGATGAAAGGAATCGGTTAGGATATTCAAGAACAAGCTCGGAACCACTAGAGATCATGCCTTTTGTTAACTGGATTGATGCTGGAACACCACAGTCTCTCGGTTTAACATCGATAACAAGTGGCCAAGAAAGCTAAGCCTGTCAAAGTTGCCCTGATGTAAGAGCCAAAGATCCCTTTGTTTAATCTAATCATAAAATCATTCTCAAAGAATTTACTTTTTGGTCACAATGACAAGAAAAATGCTTGGAACAGTCAAGATTAGGCTTTAAATCATAAATAAACACTAATAATTCTGAAGCATGGTGGTGGCAGCACAACCCTGGGGCCTGATTTGCTGCCAGGGGTACCACAAAGCAAATGGTGCAATGAAAGAGGACAATTTACAGGTTCTTCAAAATCAGCTCCAATCACAAGCTAGAAATCAAGGTGAAACCAAGCTGCTGGAACGGCCTTGATCTAATATAGAGCCAACAGAAAGCATGTTGTTTCCCTGCAACATTTACCCAACTATTAGTGGAGCTGTATGTATATAGATGAGGTTGGATTAGGAATAAAATTCATTACAATTTTACCCAACTGTTTTGTTATAAAATCACATCACTAAATAAAACAAAAGGATGATTTAATGCATATTTTGCCTAAAATTTCTATAACATTCATTCCGATGAGTGTATGTAAACTCCTGACCAGAAGTCTGAATACAGATATTTACCTGTACCTTTTTTCTTTTTTAGGTGAGACGTTTCTACAATAGACAGGCTGTAAAAAAAAAAAAAGCTCACATCTTGGAGAAATTAACCTTCACATAATCCCACTAATGTCCTTTTTCTATACTTATCCAGACCTGGAAAGTCTTTGAATGGATTTTCCAGACTCCAAAGGAACCCCTCTAGCTTTAGACATGTAAGCAGATATTTAAATTTCCTCCCTAAGCCATATATTGTGGTAATACCTGGTTGTTTTGCCGGTTGGGGCCCAACAGGAAGATTAGCATTCGACGGTAGGCTGAGTGCTTCAACAACAGCTGGCAGGGACCGCAACCCTGAGCAAAGAGGAACCACATACATGTAACTTATTTTTAAGCTCTCCGCACAGACACTTTTTATCCCATTTATAGAGTTATATAGAAAAGTTCACACTGCAATGAGAGTTACCCTCTGAGTGAAGTTACTGAAGAGGTTGAAGTACTGGGCACAGTTTTTCACATTTTCAGGGACGTCTTTGTCCAGCAGTGACAGCAAGGCGTCGGCCAGACTGTCCAGTCCAGGGTCTCCGAAGTGCAGCGCGCTCTCCAGAGTTTTCTCCAGGATGGATGCCACCACTGTCCTCACCTCCCGTATGCTGCACTCCAACAGACAAACCCTGCAGCAGGGATGTCAAAAATCAACATCTGATATGTGAAAGAACCACTCTAAGAGAGACCCAGAGAACCCTCTTCTTCTCTTTTTTTCTCTGTCTTACTGCTTTTGGCCTTGAGGACACATTCCAGAATCTGGCACTGCTTGTAAGAAGGCGTTCCTGGTGCCTAAACATCCGATGTTCAACAGCCAATCACATGTGTGAATAAAACAATCACCCCATGATTACAAGGCAAAATAGTCTAAGCCAAAAGTATTTTTTTACAAGCTCCCATCCTTCATGAAACTATCCTCCGGCTCCGGATGTTTATATTCCAGAGACTGGCCTGCTGTTTCAGCCAATCAGCATCCAGTAAGCTGGAAACATGCACACACACGAGTGTTTTTAATACTTCAATGCTCCAGGAGTTCTCCAGATGCAGACGCAGAGTTGGAGCAATCAAACCGTGTTATAAAGCAAGGAGGATATCACACGATATTAAGCATGTGAGGATGTTTTCTAAAGCTACAGGAGGCGGAGCAGCATTACCGAGATGAGACAAGTGGATCTAAACAGTCTGTAGCACCACAAACCATGAGGAGAGCAAGTAATGACCTGATGATTTCTCGTCCCTCTGGTCCAACCAGGAACTGCACCATCCACTGACAAGCCTCGCTGCTCTTAGAGAGCAGCACCTCCACCGCCGCCATCCATTCCTCTGTGTCCACCCTGCAGGAGACATGCACAACATGTGAATACGCTGGTCCTTATGAAGGACACTGAAATGGCACACACCCATGTAAAGACGTGGAAAAAGCCATAAATTAAATTAGTCTTCTATTGTAGCATTATCCCAAACATTTGGAAACATTTGACAAGTTTTCACAAGAATGGAGCATAAAGAGAGAATAATCCTTGACCATTCTTCTTTGCACGATCTGTTCAGATCATACAGAGACGTGACTTGATTTAGCCATTTGTTTTGGATCATTTGAATTGTTAAAAGTCACATTTATGTTAAAATATGAGAAAATAATAAGATATTTTGAAAGCTTTTTACACATCTTTACCTGTGAGGATGAGACATGTGACACCACAATGCAGTGATTGATTACCTGAGTTTCTTTTTGGTGTGCAAGTAGGTGTGGAAGAGAAAGTGAACAGCCAGCTGGAGACTCTCTTTAGCCATAGGCTGGTAGTCTTGGTGCTTCAGTTTTGTCTGTGAAAAGGTTTTGAGTATACACTTTAAATCACAATCTCTGTTAGCAATGTTTTATGGCTGCAGAGGTTTCCTCATCAGACACTTACTGCATTGACTGAAGCCAAAGAGAGGATGAAGCTGAAGTAGTCGCTGTTGTAGACGTCCCTGTTTCTCATGAACCTCAGATTCTCGTCTCGAACCATCTGCAAAACACACAAAGAGGGAGCTTACTTTAATTGCCTTAAGATGTTCTCTTTATATGACTAGCACGGCAGGCGGGTGGCTCTGAGTTACTTTACCTGAAAGATGCTGGCGGGCATCTTCTCTACGAAGAGGCCTTTCTTTTCGCCCTTGCGAACCAGGCGTGTCAAAAGGGTCAGGCGGTCATTGTTGGCTCTCAGGGGTCGAGGAGAAGACTGAGGGGAGACATCAGGGGAGGATGGGGCAGACCTGGCAAAGATGAAGCAACGAAAAAACTGTTTGTGTCCAATCTTTAATGGATGTTTTTGGAACACTTATTGCATGTTAAATAATATTTTCATATTTTTCTTCAAGTTTTAAAATGATAAAAAACAGATTTTAATACCTGGAAAACTAATGGAAAAAGTATAAACCCCCCCCGTAATATTATATATTTTTAACATCAAATTTACAGTGCCTTGCAAAGGTAGTTAGCACGTTTTGTCACGTTACAAACTGAAACGTCTGGTGTGAATTACTCTTACACCCCTAAAGAAAATCCAGTGCAACCATTTGCCTGTATATCAACCTGATCTTTGTAAACAGAATCCCCCTGTGTGTACCTCAATCTAAATAAACATCTAAACCCATTGTGAAAGGCATCATGATGTGGGAATGCCTTTTTTGTGGTTGTACAATCACAAAATATGAAAAAGGTAACCATCAGCCACATCATCCTTTCCTTACAACTGCATTACTTTGCCTCCTGCTGTAACACAGAGCAGCTAATGGTGGCTAATGCTATGATAATTAACTGGGAGTAGAAATAAAGAACCTAGGAAAGTTGACTCACAGTGAAAGATCCTCAGCCTCCTGCCTCATGATGCTGACTCTGCTTTTCTTTGGCAGGGCAGGCGAGTTCTGGTCGCTGATCTTCTGGTAAAACAACATGTAGGCATTCCAGTACCTCCTCCGCACATCAGGGTATGGGTTGGCTGAACAGACAGACAAATCAGGTTTCCTCGATTGTCTTTCTCATAAGAAAAACTACAGGGACCAAAAACAACAACAACAAAAAAAACTACGAATAAAAAGGATCACCAGAAACTTACACTGGTCATAAACCTTGGGGCGATACTCTCCACCAAAGCACTCGTACTCCAGAGTCTCGTCATTCATATCGAACTCCTCCACGACGTTGTCGTTGAATTTGTACCAGCGGCCACGTGCGTTTCCCCTGTAAGCAAAATATCGAAAACCGGCAAAATACATGAAAAATGAAAATAAAACAAAACAAAGACAAACTTAAACAAACACAGAAAATGGTAGCTCTTGTAGCCTTCCTACAGTTCAGAACTGCCCCACATCTAGTCAACTAAGGAGGTACTCAGGTAGGATAAGAGCTGGGCGATTTGGACAAAAACAATCACAATATTTTTTTTTCCGCACACAAGGATTTTGATAGTTATCACAATAAAGTTTCAAGTTAACAATCCAGCTTCTATAATACCATCTGCTTGAAAACAAACATTAATAAGAAACAAGATCTATTTTAAAACTTCCCATAAACTAAACAATTCCCTGAAAAATGGATTTCAAGTAAATAAGAAAAAAAAAATCTTTCAATTAATATAATGATGTGCAATAGCCATTAGAAGACTAGACCTAATTCAGAACAAGCATAAAATAAGCAACTCAAGTTCACAGGTTGCGATCTGTAAAAACGGTGTTCTGATCGGCCTCATGTATTGTTAGTCCTGCTGAATTGTATAAACTAACTTCATAATCGATAGTCATTTTCTGTTCCTCAATAAAACAGTAAAACTGTCCTAATGTCCATCTCTATGTAAGGTTTTATATTGTAGGTGTCATACATGTATATTCACTGTGCTAATAATAGATTTAGGCTGTTGGACAGACTTGCACCATCCTCAAAGCTAAACCTTGATAGTCGCTGAAATGCTGCAGCCCACAAATGATGGGTGGGGACATTGTGATCTTGATTTTACCCTTATTTCATTAACTGGGAATAGTCATTTCCAGATGTAAAGGTTAACAAAAACTCGTCTTTAATACGATCTGCATGTAATCCTTGCCCATCTGTGGTCTCATTATGATCCACACTCCCAATCAGCATTCCTATCTTCCACAGCCAAACATCTGGAGTGGTTTACAACCTAAAGCAGCCCACACGAAGACTGACGGTGCATTCAGGCACCCAAAGGAGGACTTTCTAAACTCTGCTAGGGAAACTAGAGAACCAGAGTCTTACCGTCTGTCTTTAATGAAGGAGTAGTAATGTCCTGCGTGTGCTTGACCACTGTGGACTACAACACCCACAAGCTCATAGTTCTCTGATATTGTAACTTTCTTCCTGGGGGATCCTCCTGAGGGGCCATCGCCTCTTCCCTCGCCTCCCTCCCCGCTGCAGTCCTGCCGGGCCATTCCAGACACAGTGTAGGGCTCCATGTTCAACACCCAGGGGAACTGTAAGTCAAACAACCAAGTCACATAGCAAACTTTTTAAGTTGAAGACTTCCTGTGCTAAAAGCGAAGGAATAAAGTTTTTATATTGGAAGACACCCGCGTTTTTGAGAGTTAAAAAAAATTTCTTCTTACCCTGATCTGCTCATCGTACTTTATGGATCGCCCGCTTTCCCAGTCAAAGCCGAATCGCATGAGGTGGATACAGAGAACGCTGGGTAGAGATTTGATACATGTCCTCTTCACTGTGGTTCTCTGTGCAGACAAGAAACACACACCTTTTAGGACAAACAATATAATAGAAACACTGTAGAGTCAATGGATTTAGAGCAAAATACCCACCTTCTCCTTGCACTTTTCACAGTAGTAAGCATTGCTGCCCTCAAGCACCTCTCCTCTGACAAACTGGTCTAATGAGATCTCCAAACTCTGGCAAGACGTCACTCCAAGGTTCAAGGCCATGAAAGTTTCTTCACGCTCATATCTGTGGAAGTTAACGGTGCACAGTGGTAAACTTATCAAGCACTGACAAAAACTTTTGGGATCTTGTACAGGAAGAAATTGCGCCTCACCTGTGCGGACAGTCTTTACAAATCTTCTGGTCGGAATAAATTCCCTGAAACGTGTTTTTGAAGATTTGTTCCCGACCCATTTTCTGGAGGAAAGACATTTTGAGTTGTTCATAATACGAACAAATACTTCCTAGCCTTTGTTTTGTGTTAATGTTGTGCAATCAATACCTTGAGATGTTCGTCCAGCTGGTCCACCAGGCTGGTGAAAAACTCATAAGCATCCTGCTGCTCTCTGACATACAGCTCCTTGTTCCACATTTTGAAGATCTACAACAGATTTAGATTTCAGTGAATATTAACTAAAAGCACCAAACTCTCCTCAAGTCGATCTCTCGATTAAACCCGTTACCTTCCAGAAGTTCTCTGGCACGTAGTACTGCAGCTTGCTCTCCATCAGGTGGCCAAACAAAGACTGGACTTGATAGAAGACGCTTTCCTCAGGCTGGTCAGTGTCATCCTCAATGGAAAGGAAGGCCTTAAATAGAACACGGGTCATTATTAGAAAAAAGAAAGAAAGAAGCTGAGCGACAATTAAACAGCTGAGTTAGAAGGTCAGTGTACCTCGGGCAGGCCAGGCTGCATGTAGAGCTGCTGGAACACAGCGTTCATATAACACGTGGCTCCACCATTTTTCAGCCCAACAAAACCTGAGACTGACCGGCTCTCCACAGGGGGTAGATACTGGCAAGAGACGTAAATTACAAAATAATTACACACACTAAAAAACAAGCAAAAAAAACAACAAGCAAAAAACACCATGACTGAATATTTTTTAAGCTACCATCTTACATCAAACTCCTTGCTGAGTGATGGATCAGACTGGTGGTGCATGGACAGGAGCTCTCTGGTGATGAGGCGCAGGTTTGAGAGCGAGCTGTCTGCCAGCATCACCAGGACCTCGTAGGCTGCCAGTCTGCTGCTGGCGGTGCTGCACCTGATCAGACACACTTGCTTACTTCCACAGCCAATTCTAAGCAAAACATACAGGACTTTAGGGCTGCCATGCCTAGTCATCATAACTTCATAACTGGTAACGTTGTCTATCATAACTTTGTAGCATTCATATTTTTACACATAATTTGCATGAATTTATCTAACTTAATTTCCAAAAACTTTTATTTAACTGACAGCCATATGTGCAGAGAAGTCCCTCGCTGTAGTCTGCGACAGTATTTGTGTGCTTACACATGTGTGGTGCCAATACACGGGGAAGTTGGACACCCTTTGAGATTTTGTGAACAACCACCGAAACACAATGAATGATGGGCTATATGAAGGTAGACAGTTTGCTACATTTTCCACTAAATAAATGATTGAGGAAACTTATAGACAGACGTCAGAATAATATTGTGCCTGCACGTGTTGATGTGCATGTTTGGGTTAAATTTATTTCCTCTCATTTAACCCAAAAAACCTCAAGCTCTGCAGAATTCCAGTTGTGGGATAAGCAAAAATGATTAGATTTTACATTAGATTTTTTTCACTTTTAGACCTTAAACTTTTGTCAGTGTTTAGAATTGATTTGAACAATAAAGTTCTGATTCAACCAAAAAATATATATATTCTGTTTTTTAATCAACAAAAACACAAACTTGCTTGAAGTGCAACGTTTGGGGGTGTGTGTGGTTTATCAGTTTAGAGCCCAACCAGAGCTCTGCTCCCAGCTAGTGGTTTACATATGTAATTTCATGAAAAAAATAAAATAAAAAAATTAATAAGTAAAAAAAAAAAAAAATCAATCAGATTGAAAACAAAGTCAAAGGTATCACCTCTGTAATGATTGAACTAAAGTATGATAGCCGTTGATGGGGACCAATCTGGGCTGAGGGTCCTATGGGTGCAGGGTATGCCTAACATGCATGTGGTTTCAACCAGTTGGTACTTTAAATATTATTGTGCAACTGTATTAAAGTTCAACCAGGAACAAAAGTAAAAAATTAGCAATAGCTAAAAAATCTCTGCGTGCACTGTATTTGTTTACTTTATGTCGTGCTTTATAGTACAAGACTTTGTTTTACAATGTTATTTTTGTTTGTACAACTCCTTGTTGAAAAACAGAAAACCCTAATAAATTCCCTTTTGCTTTTTAATGCAAAACTAGTGAGTTTATTGTAACATTAGTCAAAAGATAGATAACTAAATTAATAAATGTCACCAGGGCTTATAAACATACACATTTAGGTCAATATTCATACTTTGGGTGAAAGTCGTGGCTCGGGGCTGGAGAAGGTGTCGGGTTGGAGCTGTTGATGATGATGCGAGAAGCTCGAAACAGGAAGTCATCAAGCAGCTGCTGGATCAGAGAGGGACCTGAGGGAAGAGTTTTCCCAATGTCATGTGATAATGCTCTCGAAGAAACACTGCGCAGCAGACAAGGATTCGTGGGAAACATTTGTGCACTAACCGAGGTGTTCTTTTTCGTTTCCACAGAGAGAGAGCAAGGTCTTGATGAGTCTGAGGTGTCCCGCCAGCAGGATGTTGTCTGCCTCGCTGGTCTCCATCTCCGAGCTCCAGCTGGGCTCGAAATTATCGAGCCAAGAGATCTCATCCTCCAGCATGTTGGCCGCACTCACTTTTAACACCTCCATCTCACATGCTGAGGCAGAGCAGGATCAGGAGAGAAAACAAGCTTTCATAAGCGGAGCGGGAAGCTCTAAATCAGAAATTATTTCATCTGGTAAAAATGTTTCACATCCCTGCTCTGATGGAAGTCACTTACTGGTTAGGTCATCTAGAAGCTGGCATCTTAGGTCAAAATATTCAGTGCACTGGGAGAGTAACCTGAGGAAAGGAGTCAACATGAAACGTCTACATGCCCTTTTGATGTTCGGTCATTTTTGCCGCTTGCTTTGGTACCTCTGGTTGACGCCTCTCATGACAGACGTGGGACTCCATAATGGCAGCTGAGCGGTGAGAACGACAGAAAGCAGGAAAAGGTTGGGTTTCTGGACCTCAGGAAAGGCTGAAGTGTCAGACTGACTCAGAGTGTACAGCTGATCACAGGCCACGCGGCGGATCTAAAGGCGGTAGATACAGAACTTTAATCTCTGCGAGTCCTCAGAAACATTGTGTGAAGTCTCTTCAGACCGTGGTTTACCTCTGCACTGGGAGAGCCCAGCAGAATATCAATAATGAAATCACTGACGCAGGGAAGGGTGTAAAAAGAAGCTGTAAAGAGAAAGAGCACAGCGCATAAAGTCTCTGGGGCTTAAGCTGCCAACGCCTGCAGCTACAGAGATGAACTGAAACTTCTTACACATTTGCTGGCAGCGGAGCTGCAGACAGGTAACCAGAAGGGACAAAGCTTCCCGGGCGATGATGGCGTCTTTAATGGACACACTTTGCTGTCGAACACATATCCCAGCATGCAACGCTGTCGGGGTGGTCTCACCTTCGCTGCTGGAGCTGCAGTTGCTCCCTGGAGGAGAAAGAGCGAGGTTTCATATCGGTTACAGGATGATTATCAGACTTTCTGAGACAATAAAACTAATTATTGTAATAGATTCTATTTGACAGTGAAAAGAGCTATTTACTGTACAGTAATGAAAATAATGCTATGTGAGTTTTCCTTCCTACCAGTACTGCTGACTCTGGTACGGACTCCTTGTGGTAGCAGTGAACTGTGGGTTTCTCTAATTGGCTGCTGGCTACCAACGAGATCCAGTCGGCCTGCAGCAGCAGCCCAGGTCAGACGCATGAAACAGGCTACAGTCGAGGTAAAGTCCCCTACTTCCATGGTCTAGATAAGCAACAAGAAAAGTACACTTAAAAAGAACCCATTCTGTGTATCAAAAGAAATAATTTTCCTCCGAAATGTCTGAATCCTGCAAGAGAAGGTTTAGTCCAGTACCTGGATGGCAACACGAGCCGCAGGAATGATCTCCTCGACTCGGATGGACGAGCGCTCAGACAGAGACATCTGCCTGTAGGAGGACTTCTCTGGGGTTCCGCAGAGAGACAGCTGTCGTCCTGTCCGCCCCGCGTTACGGAACGGCCGGGACGACAGCGCATCGCCGTCCCTGATGACATCATCATCCAGCGCTGTAGGCATGCTCTGACCAACCAGGAGGAACCTGCAAAATCAGACAGCTTAGCTGGGAAGTGATGCATGATTTTACGCTATATACATCATCACATAATCATCGTAATAATTTGGTAATAGCATGTCAACAAGTTGTTGGGACACCCTTAGTATCCATCATCTTTATGCTTGAGACATCAGTGCTCCAATTAATATGTACACACAGTGCCTTACAAAAAGTATTTACACTCTGTGTCATGTTACAACTACAGCCTTCAATCTGTTTTATCTCCATTTTATGTTTAACCAACACATAATGCATAATTGTGAGGTGTAATAAAAATGATTCAAGGTTTTAACTTTTTCTGTATTCGTGTTCAGCCCAATTAACCCTAATGCCATAAAATAAAATGCAGTTCAGGTATTTGCCTTCAGAGGTCCAACTGTGTGGTTCGGTTAGAAAATGATGGTGAACGAAACACACAGTGAAGACCAAAGGAACAGAGCCGAAAGGTCAGGGATAAAGCTGTAGAGAAGTCTTAAGCACAGTTAGGTTATTAGAAAGAATGCCGACTGTTCAAGCCTTCATCCAAAAATTGAAAAAAAGCTGGTACAAAAAAGGCTGGGCAAAAACAGCACTAAACAGAGAACTAGCCATGGTAACTCTGGAGGAGGTGCGGAGGTGTGTGTTGACAACTAGAAGTTTTACACTCCTCCATAAAAACTGGATTTATGGAGGAGTGGGAAGAAAGCCATTGTTGCCAAAAAAAAAACTATAAGACGTTTAAGCTGCTCTGGTCATAAGAGATTAAAACTCACTGCCTGAATATATTATCTCCACTTTTCAACAGGGAAGGTGGGATATTGGAGGGAGTTAAATACAGGGCAATCATAAAGGTAGACCCTGTAGAAACAACAAAAGACATGAGACTGGGGGTGGAGGTTCACCCTAAACATACGGGCAGAGGTACCATAGAATGGTTTAGATCAAAGCATATTAAAGTATAATGACCTCCTCGAAGTCTAGATCCAAATCTTATTAAGAATCTGTATCAAGACTTGAAAACTGTTCACAGATAATCCCCCTTCAATCTGAATTAAGTTTTTAAAAAGCCTACATCGCTTCCCCTCTACTCTTACCTATGCACTATGTTGTGTTGATCCCAACAAAACACATCAAAATGTGTAGTTGGGAGATAAAACAAATGAAACAAAATGTTAGGCTCAAGGAGCGCGGATGCTTGCCCAATGCACCAGAAATAACACAAAGCAGCAGGCTGTGAGCAATATTTGGGCCAGCTAGATAAGAGCAGCTACCCTCCTTATCCTCTTCACCAAATACAGTTCTTGAAAAGAACGATGTCTACCAAGAACGTAGCATGACAAACTGTCATTTTCAAGAACCCTTCTAAACAAAAAACACTGAAAAGGGTTGACGCCCTGACAGAACGTGTTTAACAAGTTTTTTGCCCAACATATAAAACGTCTAGAGAAGGTCTGATGTCCTGTGCTTATATGAAAAATGTGTTTTGAAGGGTCCCTTGCACCTGGCCAACTGAAGACAGATGGAGTAGACTCCTTGTCTAGTCTCGTAGTCCACTTCAGATGGGATGGAATCTCTCTGCATGACATTCACCACCAGACTGCGGAGAACACATGGAAATAAAGCTGTCAGGACTAAAACTGCAAAAATACAGTGAAGTGTTTTCGACAGCAGATGCCACGTGGCATAAATGTCCTGGCATATAATGTAGCCTGACAATTATCTTTTCAAAGAATAACACAGAAAAGTTGTTTTATATGGTTATTTTACCTAAGGCCTCCAGCTTTAAGGAAGTTTTCACAGAAGGACTTGCTGCTGGTTTTGGCCATCTCGTCATCGGATGTTGGCATCAGCTTTGAACTCAAGACCTAACACACATAGATAGATAGAAACAGAAGTATGATGCAATCCAAGGTTTGCAGACAGGTTTGAGAAGTTTGATCAATTTAGTGAATGCTATCTACCTCAAGATTGTAAAGCACCCTGAAAGTAGACATGCCAGGGGCAGAGGATCTAAAAAGCGACTCCAGGATGGATGCGGCACTGGGCTGGTGCTGCTGTTTGGGGGTTACCGATGGAGAACGAGAGCCTGAGCCCTGGCCAAGGGTGAAAAGGGTTTTCTACAACAGAAAATATCACAAGAGGGAAAAAAGTGTGCAAGAAAAAAACAAAAAAAACAAAAAAAACCTAGAGCAAGTTTTCCAAAAATATCCACCGTCCAGCACAGTCACTATAGCCCAAAGGCATAAAATAGTAGAGAAAATAGGTGTGAGAAGATACTTTCAGGTACCTGGTGGCTCCAGACGCTGGATTCTTTGGGAACAAAGTTGTCCAGTGCATCCTGCACTTCGGGGTCTGTTGGAATTAGCAGCAGCAGCTTCCTCACACGAAGGATGATCCTACAGTTTAAAAAAAGAGCAACAAAACATGAAAACAGCATCTAAATTCTACCTGGAGACCGCCTCTTTCAACAGAAAATGACGTTCTATTTCCTGCCCTTCACTCATTACATTTCTGCACAATAATATCAGCTTTTCTTCAGCAAAGGAACACAGAGTGGCATCCAGCTCGGCAGCATCCGGCACCGGTTAAAAAAACATGATTTTTATTTTTATTATAATTTAAAAAAATTTGAAATACATTAATAAAAAATGCATCTAAATTTATTTAAATGCTCGAATTTATAAAATACAGAACTAAATGCACATAATTTATAAAAAACTTATATCATGTGGAAAGCGCATATAATTATTTCAGTATTTATTTTAACAGTCCTGTGTAGCAGCACATCCTATTTTTTTTATTTTATTTGTCAACCTTACCCATCTGGGTCAGTGGGGCTCATACTGTTATAGCTGAAAGAATTTATAGGATTTTGACATTATTGATTTATATTTTAGGTACTGATTTTTACAATTAATTATGTAATAAAGTATTTTATAAAGACATAATACACATTTGAATAATGTATGTATTCACAGTTGTATTGAAATTATCATATGCATAATGTATTGATTTTATGTACATTTGCTGCCACCTCGTGTTCCTTTTTTTTTAGTGGTGAGGCATGTTGTTATGTAAAGTTTGGCTTAATATCTCATTACTTTCTTCCGAAGTTTATTAGAAGAAAAAGCTGTGACTTTAATCTGTTACATATTTGTGTAAAGCAATCTTTTCCAATGGGATGAAAGATTAGGGAAACACCTGATGGGGATCCTGCTGTCGATGATGATAATTCTGGTGATTATAGTAATCTCACCTGGGCTCATCAAGGTTAGCCAGCTGGTAAAGCATCTCAAACACATTGCACACCAAAGCCATCACCACCCCAGGGAGGGACTTCTCCTAATTATAAGAGAATAGGGTTAAAGTGCATCAGAGGTGTCGTTCTCCTCATTATATCTGCAGTGAGAACACATTCATGTATGCATGCAATACCTGCTCCAAGGCGTAGGCTGAGTTGAAAACGGCAGAGCTAGAACTGCTAGAGGCCGAGGCTGAGGACTCAGAACTGCCTGAAGGAGTTCCGGTGCCGGAGCTCTTCACGGTCAGGCTCTGCTCGTCACTGAAGCCGAGCTGGGAGAGCAGCTTCTGGTCTCGATTCATTGTCAGCTAACAGGCACAGAGAAGAAAGTCCACAAACACGGCCATGTAACTTGCTACAGACCGAGCGAACACGGTGGGTAACACCTACCACACTATCATTGGCAAAGATCTGGACATTATCCACTGGACAGCTCAAGTGCTCGGCGATCTTCCACCGGATGCTTCCTATTGTCTCATTACTGTGAGTCTGCAGGGAAACGGGGCACAAGTTCGGTCAGGAGAGCCACATTTCTACACAGAAGTTGAAAATTCACCAAGAATACCTCGAGGGTGAATGTGTCTTTGGTTGACTCGTAGGTGATGTGAAGAGTGACGGGGTGTCCGTTGAAAGAGGCCCCGTGAGGTAGAATAGTGCGAGGAAATGAGTACATATCCTACAAGGGAGACAGAAAATTTCAAGCTAAAATCTAAAATGACCCCAGCACCCAGCAACACCCAGTAGCTAAAAATCGCAGGGCATAAATCTAATCTTTTCTTTATTTTTAAGAGATGCACCAATACGTTCAGCCATCCAGTATCTGCTTCGCTCTGTTGGAGCCTTAGTGAACGGCAGACATTCATCAACAAGTTTCCCTTTGAAACAGGCTTCTTAAGATGCTGTCAAGCTCTTTTTTACCTCGCCAAGTATGCTGGCATTTTGAAAAAAGCATATCATGTGAGTCTACACATGAAGAAATGAAGGGGATTTATGAAACATTAAGTCCTGTCAAGTCTTTGAACTATGCTTTTGATGCTCTCCCATTCAGCATAGTGTGTGCACACTGGGAACAACGTGGTGAAATTCACGTTGATTTGCTGAGTCATGCCCGGGAATATTACTTTTCTGTGATTCCTTGTCTCCTTTTATCTTGGTCTTCATAAGAAATGGCCAGTTGAGCATGTTCTGTAACAATGAGATGTCGGGGCTTTTTGATTGTCTTGAAATTGACCAACCAAGCGGAAAATCTGCCACTTTCCGTCACCATCCGATTTCAAGGTATATTTCTCACTTTTGAATAAACTCGAGCTATTCAAATACCTCTATAGTGATGACGTAGCGTTCAGCCAATAACAGCAGTCTTTCAATTATGACCAGCTTTGTGGATCTAGAAATCAACACACACAAAAACCAGCGCAGAAACATTTAATCGAGTATCTAATGGTTAAAAATAGCAGTTTTCCATTATTGTCACATTAACAAAGTATGAAATGATTGAAGTTTTAATAGGTTAAGTAACTATGTTCTTACCCAAACCCCCCTCTGTACCTGGAAGGTGATTGTACAGATGTGGCTACCGTTGGCATGGCAGTAGCCGTCAGCATCTTTGTTGCCTTGGTAACAGCATGGGTTAAAGTGGGCCCACCAAGGGCCGAACTTGCGGCCTGGGAAGGAGAGCAGAAACATTCTGTAAGGTGTTGATTTTTAACAAACGGGGCAAAAATTGTTAGGATTTCAAGAGCTTACCTCTAACCGCTTGTAGCAATCAGCAATGAACTTCTTGTGCAAAGAGACAGAATCCTGGAAGGTGGAAGAGGTGATAAGAGATGGGATTTTAAGTTAAAAGCAATTCACAATCTTTTCCTTTCCTCCTTGCCAATAATACAGATGTTCAGCTTACACTGACACTCAAAGAGTAGACGACATACTGTAAGTTCCCACATATGCACTGACCTTCTTCATTTTTGGATTGAGGTTGGTGTAGCTATAGGTGATTATCAGTTGGATTGCTTCATTGGCTATCTCTTCGTCAGGCGTTTCCATGGCGATGCGCCAAATAAAATCCATCCCTGCCAGGTCGAGACGCTCCACACACTATTTTTAAATTTTTTTAGAACAAATGATACAATGAATGTTAACGCATACCGTAATGATGCTTTACATAACCGGAAAACTGAGTGAGGACTAACCAGCTGGGTTCCCTGGCGTTTCAGACGATGGTCACACAGATTCACATTCTCAAAGAAGGTCTTAAACAGACCGAACCCTGAGGAAGAAACACAAAACAAGTTTGGTTTTTTGTTTTTTCTTTAAGAACCCCTCTGTACCGTAGGGGTCAGTGTTGAGTCTCTCACCGTTCATGGTGATCTCATAGGGCTCCAGTTTCAAAATCTTCTCCTTAAAGAGCTGCTGCTGAACATCACTCTCGAGGTCATGCTGTCCTTTGGTGAACCACTCGAAACACATCTGGACATATGAAAACATACAATGACAGCAGGGTTCCCACACAATATCCAATCGAGATTCAATTTTCCTGATCCGCAAACCATTTTCATGCATCTCTGGATAAATATTTAGTCCAATGAACGCCTGGACTATTGGCAGACTTTTATTATCTGTATCCTCTAAAAAAAAAAAACTGACTTTATTCAGCAATAAATAACAGGACACAAAAGAAGGCTGAAAAAGCAAACAAAAGCAAAACATTTTTAATTTTGTTTAAAGGTTTTATTCAATTAAATCTTTGTTTTCAAAGATTATGTTACCATTTAGATGTAATTGTATAGATAGACATATTAGAGCTTCAATTTGAGTCTTTGTGGATGCCTCATGAAGGACATGTGAAAAAGTAAATGGGTAATGTTTTACAGCATTCCTCCAGAGCAATCACCCAACAAAAAGGTGCCCGAGATGACAAACAGCTGAGCCCAAGGTTTTTCCTTCTTCATACCTCACGGTCAAGTTCACAAACATCCGGACCCGAGACCAGGCACTCCCAGAGCTCCTTGGCTCTATTCCAGACCAGGTAGAGACTGGCCTCCTGAAGGAAGAACGCCAGGAACCGCAGGTGGCTGTCCAGATACTGGACACAGATTGAAAGAATCCCACCATTTCAATTAAAACTGGATCACACTCATACCCATTTGTCTAATTAAGAATATGTTTTAAGAAGTGTTACAAGCTGAAAAGCAGGCCCAGTGAAATACAACAAACCCACACTAACCTCCTGGTACGTGTATCTGCCATCCACCAGAGTTGAAGCGGAGAGGCCGTTATTCCCCGAAGCGGTCACGGCGAGTCGGTGGCAGCACACGAGAGATCCCGTGATCAGTTTGACGATCTCAAAGTTCTTCTTCAGGTCCTGGATGATGCTCTGTAGTGAGGCAGAGAGCGGTCAGGTCAGCGCCCGTCGTATGTCACTGCAGCTCGTCGGGATGCTGTGAGTGAGGCTACGGTACCTTGTCCTGTTTCTGGTACGTCTGTTTGATGAACGAACGGGTGATTTCGTGCAGCTGACGGAGAGCGGGGACAACCCAGACCGTTTGAGGAGAGCTCTGCTGAGAAGCCTGTTGAAACACATGCAAACAACAGGTACTATGTATGAAATCCCAATGACACGCATGATAAAGATGGAAATCAGTTTTAATTTTATGTCAGTGCTTCAAATCAGACTTACCACCTTTAATACTTGTAAAAAAAAAAAAAAAGAAAATGAAAAGAAATCAGAGCCAGGGAATCAAAACAGAGATATTTATGTTAGCCTTTTTTCCAAACTTTAAGCCAAGATGCTTCCGTCGGGTATCCATTGTTCTGATTGGATTACTCTTCGAATGAGCATACAGTACCCTCCACTGTTACTGGCACCCCTGGTAAAGATGTGTAGATTCAGCTTTTATTGCAGCAGCATTATCTCATTCTGAAGAATTTAGTGAACTCTGACCTTTATTCTCAATGAATTTCTTTAATGGAGAGAGGGTGGCGGAATCAACACGAGGAAATAAACGTTTGAACTAAACCGTCACTGCTTCACTTTGTGACAACCTGAACTATTTGAATCAGGGAGTAATCAATGACTTCCTGTTTTTGTGTGGTAAAAATATAACATTGTAGAGTATTGTAGTAAAACTGTGTATTCTCTTCTAACCTATATTCAAAATGGGAAAGACAAGAAAACATGGCATTCAACTAAGGCAGATATTTGTTGATGTTCAAAAATAAGGAAATCATTACAACATTAACTAACCACCTAAACTCTACTGTCAGGGAGATAATTTAAAGGTTTAAAACAACTAGAACTGTGATACTAAGGCTGGAGAAGGACCCTAGTTTATCTAATCACCAGGCACGGTGAGCAGGTGGTAGAGAACTGCAACAAAGGGTGGCATTCAGGGGATTACAAAGTCTTTATAACATTCATTAGGCACCGTTTACATGACAACTAGTTCATCAAGAGACAGGCTTTTTTGTCCTACTGTCACAAACGTAAGCATGTGGAATTGGCTCAACTCTACTTGGAAATTTAACCGGAACCATGTGCTTAGGTAAGATGAGACTACAATTGAGCTTTTGAACAAGAAAGACTCGAGGCATGAAAGAGAAAAAAAAGGCTCACTGAAGCGCGGGCGAGGACCTGTGAAGCCATAATTTTTTTTTTCAATACAATCACAATTAAGTAAAATCTGATCACCACAAAAATCCAATAGGAAAGCTGTGGGTAAGCTGAAGAGAGGAGTACTTCAGACAGAAAGCAGGAGCATTCCATATTTTCAACACAAGAAATACAACATTCTACAGTAAATTTATGCTTTCCCAATATCGTGCACCCCTAGACTTCTCTATATCTACCAGAGAGAAAATGTACTGCAACAAAATATGAATTTATTTAAAGGTTTTATTGTATTTTCCCACATGTTTAGCAGGGGTTTATATGCTAGAGGAGAGGGCCATTTATCCTCCGAAGCCCACAAAAAACGACCGTTTGAAATAATGATTAATCAGTCAGACAGCTCTCACCCAGAACCCAATCGAATCCCAGTGTATAATCATTAGTAAGTGCCAAAGCCGATTTAGTTAAGCGAGCAAAAGATCAGCAAACACCTGGTTAAATTATCTCACGCTGCAGTCACCTGCAACACAATGAACCTGTGACCAAAGGAGCCCTTTTGTGTAAGAACCCTTCTCCATGATTGGACGGTAGACAGGAGGAAGCAAGATTAGATGCACACGGGTCAGTGGAAATACAAATCAAATGGGATCACGCTCTTACTTTAGCCAATGAGTTAGATTTCTTCTTGTGCCAAGTGCCAATATGAAATGAGCTTTGAGTGTTGCTGCCTCTATTGTCCTCCTGAGTGTGATTCTAAAGACATACATTTTATTTGCAGGTGGACGTTAAACACACACAAAAACGTGAGCCCTGTCAAGCTGGCCTATGCAGCTGCACTGAGAAGAGGACTGTCTGCTGTAGCTGTCAAAAAAAAAAGAGGCACATGTATCAAAGTACATGGCTCACAGAAAAACAGCTGGAGGTGTGAAAGCATGCATTCCTGTTGCTATACCTAGATTGATCTGCCATATCGTCAGGTTAAACACACTTATTATTTTGTTAATATGAAGCATGATGACGGTTAATAAGATACTATAATTAAGTTTTCATTCCAAACAACCAAAGAATCCGTCTACAGTGTAAACAGGGAGTCTAAGTAAAACGAACTTCAATGTATTTTGCAGGGACTTTCTGTGGCACACCAGGGATGAGCAACCTTTAAAATCTAAAGACACAATTTTACCTTCATCCTTACCAAATCAAGTTTATTTAGAGACACAAAACCTCAACAATTTTTTCAAAAACAATAGCTAACCAAGTTTTATCTGTGTATATCATATAGAAAACTTTTTATTGTGTAATTTAAAAATTGCAATCAAGTTTTTTCCGCTATTTTTCTGTTTCTATAAAAAAAGGAAAACATCTTACTTTGAGAAAAGTACACTTTCGTGATAAGAACAGGGCCGACTGACTTCCTTCCATACTTATGTAAGAAAAAAAAAAATTAATACCCAATTGAAATATAGATTGCAGTGTATTGCCCTAATATTGAAAAGCATAGCTAATTTGTATATCAGTTATCAATTCGTAAAAGAGCCACAATCAGTCGACCCCTGTGGAAGACCAAAACACAATGGTGCATGACTAAAGTGGTAGGAAATGGATGCACGGTTTTGTAAATAAAAATCTGAAAAGTGTGGTGTGCATTTGTATTTAGCCTCCTTTACTTTCAGATCCCAGATTAAAATCCAAAAACTAAACTGAATCTGCTGCTTTTCATGTGACAGCGCTTTATGTGTGCGCAGCGTCTCACGCTGTCAGACTGGAGGAAAGAAAAACAGCCCCTAGAATTTCAAATAAGTCTGTAGATAGATAAACAAGTCCCAATAGACGAGGGATTCTTCAAAAAGACAAAGGGTCATGAAGTCATTCATGGATACTATAAGATATGAATAATAGTTAAGAGTAACAACACAGAATCAGCTATGGCACACCAACTTTAGCACAACAGAAAGGAAAGTGTAAAGCCCCATAGATGTGTTACTGCTAGCTGTTTTAGGTCTAATAAGTACTGTCTGTATAACTGTGTGCCAGAAGACGTATCTTGTACAAATACAGTACCACCACATCTATGTCTCACCTTCTTGATGTCTTCAATGCATTTAATGATGTAACTCCGTTTCACGGTCTCCTTGACAGCATAGGCATCGCTGAGGATCCCCAGGTGCTCCTCCAGGGCCTGCTGGACGAGACTGGTCGGCAGGGTGGCGAGGTGAGCCAGCTCCCACAGCACCTCTAGCACCTAAGCAGACACCCCCCACCCAAAAAAAAAAACACACACACACAAAAAAACAAAAAAAACATCATGCTTGAGACTCAACAAAACACCAGCCGCTTACTCAGAGGAAATTCTCTATACCCAACATACCTTTCCTGTAGTAGTTTCAGAGCGAGCTTCTCTGCCTATTCTCCCAATCAGACTAAGCAGCTTTTGCCTAACGCGGTCGCTCTCCACCTCCCAGCTCTTAAAAAAAAAAAAACATGCAAAGAGGTAAGTAGAAACACACACACACACACTTAAGGGACACTTTTCCATCCAAAACGTTTAATCTGCACTGACCTTCTGTATGAGGATGAAGAGGTGGGTGAGCTGATCGAAGCTGAACTTCACAGCCGCAGCAGCGATTATTGTGTGAATGTTCTCTATCACCGTTGACGACTGACCCGCCTGAAATACCAAAGAAACAAATAAATGCATTCACTTATAGTGGTTATATTTCTGCCAGTGGTCCCACTAACTATATATGTGAAAACCCACCCTCTTGATATCTAGTTTTAAATCTTTCGAATTATGGAAAACAAGCTCAAACATGCAGGGGCATCTTGATTAATTACAGCATCAGTCAAGAGTGAAGTTATTCCTACAGTTCAATACAAAAATACTTTTTACATACACAGGGTGATGTAGTTCTAGCATTAGAAAACATGAGACTTGAATTAATTGACTAAAATAAATAAACATTATGATAATATTGTATTTAGGTTAACAACAATTAGGCCTGTCACGATAAATTTTGTTTGACGATGAATTGCCCCCAAAATTATTGCGATAAACGATAATATTGTCGTTTTGAGACTATTTTCAACAAGTGTGATAATAATGCATGTGCTCCCTCTGAACGATCGATGAACTTTAATTTCTAAAGAACATTTACCACTGCAACTGGAAAACATTTTTAATATCCAATATAATTTGACGAAACTAAAATAATCACTTGGCTCAGAGAAGAAAAACAGTTAAAACTACCAGGTAAGAGCTTTGTAAAACAAAAAGTGCAAACCAACAACAAAAACACCCAGTTTGAATAAACATCCCATTTTACTCTGCCACTACATTTATATGGATTATAAATGCATTTTTTCATCCAGTCTCTTTGGTAGAAAGTGGGAGACGTGAGGAAAACAAACAAGCACCCAAATGGAAATTTTAGTGGCTGGAAAAATTATTGAGCTCATTTGAATTTATCGTGCGATTAATTGATTTATTGGTTATTGTGACGGGCCTAACAACAATAACATACTGATTGTTTTAACCTGTATTCTCCAGATCTTGGTGAGTTCATCCAGTGACAGCTTGCTCCCGAGCAGCTCGATGATTCCCTTTATCCTCTCACAGTACTGCGCCTGATCAATATTACCTAAAGTAACAAGGATCAAACATAACGCATCAAGCCGAAATCTAAACATTAACACATATTCTTTAATATGGTACAAGGCATATTCTTGACTGTGGTGTGCATATGCTTTTTTTTTACCTTCCAAAGCTATCGACAGGACTGAGTTCTCCACGAGCCAGTCCAGAAGTTTATCTGTATCGATGGCATTTTTCACCGTTTTTGACACTGTACTTTCTTCTATTAACTTGGTCACCTGCCAGATTTTAAAAAGCAATTAGACATGTTTTTTTTTATCTTTTAAGGCACTGAAACAAGTTGCCTCAGCATTTTAAACCATAGGGAAACTGACTTCTTTGAGGGAGTTCATTTTGGTGGAGAAGTGGGGAGTTTTCAGCATACGCAGCAGCGTGTCCAACCGTAGGTCGTCCACCACGGCGACCAGTTCCCTCTGGAACCTCATGCACAGCAGCTTGATGGCCGACAGCAGGTCTGGGATACTTACTAGACGCTGGGGTTAGAAAGATGGTTTAAACGCCTTTATTTGTGATCGTTGTCGATCGCTTAATCCCACTGCAGTTGCAGCAGAGGTCGCTAACTAAGGAACATGTGTTTGTGTTGCTGAGAACCTCACCTTGTCCTTCAAGTCCTTTTCCTCCAGGTTCTGCACATACGTGATCGTCTTGTGAATGACAGGGTCGAGCATGGGCTAGACAAAACAACAACAAACAACTCTGTTTATCTGTGTGCACGCCAATGGAGCCGCTGGAGGAGCCCAACAGCAAGAGGATATAGCAAATAAAAATAGTTCTGTATCACAGGATGGGACTCCAGGGTCCCAGTTTAGCAACACAAGCAATCAGTTCATAAACAAGTGGAAAAATTTAACTGTAAAAATGTATTAGTAGAAGGTAAACTAATCAAAACAGGACATGGAAAAATCTGAAACCTGTTGGTAAGTGTGTAAATTTCTATTCAAACCCAGGAAGTAGGGCTGGGCAATATATCGATTTATTGAAATTTTGCATTTATGAAGATTGAATTTTTGGAATATCGAGAAAGAAATAATTTCACCAATACACCTCTTGTGTTTCTATAGTTCAAAGTGATGTCAGCCCACCCAAGGCCTTCCATCTTGTTTTACAGCATGTATTGATTTATTTAGACTTTTAATTCAGGTGAACTCCAAGATGGGAAAATTGAAAGAAAAGCAAGTAAAAAAAAATATTTTCTGTCATTTGTAAAAAAAATTATAGAATAGAAAGGGAGAAAAAAATTTCCAGATCAAAAATCGCATTTGGCATAAAAAAATAAATAACAAAATTGAAAATTTTATTTTTTAATCCATAAGGCCTAGCGTTAACCTCCTTTATTTGTCCAAAACAGTTGTATAATGTCTGATAAAATGTTCAACTTTTGAAAATAAATCTTTTAATAAAAAAATAACCTTCTGATATCTTAAAAATCTACCAGGGAATGTTAAATATTGACAAAAATAGGGATTTGTTTTATATTATATGATACATATATCGATATCAACTGATAAGAAAAATATTATCGTGAGATATATATATATATATATATATATATATATATTTTTTTTTATATATATATTTTTTCCCATATCACCCAGCCGTACCAGGAAGTGTTTTAGAACCCTATAACTTTCTGACCTGGGTCAGACTTTGTGATGATGGTATTCAGAGCCTGAGAATGCAAGGTGAGTGTGACAAAAGTACAGGTTAGCTCACCTGGATGAGGCTGGAGTTTAAATATTCAGCACAAACTCCAAGGGGCTGGACCAGAGCTGATACACACTGGAAAGACACAGAAAAGGATGTTCATGAAGCACAAAACAAAAGGTAGAACAACTCACCCATACCAGCTGCAGCAGAATTAGCTGTTACTAATAAGGTTCATGCTAAATATTTATGGTTTTATTACAAAAAACAAAAATCTTTCCCTCTAGGGCCTGAGCACGATGTTCGAAAAGACCACAGACAACAAACAGCATGCACTTTTACCTCAGTGAGAGTAATGGGAAATGTAACTTAGTTGATATTAAGGTTGCACTTTTCTTCTTAAATCCCATCAAACAACCATGGATGTCTTTAGTTTTCTATAAGAGTACATAGTCGCAGAAACTTTCTTTATGCCTCAGCAGGAATGTTTTTCGGTGCTTGCAAACATTCCTTACTCATATAGCAATGAACAAAACCACAAGTAACATGCTTTCGAGCCTTCATGTAGAAGAGTTGGTTTTGCTTTGTGGGCTGGACAAATAGACAGTGTATTTCCTGTTGAGAAGCTAAATAAATAACACTGCGCTGTTGTGGTCTGAGATTGGCAATGCAGTAGATTAACCGTGGAGTTTTGCTTATGCTTTGCTTTGAATAGTCTCAAATTATTGCTAACTTTGTTATTCCTTACGGATTATTCTCTCTTTTAATTTGCATTTAATTTATTTCTCTGCACTGGAATAATATGGCTTCCTGGTGTACTGCAAGCATATAGTTGCACAGTAATGAATGTGCTGTAAAGTTTTTTTTTTCTTCCAGCAGTAGATATCATCCAGTCTTTGCTTACTGAATAGTTTCGGTCTGAGCTTTTAAAGAAATCCTTTCTAATCATTGTGTAAGCAGCTCCTTCTCCTCTACGCTATGAACTCAATAACCCCAACCCTCCATCCCACTCGACTTCCTCCTCAAAGCTGACAAATTAATGAGCCACCTCTGGGAGTCAGGAGAGGAGGGAGCTCTCCTCCCATTATCTTTCCTCCTTTCACTTTCAGTTCCCTCCCGTCTTTGGAGTAGGTTAAGTATTTGACGGCTAATAGCCATGGATACTCCTGCTACTTAGGAGCGCCAAATTGCTCCGCGTTGGGCCTTCAGCCTTATTAACATGCCCAGCATCCGAGTCAATTGCTATGCGGCTGCTGCATTTTCCGGCCAGGTTCTGGAGAAGGAAGCATCCGCACAAGGATGCTTTCAGGACGTGTAAAACAGAGCATTTAAGGCATCGCACAGCGGGAGGATGTCAGAGCGCCTTTGTGCGTAAGAGAGTGCTGGTGGGTAGGGGAGGGAAAAGAGGCACATTCAGCACCCTGCAGCTGAGAGCAGAGGTAGGTGTGGAGGAGAGGGGGACATGTTGACCTTTTACTAGGATAGACTCGATCAAAGTCTGTTAACAGCGACTCTGCATGCATGGCACGGACAACTTGCATTTCAGGTGTTATAGTTTGGAAAGAAAAATCAAAGGCAGGTATATTCTTACAGCAATCTCAATCTCCTCTGAGCTGAGCTTAGTCTGGATGGCAGCGAATCCTCCCAACTCTCCAAACTTCACCACAAAAAAAAAAAAAGAGGATACACACAAACGTATTCGTCAAGATATTAACCAAAGGTATTGCATACATTTATCATACATAAAATATACAGGCAGTTTATTACTCACTCGATTCACTAAGTCAACCAGCCAACCATGAGGCTCCTGAAAGAGAAAGCAAATCATGTTTTCATTCAACAATGACAGCGCAGACTCTGACAGGGAGGAAATTTGCCAACAGCTGCTGTGTGTCAGACATATGTGTTTTCATGAGATCATCAGCTCTGCTACTCATTCCTGAGGATGAACAACTTGTTTGCCTGTCTGTAATTCTCACTGTGAACCATAATAAGAAAGCGGCGATATAAATAGTTGGGCGGCTTTACATACTTGCCAGTGCTTCTGGGTAAACCTTACAGTAAATGGTGAGAACAGAGAAGAAGAGTGTCCCTTACTTTCTGGTAGGTGTTGCTAGGAGAGACTGCGAATATGTTGGCCTCGTCTCCGAAAACTTCAGCCCAGTTCCTCTGACAGGACTTCATTCGGTTCTTAAAGTGGTACTCGTTATCAGGGTTGAAGGCCTGGTCATGACGGGAAACAGACAGAACACAGTTAGATGATGTTTGTATCTACAGTAAAGCTTGGTTTATACTTCTGCGTCGCGTCAGTCGCGTAGGTTACGCCGTAACCGCCGTACCCACTGCTGTGTTTATACTTCTGCGTAGGGCTGAAAGCGTCGTGTTGCTGTTTCATTTCCAGACCTGCAGGTGGCAGTAGGCTGGTATCAGTCGGCAAACTCCACAGGGCGGAGTTTTTCTGATGGTTTGCTTATGTTTGCTTCAGTTCCAGCAAGTATTTCCTGTTTTAGAACACTTCTTTTGAACTCTTTGCAACGCAAAAATGGCGGCTTCTGCAAACATTCAGCAACAAAACCCAAACATCCGTAAATACGTAATCTCACTGACCAATCACAAGGGAGTACTTCCGCGTCTCTGCGTCGCATGTCAGGTCCGAGGAGGTGCGCGTCAAGCCTCTGCGGACCTACGCAGAGGCTACGGGGGTTACGGCGTACCCTACGCGAGGGACACGACGCAGAAGTATAAACCGGCCTTAACACTACAGCAGTGGCTCCGGTAAATCCCAGGACTGCAGTGCCTTGCAGAAGTATCCTGTGTCTCGAAACTTTCCTTTTTGTTTCTGCTAAAACCACAAACTTTAAGCTTGGAGCTAAACTTTTCAACTGTAGTTTTGACTGTTTGCTCCAAGCTCTTTAACCTTCTCAAGTCTTTTACAGCCTCTAACAGGTTTTTTACCCAGACTTCCATGTGTGTAGCTCCAAACAATCAGCTTCCCTGTTACAACTGAAGAAAATTACATTCACAGCATGATGCTGCCACCATCGTGCTTTTAACTGTGGGGATAGTTTACTCAGGGTCATGGGTGACGTCACGCTTCCTGACCCACACATAGCTTTTAGCTTCCGTCTCATCTGATCAGAGCACATTCTTGACCCACACATGGCCGTAGGCTAAATGCAATAAAGACCTCTTATTGATTTCTTTCAATATCATACTTCCTACTTCCCGGCCTGTCACATGCTGGTGTAGATTTCTTACCATTTGGGAGTGATGCACCGAACAGCTATATGAGACATTTTTAGAGCTTGATGTATTGTATTATAAGCTAACACTAGCATTAACCTTTAAACAACTAGTCTACTGTGCTCCTTGGTCTTCATAACACTGTTTGTTCACTAGCTGAAATGTAATGGCAGTAGTATGTTTTAATGTTCTTGATGTTTCTGAAGTTGTGTTTTCTGTTTTATTGTTGTTTTATTGCTGCTTTTATTTTGTCCCCTGATCATGTAAAGCACCTTGAATTGCCTTGTTACTGAACGTGTGCTATACCAGATAAATTTGCCTTTTGCCTAACGTTCTCTGACACACCTCTGAGGGCTTCATAGAACGGCTCGATCTATATTTCGGTTACATTACACACAGCCAGAGTCCATACACTAATTAGGTGACTTCTGTTGGCAGTGGAATTCACAGGATTTTATTTAGGGTGGATCAGAATAAAGGAGGCTCAATACAAATGCAAGCAACATTCGTTCTGTTTTTTGTTGGAAAATTAGTTTTGAAACAATATTTCCCAGTGTTTCCCATTTTGTGTTGAGCTATGACATAAAATCCCAATGAAACAAAAAGAAGTTTGTGGTTAAAATGTGATAGGATCAGGGGGTGTGAAAACTTTTGCAAGGCACTACAGCATTTCCCTGTCAAATTAGAGAGACATTTTTTTTCAAAACTCATTAACAAAAATGCTGCCTGCATGTAAAATATTCTATTCTATTCACCATGGTCAGGACTCCCATCAGGTTTACGGGTACAGGGTCCTGCTTCACCCTCTCTGCAACCAGCTCCACCAGCAACATGAGCATGTTGTAGATCCCCTCGTGGATCTCTGTGCCCCACTTGTGTACGGCACTGCTGGTCAACAGCTGTTGAGACGGGAGAGAAAACAAAAGAAGAGACAGAGTCAGTTAATGAGTGGGAATCCAATCCAGCAGTCGCTTCACTTCTTCGCCGCTCACCTTTTTAAAGGCCTCCGGCATGCACCGATCCATAAACCGCTTGCAGTTCTCATCGGCGTCCGCAAGACCTGACAGAGAGGGAGGCGTTGGGTTCACACTCTCATTCTGAAGCTAAACTCGGAGGATGATATTTAACCGTCACAGCTCGCACACACAATAAGCCATGTGACCAGGTGTCCTCAAAAACAACATGTGTAAAACCAAATCACCCAGCGGGTCCACATCCCACTCACATGATGACGCAGATTTTGTTTAGGATCATAAAAAGAATAATAAAAAAAAATAAAATAAAACGGGAAAATAAAACTCTCCACACAGTCTTACCATGCCGTGCGAGGCAGGTGGAGGCAATGAGGCACTTGCCCAGGGACTCCTCTCTCTTGTAGGGTATAGACCAGTGGTCAGTGAAGACTCGACTCTCCAGCTCGTACAGGTTGGTGGTGGGGAACTCCATGCTGCCTCCCGAGCAGTTTCCGTTCTCATCGTTGCTTCGCTGTAACAGACGGGCGTGACAGATTTACTACCGCACTCAGAAGGTGACTTTATTCCCCCAGAGCTCGTCCCGTTGTTTCATGACTGTACAAGCGCCTCCCGTGGGATGCGAGGATAATACAAATTGCCTCCCTCAGTGATAACGACAAATAGGAAGCGTTGGATTCTGGCTCTCCCTCTTCGAGAGCGGAATTAGCAGGGAAGTGTGTCCTCCCCTCTGTCGTCTGCCCTTCATCTCCGCTCCACGTTCACGCATTTAGATAGGAAGTTGAGCGATTAGGTCTGAAAGCGTTGTGATGTAGGAGCATAACGAACAGCCCACTTCATGACATTCCCACTAGACATGTTAATCTGGAACAAATGAGCAAATGAAGGAGAGGACCAAGAAGCTGATTCAAGCAGCAACAAACAGGGGGATTACTGAATTATTCACCTCTAAAAGGTTACCATTATATTCATAAAGTCATGTTTATAATTGGACCTAAAGTGCAGCCCGGTTGCACCTAGCAGCAAACATGTCGTATGTGAGAGCAACCGTTGCCTTACAGAAGGTTTGTACTATAACTGGTTTGATCTCCAGACCCCCCCAAGGATTCATCTCTAGCTACATTATAAATGAGCAAAAAACTATTACAGTCCATTTTGCCTGTGGGCTCTAGAAAGTTGAAATATTAATGCAGAACAATGTAGTTAGGTCAAGTCTGCCTAATCTGAACACATATCCTGATCCTGGCATACATGTTATTCAATGCGACCCTTAGGCATAGATTGGTTACTGTTATGAGGATATATTGAGGCTTCAAAAAGCTATTTAAAAACTGCTAGCATGTTTTTCCGTTGTAAGTTCGAGTTTGAATAGCAAGGAAGTGTTGACAGTGTTTCTCTGGCTCTTTATCTCTGGACCCAAAAAACCGTTACGCTTATATGAGTTATATCGCCGAAGCGTGCATTCGCCGCGATTGCCGGTGGATCGGAACGGGGGTATTGCCCAGCAGATCCGCCATAGGGAACAGTGTGCAAACCACACCAATCCGCTGCACCGATTGTGTTGCCAGGTGACAAATGATGCTCACCCACAAATCCGTCTGTTTAAAAAGATTTCAGATCGCCAAAAAACCCCAACATCGATAGTGTGGAAACGAAAGACGCTCTTTTACAACTACAGTTTTTGTTTAGAATTTAATAACACTTTATTTATCCCAAAACGAAATTAAATGTTGTCGTAACTCATCTCATCCAAGCATTTTCAAAGAATTGTTGTGGATGGTGATACGGTGTGCAGGAAGGATTGCCGGTAGCAGTCAGTCTTGCAGTAAATCTAAGGAGGCCTCTGACTGAATGACTGTATGACATGCTAACGGCTCAATATCTTGGCAGCAGAGACAATATTTCACAGTAACATTCCCTGAAGGACACCATCAGTTGTTGGCGAGCAATGCTAATCCACCTCATTTGCTTTTGCCGCTCCTTCTTAAACTGCTGTCAGGCTGTATGGTTATGAAGCCGGGCAGAGAAACGGTTGAGTCGGGGATATGATCAGTCAGTGGCAAATGGTCTTAACAATTCACCAGCTCAAATCAGCCTGTTCTATGCTGTTGTTACTATATAACGAGCAGAATGGCAAAAAGGCACAATATTCTGCATAATAAGCTCTTGAAAAAAAATATTTATTCTTTGTTTTACTCAAGTCTAACCAACAAACACAAAACAGAAATGATAAAATAACATGGAACATATATCATTTCAACAGAAAAAAAGACCAAAAAAAGTTGTATGTATTAAGTAGGAAGAAATAATTGTTACTTTTCCACTTAAAAAAACAAAACAAAAAAATGATAGTGATATTTTAATTTTTTGTCTAAATACTGTTAAACTATTATATATTTGCTCCCGAGAATCTCTTACTGGCCCAGGCCTGGTATGTAGTAAATACCCTTAAACATGGGGCAGTAAAGTGATAGGCCGAGCTCCGCGTCTAATAGGAGGAGGCGAAGTGCAGGGAGCAGAAGGGAGGAGGAAGCAACTTGGGATGAATCATATTTCATCCCTTCCCTTTCTAGGAAAATTAGATATATGACAAGCAGATGGATGAGAGGTGGAAAATAGCAGGGAGACACGGATTATAGAGATGTTTGGTTCGAAACGCAACAGAAATATGACAAAGAAAAAACGTAACCTCTAAGCAGGAACATCAAGACATAACCAAAAAAATTTATTAAAATGCCCAAATGTGTATACAATAAGCGGAAAACCCTTAGCTGGGAATCTCTCAAGTGTTTAAATACACGAAGACATGAGCGAACAGGCAGGTCTCGAAGGTAAAACTCGCAAGTGTACGGTTGTGCTGGACGACCGGGTAACTCTGCCTCTGTTTCTGTGCGCCTACAGCCCCTCTTGGGAACTCTGCGCAAAAAACCTGCAATGTGTTTGTGTGTGGCAGGGCGGCTGAGGGACTATATTTAGGAGCATTACACGAGGCCACAGACCAAACGCTGGCACACATAAACACTGCTAATGTGAAACGGGGAATTAAGCGCGCCTCATCCTCTGTTTTATGGCACGTGCGGAGCGTTTCATTTCTTCACATCTCGCATGGGAGTGACTTTAGATGAGTTCCCAGTCTCCCTTCAGGAAGTTCTGCTCAAAAGGTGTTTTTAAAGATTCATGTGGGGACACAGAGCACTTGGTACTTGATGTACCTAGTACTTAATGTGTCATACCGCTGTGCTTTAAACTCCTATATGGATGATAAATAGAACCTTTTTCTACAAATTGTGTTTTTTTTCCAGACTCAAACTTCCTGCGGCTTTTATAACATTCAACTGAGGTTCATTATCTTTGTGTTTCACAAGCAATAAGAACAACACCATACTGAAATTAGCTTCTGATCTGCCAGAGCAGTAAAAAGCTATTTCACTGATTTTCTTTCTTAGCATCTCGATCAATTTAGATTAGCTCTGTTTCAGAATCTTTAACGCTTAGACTTGTTGATTCTGGACTGCTTCTTCCTGCCCCCAAATACAAATCATTTTGTATTTGGCAATAGCTTTGATTTGCTTGTAAAATCATGCTTTGTTTGCCGTCTAAATCAGACTCAGTTTAGAAACCAAAGGACTAGTTAAAACCCCAGATCCAAGAAAGTCTAAAAGACAAAGAATTCAACTAAATCCAAGATTATTCATATCCCTAAAAGAGCGATGAAATGGACTTTGCTTTACTTTTGTGAGCTTAATAGAAATCAGATCAAGATTAGGGTCAAGGAATGGGGATAATCTCGCAGTTCTTTAATTTCCTGACAGATCCAGAACTACTACCTCTATCAGACAGCCTGCTGCTTTTTTTTAAATACATCATGGTATTTATTAGGCTATCAATCTGTAAGAATCACTTAGCTGCTTATTCCTAATACGTGGAATATATCAGTGGAATCAAAGACTTTGAAAGAAAGTACTGATTTCACTGACACCAACACGTTTTCTGGCAGAGCAACAGGTCAGAGGTCATGGCGGCGGAGGAAACACAGCTATGTATTGCTTTAGGGGTCGGTCAGAGCAATCTCACTAGGTTATGTTCACAGACACTTTATGAGAGGCCGGAGCATTTAATAGGTTTCACAGCACATAAACACAGCATGGTGGACGAAGTTAGGAGCTGCAAGCCAGTATTATATTGGCGACCAGTTACAGAGCGGTCACCTAATAACATACTCATGGGAACGTATGGATCTATACTCAACTATTATCAAAATGGCCACTTTGCTGTAGAGATATTGCGAAACCGCTTCCAAGTCAAGTTGGGAGAGGAGGGAAATCTCCACGGTAGTTGAGCTGTCAGACAGTCTGCTGGTTAAAGACAGAGAATGCTATGTGAATCACTTCATCAGTGTAGATGACAATCACCGAAGCTCCAGAAACTAGAGTTTCCTTTCTACATCTGTGAAAGTGATGCTTTTGTTTTACTGCTGCTCCGAATTACTGGCGGGTTTCACTCTCCAACTTAGCTAGAAAAAAAGAAGCTACTAGCTAGCTAATGCTAGCTTGCCAATTTGACTTTCTCATTATGCTTTAGCGATTAAGTGCCTAAACACACGGTTTAAGAGCGCGTTTCATATCAGTGTGAAATGCAGACATGTCCTGTCTCTGTAGGACTGGTGGAGCAGTTTCCCCCTGACAGCTCACGTTAAGGTTACTGCATGTAGCCCCGAAGCTGCTACGTTGAGCTAGTTAAATGGGCGAGCCTACTTTCTGTAGCAACTTACGGACCCGGCCATATTTCATCATTCGCTCCCCGAACCGATGCGTGCTGCTCTTACCTCCCCTTCCACGACGTCGTGGTACGCTGGAGGGGGATCGAACCCACTAGTCCCAGTCCTCCCGCTGTTTTCCCCGTCCCCACCAGAGCCCAAGCCGGTGGAAGGCCCACTCTCCATCGGCTCGTATCCATAGCCGAGTCCGGGGCTTTCGTTCGTTAGAAGCGCCACTGCCTCGTTGATGTCGTTCTTTGCCAGCCGGAGCGCTTTCCGTATCACGTCAGGATCCGGGAAACCCATGCAGAGGAGCGTCGTTATGTGCTGCTCCTCTTCGGTCTCCATTTTTGGTGTGTCTCCGCTTCTCACACTAGTTGTACAGCGGTGCTCGGCACAGCCCTGTAGCTGTGCACGCCGCCATGTTTACAGTCCGCCGCCGCAGCTAGCCTGCCTGTCACGATTTGCTTCTCACAGAACAGCGCCGACACAGGTGATATGGGGAATTCTGCACTCCGAGAACTGCAGGCTGGCCGCGGGAGCGCGCACACTGACACAACTACACGATCCAGTGATTTTGACCTAGTTATAACTGTTTACAAACAGTACCAACTAGAAGAGTTATTCATTTTGGATGTGTATTTGGAGACTGAATTCAAAATTTATCCATGATGTTTTAACTTTTACTATAGAAACTATAGCATTAAAGTTTTAAATAAATAAAGTTACAAAGGATCAAACAGAACATCAGAGCATGACAGCCATTATTATTATTATTATTATTGTTATTGTTATTTTTTATTTTTTATTTTTTTATTTTTTATTAACACTATTATTATTAGTGGTAGTACTAATTTTAGTATTATGTTTCTTTCTATTAATGTTTTTGAATTTGCAGTCAATGGGTTCCAATCTGATTTAATTATAAAAGCATAATAATAATAATAATAATAATAATAATAATAATAATAATAATAATAATAATAATAACAATAACATTTTCATTAAACTAATGAAAAATAAATTGAAGCTTTTTTTAAAGAAATGCACATTACAATATCCACGAAAATAGCCTACTAAAAAGCTAATAATACTGCACAATGCAATGAATACACAATACAATAACAGAATAAAACACGTTGGGAGAGTAGTACAGCTAAATAAAATATGGCATATGAAAATGACATTGTAAGTGAGGTAGTCAATGTTTATCAAAATACAAGAGAATAGGCTGTTGTGTGGGATGAGTTTACTTTTTTGATATTAGATTAGATGATATTAGATTCATCCGCCATGGATATTCAGCTGGAGGTTGGAAAAATGTAAGATACCGGGAAGTATACAACTAAATCCAAGATTATTCATATCCCTATAGATTTAGGTTTAAGATTTCGTTTTAGTTTAGCCTCCTGGAAGCAATATTAACATTTTGGAGGGGCTCAGCCAGAGTCCTGATTTAAATCTGATACAAGAGGGAGCTAAAAAAGAGGGTGATGGCAAGAATGCCTTCCAACCTTTGAGACTTGATGTTCATCTCCAGAGAAAATTATGACAATAACTGTTGAAACATGAAAAAGCAGGTCAGCAATTGAAGTAAGGGTTGGATTGCTATAGTGCCGATAAGGATATTTCCCCCCTTGATTACTGAGAAGGGTATAAACAATTCCTGATGTGCCATTATTTAAACTGTAAATAAAACCAGATACATATTTTTTTCCAAAACTGATACTGCTTTTTTGTCTTGTGATCTTTTGACGGATACCTATCTCATGATCAACCAGCAGCAAATATCTTGATTTCATTAAACTAATTTTAAACCTAATTCTGCCAGGGGTATGAGTAATTTCGTAATTTAATAACTTTAATTTGGGACGAAATTCAATTGCTTTTGAGAAAACTACATATAGTTGAGAGGTATCGTAAATGTTTCATTATTTTTTCAATTTATAAACTTTATTTTTTTCATACTTTTTTATCTGTTTCCCATTTGTTACATATCAGACAAAATGATTTCATATATTTTACAACTTTACTTTCACACAGGTAAGTGAAAGAGAAGTATGGAATTGGAATGAAATTTATTAAAGTTTAAAAAGACACATTACGGTTTCAAAAATCCGTTTTAGCGCCGTTTTATTTTATGTACAAAGAAGGGCGTGGCCTTGCGCGTGAGTGGGAGCGGACCGGGGGCGTTGGTCAGCTCTTTTCCCGCGAGTACGTCACGTGAACGACATGCTCACGTGACGCGTGAGCGAAGCGAAACTAAACACTAGCAAAATGGCTGCAACCGGAGAGGAAGCCGCAGCTATGGACAGTATTTCCAGGGAACCAGCAGCTGTTTCGGCGGGGTTAATGGCGGCCGCCGGCGGCACAGCTCAGGCTGAACGCTCAGACGATCCACTGGAGACCCCGTCGAGTGCTCCAAAGAAGCCTGGAGCAAACAGTATGTGGAGTTTCCCTTGCACTTCCTTAGCATCCAGATGGCAACACAGCAGGAATAAAAAAAAAAGTTTTTGCTTTGCAATCAATTGTGTAAATATCCTTTGTGTGTGTGTGTGTGTTTTTTTGTTGTTGTTACTATTGTTGGCTGATGATTTATTGCATTGCAGTTGTGGGTTCGTGCAGATGCTCACCAGGAATAACCTAGCTCTGCTCCAAAATGCTGTGCCCAGGTGATGGAGGTGTGGAGACTGCAGAGGAGGCTGTGGAGCCCGCGGAGCCAGACGTCAACGAGCTTTGTTCTGATATGTTTGAGAAGATGGCAATTTTCCTGCAAGGGGAGCTAACAGGTGTTTCCCCCAGACCCTATTATTGTGCGCTTTCTCTAAAGCTGTCATCGTGCACTGTATGTTAAGTACGTCTAAAATGTATTTACAACACTTATCCCGATTTAGACACTACTTAACATTATCCCAAATTTGACTCAGAATGGTACAAATAACCCCGCAGCATTAGGTTTCTAACATGGCATGGTGAAGACAGTCATCATCAATTAGAGAAAATATGGGACAGCAGTGACTTTTTTTTTAACACTGGTCGTTTTTCCTAAACTCATCATGAGCAGACCAAACAGAAACTAGTCCGGGAGGATATGTCAGTAGGGCATAAGCAACACGGAAGGAACTGCATGGAATTCTGGTAAATAGTTGTTTTCACATTTGAAAACAATCTCCTGTGTGTTAAAGAAGTAAAGCAAGACAGACACTCTTTCTCTCAGAGAAAACACCCAGTTCTAAATCCCAGGCTAAATCTACCAAAACATAGTAGGAGAACATGTTATAGGCCTAGGGTTTGATCTTTAGGAAATAATTCCTAAAAGTATTTTTGTCAAAAAACACAAAACAAAACAAAAACAGCGAGCAACTCCAAAAGAACATCAGACTTGGTGCCAAGTATGGCTTTGAAATCATGAAACTCAGAACAATTTCAGATACAAAGTCAATTTTAATCCAGAAGCAGCAGGTGTCTGATAGAAAATCAGGGATGAAGAGGGATTACATTTTTTTTCCCTGCATTCTGGTGAGTCCAAACTTATAACCTTGTACAAAATAATGACCTCGTCATCATGACATTAAAGTTTTGAAATGGCTTAACCAGATTTCATGGCTATATCCAACAGAAAATCTGTGCAATGACTTGAAAAGGGCTAGAGTGTCATCCGAAGTTAAATCTACAGGATGCATGATGCTGATAGGGTCCTATCAGGGAGGTCTTAGGGATGAAATTAAATTGAAAAAGATTTTATAATAATTTTTAATAAAATAAAAATTCACAGATATATAAAGCTGAACAGATTGATGGTAGATAGAATAAAATAAAATGCATCTTTTTTGTACTAGAGATTATTGTACTTTTGAAATTATGCACCCATAATGATTGCAAATGATGTATTTGGCCAGGTAGAAGAACTTTCAACTAGATTTTCTAATATCATCTGAGAGGCTATTTGTGAAAGCCGTATTAAAATCTCTGTTCATTTGATCCAAGTCCTGTTAATGCACTGCACCTAATAAGGGCAGAGAAAAAAAATGGAGTTGAACATCTTAGTTAAGTTGCTGTTACACATAGAAAAAGTACCTTTGATGTTCATTCATTCACAGTGTCATCATATTTATTTGCTGGAAAGAAATCTGTCTCTAAAACAGGGAAAATCCAGCATCTTAAATTGATTTATTTCTTTTCCATTTTCATGCTAACCGTTCTTTACTCTCGTTTCTTTTCTCTCACGAACATTCGGCAAACGTGACTTTCATCTCAGGGACTTGTGAAGATTACCTGCTGTTGGAGAACATGAACAAGCTCACAAGCCTGAAATACATGGAAATGAAGGACATTAGTATCAATATAAGTCGGAACCTGCAGGATCTCAACAACAAATGTAAGACATTTAATATAAAATAAAATGAGGAAAAAAAAAAAACCTCTTAATGAATTAGAGTTGGCATATTTTTCTTCATTTCTTATTCCATGGTTTAATTACTCTGAACTGAAGAGCTTTTGGTTGTTTGTATCTTTGCTTCAGATGCGAGCCTACAGCCTTACCTGGACCAAATAAATAAGATTGAGGAGCAAGTGTCAGCCCTCGAACAAGCTGCATACAAACTGGATGCATACTCCAAGAAGCTGGGTAATACACTCCGTACACAAAAGTAGAGAGGGTTTATATAGCTGCTCAAATGTAAATATTGTTGAGAAATTAGGGATTTTACATTAAAACAATCAGTCAGTCCAGGTTCTATTTTATATCTGACTGCTTGTCAGTGAGAGGAAAACTTCTAAATATTAGCCATCTATTTGGAGTGAGACAATGCCTTTTAATAACGAGCATTGGCCCATCAGGTATAACAGCTCCTGTGGCAGCAGATTGGTCTCTCCCAACACTTAATACTCATTTAACTACTTTTACATTGGCATGTCAGAGTAGGGATGTATTATGCAAAACTGATATCATTTCCCTCTGGGATCAATAAAGTATTTTTGAATTGAATTTGAATCATGACTATTATGTGCAAATAATCAGTAATCAGCATCATCCCAATTCGGTGCTGTTGTTAAGAATATACTAAAAATATTCTTAGTAACCTGAGTTATTGTTGTGAATCTAGCATCACTCGGTCTTCCTGCAGTATAAGTGGTAGTAATATTAATGATAATAAGAACATTAATTGGTAAAGAAAATAGATACACTAAGTATGAATAATTTGTATTTGTCTAAGCAGGGAAACAAACATGGGACAACCACAGGAGAGATTTATGAAACGTTATGATTTCACTGTTGGAAAATAGCGACTGTATATCAACCAAGCAAATACCATGTGACTTTCTGATTGCACTCTCACATATGATGCACTCAGTAAGAAGAGCTTTACGTCTTTACAATCTGAGATTACCAAAGAAAACAAAAGTGACAGTTGAAAAGATTGTTACAGACTGAATATAATATACTGGCCATTTCATTCTGGATCTAGTGAAATGGCCTTCCTGGTGTGGTTTTGAAAACAAGAACAGAGCTAAACTTAGGACTTGGTATGCTGTATATTTGTAGTTGAAATAACCCACTACCTTACTCCGTTTTTGTTAGCATGGTAATAAAGAATGGGATTCACTTAAAAACATTTTTAACCCTTTAAATTTTTTCCATTAAAATCTGTTATCATTTCATCCCATTTATAGAGACTGAACACGCTTTTATCTATGGAAAGAATGGCTTTGTTTGTTTTTTTCTTTCTAGAAGCCAGATTCAAGAAACTGGAGAAACGATGAGGAAAAGACGAGGAGAAGGAGGCAGAGTGAGGGTTTCGGTGCCCTCTCGCCTTCTTCCACCCTTCCCTGCCCTCCTCTCTCCTTACCAGTAGACTCAAGAGCTGCAGGGGGAGGACGTGAACTGAGCCTGAAGCACCAAACCCTCAGAAAGACTTTGGAACCTAAATGGAAGGAGCAGCTTTATGCAAATGAACTAATACTACAGTGTTTGGTGTAGATTTGACTCCAGTATCACTGGTTTCTGTGTCATGCAACCAAGATGTGCAGTCTATACCCACATTTGTCTGCCCAGTCATTATAGCATGTCCTAAATAATATCAGGAAGATGTTCTTTTCAACAGTGAAGTTAATTACTACATATTTAAAACCTATTAATCATGTCCGAAACTTCTTTCAGGCTTTGATCCGATTGATCAGCATTAACTTATTTGTCAGGCAGTGTGGGTGAAACACCAAACTGCCTAAACCTGAGACTTCGTTGTAATGTTGAGTTTGGAGACAAACTCCAGAGTTGGTTTTAAATTTGTAGCTCATGAGAGATTCTTTATAAATTCAACATCATGTCATTCTCTTCTTAAAACACAGCGCTGAAACCAATTTTGTCTTTTAAATAAAACTTATACCTACTACCGACAGCAGATGGCAGTCTTGCGCCATGATTGGTTCTTTAAGCTTTTTTGGAGATCAAAGATGTTTTCTGTTGCTTTGGGGAAAAACTGAACCGCTGTTAAATAAAGAGTTGAGTTACAGATTTCTCACAGAAAGGACAACAGAGAGAAATGGATGGCAGATAGTTGAACATTCATAGTAAAATGTGCATGTCTGTGAAAATTTGTGTGGGTTGCTCTCTGCACACTTTGTTTCCATCTTCACGTCAGCTGCACCACAGCAGAACAACAACAGATTATCTAAACTATCTCAATCTTTCTTCTGAGTGTATGCTGTTCTGTGTGTGTAGTGCTGCATGCACACAAGAATGTGTATTTGTGTTTAAGTCTTAATCTAAAACAGGTCTCTGTCATTAGTTCAGCTGAGACCCTGGCACAGAGGGAGCTCATTATTCATACTGTAACATTATTTACTGTTCCTCTGTGATCGTTCCATCTCTCCCCTCAGGGACACACTTCAGTCCTCTCTTATAGGTCCTTGACTCAGTGTTGCGAAATGTGCTCTGGGTCGCTTTCTGGAAGCTATGTGTGCGTGCCAGGAGGTAGTCAGGCAAAGTAGAGAAGGTAACATTATTCATAGCCAAGCCTCTCATGTTAAGTTTGGGTGGGTATTGTAAGTCCTGAGCTAAATAATTGGTTTGAAGATTGGATAGGAGGAAATAAATTCTGTAGATTTATAGTTTATTTAACAAAGGCAGGTTCCAGCTACAGTGGAAAAGCTCAGTTTAGGTTGATTATGCTTTGCAGAAGTATTCACCCCCCCCCCCCCCCCCCCCCCATTACACCTCACTCAAAATCTTATATTTTATGTTTTGTTAAGTGATCAACAAACACAAGCAGTACTTTTTTTTTTTTTTTTTTTTTTTTTTTTTTTTACAAATAAAAATCTGAAAAGGTTTAGAATGCATTTTAATTCAGTCCCCCTTAAGCCAGTACTTTGTTGAACCACTGCTACGTCTGTCATGGAGGAAATTTTTTTTTTACCAGTGTGTTTGTTAGCCACGTAACTCAAGACCTTATTGGTGGATTTTGATGACATTTTCAGGAAATGTCTGCAATGGGAGCAGGAACATCCATAACACACAATTTGGGGGTGATTTGAAAACCTGGGGGATGCTAAGCTGCCTTGGTGTAGGTCTTCGCTTTCTGAGTGCTTTTCTAGTTCCAAATACATCTAGAGGTCTACTGGGGGTATATAGCTACCAGCATGTTTAGAGGTTGACATTTTTGCCTATTCTTCGTGGTAACAGACCTCAGGCTTAGTCAGACTGAATGGAGAACATCTATGAACAGCAGTTTTATCTGTTGCCATAGATTTACAATTAAATTTGGCCCTGGAGTTGACTTGGTCCTTCTAACCATGCACACGTTTGGATCTAAAGCATTCCTTTGTAGCTCTGGTTGTATGTTTCGTGTCGTCCTGCTTAAAGGTAAATCTTTTGCAGCCTTTTACAGGTTTTTCTCGATTGTCCTGTATTAAGCTCCATCTCCTTTCAACTCTAATCAGTTTACTTGTCCCATACAGAAGAAAAGCATCCCTACAACATGATGCTGCCACCACTGTTTCATCTTGGGGGGTCACACATTCAGGGGGATCTACAGTGTTAGTTTTCAACCACAAATACCATTTTGCATGCATACTAAAACATTTGATTTTACTTTTATCTGACCAAAGCGCCATCTTACACATGTTTACTGTTACCCGATGCATGAGAGTTTGTGTCTTTCTTTTAACAATGGCTGCTTCTTGGTAAAGCCCTCCTTGTTCAGCCTGTCAGTTTAGGTGGATAACCATGCCTTTGTGGGTTTGCTGTTGTGTCTTACCCTTCAATTCACCGGGATGTTTAAAGCTTAGAATAACTTTTAAAGTTAACTGCAGTTTTAAACATCTCCACAACTTTATTCCTGACCTGTCTTCAGTTTTGCTTGATCTTCATGTTGCTGTTTGTTCATTAATATTCTCTGGCAAACCTCTCAGGCCTTGAGATTGGCCTGGATTTATACTGAGATTACTGTACACACAGGCTGCTTCTGTATTCGGATTAGGTGACTTCTGAACCCCTGAGGCTATATCAGGGATTATCAGCAGCAGGAAACATAAACCGTTAACCACACGCTCTCATATTAAACAAAATCTCAAATTGATAACCTGTCAGAAGGTTCAGCTGCCCATCATCACAATACTTAAGTTAGCTTTATTAAACATTAGATCTCTATCCGGGAAGTCTTTTCTTATCAATGACTTCATCACTGAGCATAATTTACACAGCCTTTTTTTATCAGAAACTTGGCTAGATGAAAATAACGAAACAACTTTATTAATAGAATCTCTCCTCCAAATTACAATTTCTTAAGCGAGAACAGAAAACACAGACGAGGTGGAGGTGTAGCCAGCATTTTTCACAACTCAATGAACTTCAAAAAGGTAACCCTGGGCACGTTTGATTCTTTTGAATACATAACCACCCAGATAAACGAGCCTAACAAAGCTTTATTTCTAAGTTTATATAAACCACCAAAACTTAACTATGACTTATTTAATGATTTCAATGACCTTCTTTCTGTAATATGTATCGACTATGACCAACTAATCATCGTGGGGGACTTTAACATCCATACAGACAACCCCCAAGATAGACAAGCAAAAACATTAGATGATACTCTCCACAACTTCGGACTGATCCAGCATGTCAAACAACCAACACACAATAAAGGACACACTCTGGACTTAATTATCAGCAAAGGTTTAAATATTTCCAACATCTCTGTAATTAATATTGCGTTATCTGACCATTTCTGTATTTTCTTTGAAAGTACCATCTCTGCTAAATTATCCAGCCACAGTAAGACCACAATAAAAAAGCGTTTTCTAGGGGACAATTCAGTAGAAACCTTTAAACGTATTTATCCTTCCACCACATCCCCCTCATCTCCCAACTCAAACTCAGTAAATAAGTTGGTAGATAATTTCCTTGCGAAAACCTCAGACATCATGGATTCCATTGCTCCAACTAAAGTGAAAGTAGTCTCAGGTAGAAAAAAGTCTCCGTGGACAAGTAATCCACTGGTACGTGGTGAAAAAAGAGAGTGTCGACGAGCCGAGAGAAAATGGCGGAAAACTCGACTCCAGGTTCACTGTGAGATCTACAAAGAGAGACTGAATAGATATCAGCTAACTATAAAAGATGCTAGGGAATCGTTCTTTTCTGAAATCATCAACAGAAACATTAATAATGCACGGACTCTATTTGCAACAGTGGAATGACTAACAAATCCTTTAGTGACAGTAGCCCCTGAACTAAACTCTACCAGGGCCTGCAATTAATTTGCCAGCTTTTTCACTGAAAAGATTCTAACAATTAGACGGTCAATCTGTACCTCAATATCGAACCCACAACCAGTGCCATCCCCAATCAACAACAATGTAGAGAAAATGTCTGAATTCCACGAATTAAACCAGAACAGCCTTGAAAAAAATCATTATCCAATTAAGCTGCTCCTCCTGCTGTCTTGATATCCTACCCACAGCTTTTCTAAAGAAAGTTCTTCCTGTTATTGGGTCTGATCTTGTTCAAATAGTGAACTCATCACTGCTATCAGGTGTCTTCCCTCAGGCTTTAAAAACAGCAGTTATTAAACCACTGCTAAAGAAGAAAAATCTGGACAACACGTTAATGCAGAACTACAGGCCAATCTCTAATCTTCCATTCATCAGTAAGATTATTGAAAAAGCTGTGTTTCAGCAGTTAAATGGCTTCATAGCAATGACAAACCGTTTTGATGTTTTTCAGTCTGGTTTCCGTGCTCACCACAGCACCGAGACTGTCCTCGTCAAAGTATTTAATGACATCCGCATAAATACAGACTGTGGAAGAACCACAGTGCTGGTTCTGTTGGACCTCAGTGCAGCATTTGACACTGTTGATCATGATATTTTATTGGAACGACTGGAGAGCTGGGTCAGACTATGGTACAGTAATTGGCTGGTTCGAGTCTTACCTAAAGAACAGGGACTTCTATGTTTCAATAGGAAACTTTTCATCAGAACGAACAGAAATCAGATGTGGGGTGCCCCAGGGCTCCATCCTGGGGCCCCTCTTATTTAATATCTACATGCTCCCACTAGGCAAGATTATAGCAACCAATAACATTAGCTACCATAACTACGCGGATGACACTCAGCTCTACATTACAATGTCACCAGGTGACTCTGAACCCATTCAAACCCTAAATCAATGCATTGACCAAATAAATGGATGGATGTGCCATAACTTTCTCCAGCTGAATAGAAACAAAACTGAAGTGATTATTTTTGGACCCAAGGAGGAACAATCAAGAGTCAGCACACAGCTTCAATTAATACAGCTAGAAACTACTGATCAGGCTCGAAACCTAGTTGTAGTAATGGACTCAGACCTGAACCTCCAGGGTCACATAAAGGCAATAACAAGGTCAGCCTTCTATCACCTGAAGAACATTTCTAGGATTAAAGGACTGATTTTGCAACACGACCTAGAAAAACTCATCCATGCGTTTATCTTTAGTCGGATTGATTACTGCAACAGCATCTTCACAGGTCTGCCTAAAAAGTCAATCAGACAGCTGAAGCTGATCCAGAACGCTGCCGCTGGCATTCTTACTAGAACCAGGAAAGTAGAGCACATCACCCCAGTTCTAAAGTCCTTACACTGGCTCCCTGTAGCTCAGAGAATATACTTCAAAATACTCCTACTAGTTTATAAATCATTACATGGCTTAGCACCAAAATATGTTGAAGACCTGTTGTCACGGTACCAACCCCCAAGACCACTCAGGTCCTCCAACTCTAGCCTACTAAACATCCCTAGACTCAGAACTAAACATGGAGAAGCAGCTTTCACTTTTTATGCTCCCCTTATCTGGAACAGACTTCCTGACGAGTGTAGAGCTGCTGAAACTCTGAACTGCTTTAAATCGAGACTAAAAACCCATCTGTTTAGAATTGCCTTCGAGTAAATGCTTGATGTCATATGTATGAAATGTCTTCATGCTCTCTTGCTTTTTTTATCTTTCTCTTGCTTTATTGTGTATCATGTGTAATGTGTGTTTCTTTTATGTGTTTTAAAAAAAAATCACCAAATCATGTGAAGCACCTTGAATTACCCTGCTGTTGAAAGTGTGCTATACAAATAAAATTGCCTTTCCTTGCCTTGAAGGTAGTTGATTGGACCGTATTTAATTTCAGTGTGTCTGAATAAAAAAGGCGGAAAAGTAGCGCAAAATGTTGAAAACCATCTTTTGTTGTCCTTCCATGTCACAGTCTTGCACTACTTTGTGATATAAAAGTCCCATAAAATGCAATGAAACTTGTAGCGGTGACTTGAATATGAATGAGTTCAAATTTATTAATTCTTGTTTAAGGTGATGTAAGTTTGACTCATTGCTTACCAAATTAAAACAATCCTTTCCTTTTCTACCATTTTCTCCTGGATCCAGTTTTGCTGCGGTTTTCCTGTTGTAAAACCAAATTCATTTTCTCTGAAGTATTTTATTTGACACTAGGTTGCACATTTTACTGTAAACAAAAAACCCTTGATAGTCTCTTGCTGTCATTCTTCCTTTCTGACACTTGGTCCTTCTAGTATCGCAGGGTGAATGAACCTCAGACATGTCTCTTTCTTTTCGCCTTGCAGGCTTCATTTTGTCAAAGACGAAAGAAAATGAGGAATAGGATTTTCAAGAGCACAACCGCAGGGCTTTATTCCATACAAATTGTGGCTTCTCTTGGAAAGTTTTTTCAAAACATTGCCTATAATTTTTACACTTTCCACCCTCAGTCACTGTGTCTCTGTTGATTCTCTGTAACTGAATACTTTATAAGATACATACGATTGAGGCATATCCTGTGTGCTTGACATTAATATAAAAACTTTTTTTTTCACACTAAAACTATAATGTATTGCTGCATCAAGTGCCATTGGGAATGTCTAACAGTGGCTTAAATAAATATTTTGAGAATCTTAGTATCCAGTCATCAATTGATTGCTTAGCTTATCATAAAGGCTAGGCACAGGTGAAAACAGTAAGTTGATATGTCCAAAGAGAACCACTTCTGTTTATGTACACTTCTAAAGCATTCTAAGTTTCACTCAGTTCTCAAAGGTTCCATCATGGTGGCTATTAAATCTGACGGGAAGTCTATTGATTTAACTGAGCCGAGGCAAGGAATTGCCTTACATAAGGTGTCCCAACAAACAATCTAATTTGGCTGCAAAGACCTCAAAATAAAATGGGGGCTCTGCATATTGCAAAAACTAACAAATGTTGCTTTTGTGGTGATTGTTATTCTGACGGCATTTAGTCTTGGAATAAGGTGCTTTTACCCACTCTCTAATTTTTTTATATTTTATTTGCAGTGTAAGACGCTCACCATATATTGCATCTCTGCTTTGTGTTTTAGGGGTGTATGAAAAGACTGCTTTTAGTAAATGACAATATCAAGTACTACTCAAATGTCACAGCAGTGACCCAATAATACGATTTCTTTACTTTTATGTTACACTATACAGTCTGCACTGATGTAGATTCACTTACCTCTATATGCTGGAATTTTGAAGTGGATCCAAAAGGAGGGCTGTCTGACATACAATATATATGTTTTTTATGAATTAAAGTTATTTGACTGCTTAAAGGCACTCATAGATTGCATATGGAGCAGTGATTGTTGATCCCAAGGTGATCATGCAATAATTTAGAATCATTTAAAAAAAAAAGGAGTCAGTCATTCCAAGGATTTTTCACACCCTTTATCCCAATCCACATCCACAATACATAACAGGACTGCTTTACAAGCACGCATACATGATACATGAGATAGGACTTGATTAAAAAAAAAAAATCACACGTTAAATAATTATTTGTTTAATTGTATATAAAAACCTGTTTTTAGATATACCAACAGACATGCCGAGGTAAGAAACAGCATCTTAATAACATAACATATATTCCCTTCATTTAAATAATGCTTCTAGCCTCCTTCTCAATTATTAATGTTGGCTATTCTAAAAGGGAACAAGACCAAAACAGACTTATCTCTTCTTTAAACAACTTCAATCTGAAAAACTTATTTATTTAGTTATTTCTGCAGATTCCAGCTGATGAACCTCTAAAAGCAAAGTCATGTTTGCACTGAATGATTGTTTACAAAGAACATTTTGATCCTTTTACTACGAAATGGAAGTAGGAGCACCATCAATGATCGTCCTGTGTGAAACACGTATTGAGAACAGATCGTGTTGTATGAATTTCTAATTCCCATTACGTTACCATAAGGTAGTTTTTCTAGTTATGCTCTTTATACATATTCCACAAAGGAAGACCATTGGTGGGGCATAATCTCCATTTCTTGTTTAATCCTTGGCTTCTTTTTAAATGGATGTCAAATGCAAATGTGTTTACAAGTTCAAAAATGGCTGTTTGCATTAACTGCTGTATTTTTAAGACTATGGTTGTTTCTGAGACCAACTAAGCTCCATTTATACCAACTAAAGATGCCATGAATGTTATCTCTGGCAGATAAGTTATTGACAACTTTGAAATTTTGAAAAGACGATGTTCGGAAGATTGAATCTAACTCCGATATTTCTGAACAGTTTGACCTCAGTTTGTTATGACCTGATAGATGTCAGTACATTCCCAGCAGTATGACTTGGAAAAGTATCAAACAGATGTCCATCATCAGCTGAAGCACTGGAAACGATTTGTTTAATGCTCTCGATTGGAGATTGGGCCAGTTAACAATAACATGGCAGTATGCCAAACCACAGACTTGTGTAAGTGACAGGCAAGCACATATGTGCTTCTTATTTTTATTTTTTTGCTCATGAGCTAGGACAGTCGAGTGATTTTCAAACCGCATTTGTTCTTTGTTTTCCTGTCTTGTTCAGACTGAGCATTTATAACTGGCCAATGTCAACAACTTCAGCAGTGTTGTGAAATCCCTTTTTATTCTTTTGTCTTCCACTTACTTTCACACGAAGAATGGATGAACTGTACTCCATAACCTCACTTTAGGACACTTGAATGTCCCTGTAAAGCAGTGACACTACAAAGCCAGCCATACAGCTTGAAATAAGTGACAAGGGGGGGCGTTCATGTTTACATCCGTTTCAAAGAAGCCCACAGATCTGGTTGGCATTTGGGTGCAAATATAAGCCACATGTGAGATGTGAGTAACGGCGTCAAACTTCAAACACATTCAACAAGAAGAGCCTGGAAATCCACATGAGGTCAACTTTTGGCATGGCAAGCATTCAGCTCACTCTTTTGCTCAAACCTTCATCATCTAGCATGTACACATGTGAAGATGTGTGACACCCTGTCACGTCCATTCACTCAGAAACTCGAAACCAAAATTTGGTTTCTGTCAAAGATGTTCCTTTGAAGAGTTCAACTAAAGCTGGAATTCTATCCATTTTGAGTAAACCCAAATGTCCAGACCTTCACTCCATTACACATAGCTGAAATGTGACCAGATGGGATGATGGTGCGTAACCTTTGGTCACTGTGTTGTTTTCAGCGTCGGGCAGATCCCAGAAGTTCACAGCAGGTAGACCGGTCTGGGTGTCATACTCTAGCTCCTCAAATCCAACTCTGAGGGTTTTTTTTCTCACTTAAGTCAAAACCAAGAACACTTCAGATCTGTCCCTGGTAATTGTGTTTATAATTCCATGTTAGGTCAGTACTGTCTTGTCTCTCTAAATGTTGCCATTGCATGAATTTATATTCTACCTCCATGTAAAGATTAATCCCTTTGGGTACCATGTTTTCAGAACTTTTGTATGAATCTACCTTTCATTTTTCCCTTAGCTCTAATGGAGTCCACCCAGACTCTTTGGCACCAGAGCCATCAGCATTCATCTGTCTCTATTGGTCTCATTGGTCTCTCTGGGCCTTTTTCCACGAATGGTTCCAGTGCCAGTTCAGTGCCGGTGCCTGACTTGTAACTGGTTCTTTGGTTTTCTAAAGCTAAGGCACTAATTTCTTATTTCAAAACGGTGCTTAACCCACCACCAACTCCTTGCTGGGCCAGAACTGGTTCTTTCTAAGAACCACTTTCTCTCCCGGCCTCATGCTGCAACCAAGGTGCTGGGGGCAGGATAACAACAGGTTAGCATTGCGAGGTAAAACACACAACCATTATTTTGATTTGTAACAATAGACAATGGATATAACCAAGAACATGTTATGTGCACATCTGCAAACGATGCACTCTTCCATTAAAATCTCTCTCTGTTTGCATACGTCCTGTTTTTTTCTCCTCAAGTGAGCGTATACAGTTGTGATGCCACGCTTTAGATGGCGTGATGACGCAGCACAGACCGAGGCCCGCATCTTTGGAAAAGGTACCGGTTCTTTGAAAAAACATTCTAAACACTGGGTCAGACACCAGCACCAAACTAGCACCGAGTGTTTTTTCAGAGCATTACGGTGGACCCCCTCCTATTTGAGGTTCAGGTTTCATGGATTCCCCTATTTGCAGATTTTTTGTGGGCCATGACTCCAAATTATTTGTGGACAATTCGCCTATTCGAGGATTTTTTACATCTAAAATATTTGAAAGTAAATCCAGCTTGCAAAGATGAAATAGCAAAGTGCAATGCTGCTTGACATGCTTTTGGCTGACATCTGCAAAGCAGGAAGTCCAGAACGCCAACAATAACTGCAGCTGATTAGCTGAAACCCAAAGAGCAGAGAAAAGAAAGACCCTGGATGTTAACTTTTGCGATATTGCCAAGACAGTTTGTACCGCGCATATTAAGGTATATTTGCTGTTTGAACCATTGAAAAAGGAAGTCACAACTGTTTTAGAGAGGATGTCAAGTATCACACATTTATGCTGATTCTAAGATTACAAATGACTGCTGATTGCAGTTCTCTGTTTTAAAATATTTGTTAGTAGGCTGGACCTTTGCAACATGAGGCATCTGCAGCTGGTCCATACCTATAAGTAACCTGCCTTTAAACTGAAAGGTGACCAAAGTATTAGATATTTGCAGTGTATTTATAAAATTTTACATTAAAGTTGTTTGGTCCAATTGAAAACAAGTTAAGTTCTTTTTACCTAGTCTGTGTATCTCATTTAAGATGGTCTAAGATCTGTGCAGAGCATATTTGTTCTCCTGCAGGAAGATTCTGTGTTCCCATGTTCTTTGACAGAGGACACAAGGCATAATCTACAGCGCTCAGATCAAACAGGTTTTTCACTGTTTCATCTTTCAAAGTTCATTTATGAAGTGTGGTAACCTCTGGTAGTGACAGGCATGACACTCACTGCTTCATGTGGTGATGAAGTTAAGAAGGTTCAAGACAGATTTGATCACATTTGGCTGTGTCGGTTCCCTCTGGGTACTCTGACTTCCTCCCACAGTCCAATAACGTTACTGTCAGGTTAATCAGTCTCTCTAAATTGCCTTTAGGTACTAGTCCATGCATGGTTTTGTGTTCTGTGTGTCTCTGTGTTGCCTTGCCATGGACTGGTGGCCCATGCAGGGTGTGCTCTACCCTATGCCCTTTCAATACTGGAGATAGGCACCAGTCCCCCCCCCACACACACAGCCCTGCAAAGGATAGACTGTATAGAGAATCAATGGAAGGATCGATATTTATTTAAAAAAGTGTATTTGATCGTGGGGAAAACTAACTTTAAAAGTTAGATAATTTAAATATTATGTAATGAGAACGTTTCTGAACATTTATTTATGTTTATCATCTGAATTAACTGTTAAGAGGTTATTATTATGATAATTTTTTATTGAAATCCTGGTGACATTTGTTGGAAAGCTACTTGATGAGGTTTTCAGTTTAGATGTCAAGGTATCCAGATACCTTCACTCCAAACCCTGAATAATTTATTATCTCTGGGTCTACCATCACATTCTGGAACTGTCCACATTGAATTAGAAAAAATATGGTCCAATACATCAATGGTGTTAGCACTGTTTGTGTGCATATGTGTGTTTGAGGTAGCCACATTTTCATCCAAGACGGAGACATCTCATGTAACTGAATCCCCAGGTTACCTTACGGATTTTAACACAGCTTATCCTGATTATTTAAAATTATCGTGCCGATGACGTCGTTGTAGAAACTTATGTTCAATTATACAGCATGTATGTTGCCTATCCTTTCTGGCTTAAGCATGGGGCAGAAAAATAGGTCCCTACTCTTCCAGTAAACATAAGGTTTCCCTAAATTATCCGAACTATCAAGAAGAGAAAGGAGAAAGAGAGGGGGAAGAAAGATTGATGGCTTTACCCCCTCTGGTTTCTAGATTTGTACACTCTGTAATAGATCTACAACAGATGTGTGTGACTGGATGTTGGTGTTGTGTAATGTATGTGGACTCATATGAGAGAGAAAAAGAAGTGACTGATTGTTTACATCTTTGGCCAATTCTTATGGTTAACCTTAGCTTACTTTTCTTGAATCTTTAACACGTTTTTGTCTTGTCACCCAGGTATCCTCAAATATGTTACGCTACTGGCAAAGCGCTAAGCTTTCTTTAATAATTATATTTGATACAGCTGCCCTCTGCTCCCCTGAGTACGTACTATGCTTTGCTTTGCAAAATAGCTCAGGCTCAGTCAGATTGGATGGAAAACATCTGTGAGTATCAGTTTTCAAGTCAAGTTTTTCTGAATTGGGTTTAGGTCTGGACTTTGACTAGGCCTTTCAAACACATGAATACGCTTTGATCTAAACTACTGTAACTCTGGCTGTGCGTTTAGGGTTGTTGTACTGATGGAAGTTCTGGAAGTGCTGGTTTTCTCCCAGTACTGCTCTGAATTTAGCTCCATCCATCTTCACATTCCCTGCACCCGCTGAAGAAAAGCTCCAGTATGACTACTGCAACCACCATGTATAATGGTGACAACTGTGTGTTTGGGGTGAGGTGCGGTGTTTTCCTTCTCTGATAGCATCATGATAGTACATAACAGTGCTACTTTGTGTTGGTCCATCACATAAAATCCCAATTAAAAGTTTTAAAATCTGTGGATGAAATGTGAATAAAACTATAAGATAGCCAAAGGAGTATGAATACTCTTGCAGGACACAGCACATCATATTATTTTCCCTTTTGTCTTAGAGCATGTTTGTTTGTTAATATGTCTGCCTTTTGGTATATGAAGCAGCCTCGGTTGCACTAGCTCATCTGTAAACACAGCAATATCCTGCTTTAACAAAACATGTAATGCTTGCGATTCATATGGACGTACTAAAACTCACAGATTAATATTAATCAGTGACGAAGGGAATAAAAGTCATTTGTACATGTCAGTGTTCTGTGCTGTGATAGAGTTTATGCAACTTTGTTTGTATTACATAATCCTTCATCACAGGTGTTCCGGTAGCTCCAAACTTCTCCCGATAAAGCATGGTGGATTTCTTGTTGAATCTGTTAAAGGAAGGACAAAGTGAATACCAACCATCCTTAAGTTCCTAAAACCAGCAAATAATATGGGAGACAAGGAAATGGTTATTTTGGTAGCAATGCAGGACCTTGACTGTAGTTGTGTATGCGTGTGTGAGTGTGTGTGCGAGACGGTTCCCCAGGCGTGTCTGTCATGCCACTGGTGACCCTCAGATTCCCTCCTGTGCGACGTCATGTCACTTCCCCTCTTTGTTCCCTCACTCATGAGGATCTTTCTAAAAATGTCTTTTTGTTTAAAGACTCTCACGGCCCTCCTTCCTCCTTCGCTTGGCAGCAGTGGGTGTGTTTGTACATTGACACCCTATATAGCTGGTCCCAAAAACAGGAACTGTTGGGATGCAGATGAGGATGCTGAAGGGTGGGTCCTTTCCTCTTTAGTCGGTACCTTTGCATCGTCAAGCATTTTGTTTCTGAACACATTAAATTAAGACCATATAGACTTTGTTTGGAGTGAGATACACACTTCTAAACACTATTTCTTTCCCAGGGAGAAAAACTCACGGTGACTAACCTCCGATCCTGGCCGCAGGATGATGTTGGGACACAAACGCTCTCCAGAGACCTTTCAGTAACTGCTAATTAGGTTCAGACAGGCATGTTGTCATACTCTCTTTGGGTCATCGAGAATATATCAAGGTGTTGCACAGTGCAACAGTGTGCACGTGTGGTTGGATTTCATCACGTAAGGTCGCTCAGTGATTTGGATCAAACAAACACTGGAAACACAAACACTTGGACATTTATTTGAAGTCCAAAGGAAGCACACATGCTTCTCTCCTCAGTGGAAAGTGGCTCTTGTCCAGGTAAATTTGTCATTTCCAGACTGCCACTGCTTCCAAAGTTTCCCTGGCTGTCGTGTAAAAACAATGAGAATCTGTTGCGGCCATTCAAAGAAAGCACAATAGGATGCAGCAGGCATGAGAGCTGATAAGCAGACCACAGGAGACGAGCCATAAAACGAGCCTTTGCCCACTGCTCAGCACAGCAGAAAACTGTGGCCATTTTAGAAAAATGTACTCGTTTACATCATTAAATTTTTCTGCAATTAAAATTAAGTTTGAGTTGTGTAGCCGGTCCTTTAAAAAACGAAAAGAAACCATTGACTAAACATGAGCTGCTGCTATCTATCTGTGTTTCTTTAATACTATAAAACTGCCTAAATTAAATAAAGGGGTAGTTGCTTGTCTGCTCTTCATGGAGTCTCTGGGCAAAACAGTGTTTTGACAGATTTCAACCCCCTAAAAAAACCTTCAGAAATCTCACCTTTCGAAAAAAAAAAAAAGAATGTTATATCCTTAAATGTCACCGCCCTTATATGGTACAGATACATTTTTCAACTTTGTCCAAACTAGGGCTGCATGGTGGTGGCACTGTTACTTTGTAGCAAGAAGGTGCTGGGTTTTGATCCTGGCCAGGGGTCTTTTTGCATGGAGGTTACATGTCCTCCCACAGTCCAAAATCACGACTGTTAGGTGAATTGGACGGTCTAAATTGTTCTTAGGTATGAGTGCATGTATGGTTCTCTGTGTTGCTCTAATGAACTGGCGACCTGTCCTGGCCTTAATCAGAACTTCAGATATATGCTTGTTTTATATTTTCTTCTTCAATTAAGTTGGTTTTATAGAGAAAAACATAAACTGGAAAACACCATTGACATTTATTTAGTCAATCACTGTTTAAACTTTAAGGGTCTCGAAAGACATTTAGCTTCAGTTTAGTTAAATTAGCTTGTGAAAGAAACTTACATTGGTTAATGGGTATAGGAATGCTTTTGCAGCTTATTATTGTGTCTTTCCCATCTGAAAACACCTTCAAAAGAAACATTTGTTCCTTTGCCAAGGGAACAGAGTCAGATGTATGTAATCAAAGCTTGGAGCCAGTTTACAGAAAATCTTCCAAGTTTAAATTCAGAAAACTTGGTGGACAGATTGGGGCACTGGCAAAGAAAGAGCTCAATTTGGTAAGGATGTGCTTTACTTTCCCAAATCCATTGAAAAAATAAAAATAGCTCTGGCAGCAGATAAACTGATTGAGTGTTTAGTGTTTACATATACATTTGACTCTAAATTAAACACTGGATTATTCAATAAAGAACCAAAATCTAGAGTCAGTGTTAGCCTGGACATGTCTCCAGTCTATCACAAGGCCAACCCATATGTCAAACAACAGGTCACCCACACATACATTTCTGTTAACAGGCATTGTTTGCCTGAGAGACACCTCCTCCAAGTCCGAGGCGAAATTTCTTCAAGGTTGGGTTTTGGTCTCTGCCTCAAGTGGAAGAGTTTAAGTATTTTAGTGTCTTGTGAACAAGTCATGGTAGGATGAAGCGGGAGATGGATAGATGGATTGGGGCATCATCTTACAATAATATGGGCGAAAACAGACCTGAGTCCCAAAGCAAAGCTCTCAATTTACCACAACTTCACTTAAAATCATGCCATGTGGTCCAAAGTGGTTGGCGTAGCTGATCTTGATGCCCTCTGTGTACCTACCCTTTGGATGTTTTTCGTGGCAGGTCCCACCAAAAGGAGACCCAAGGCAGACCCAGAACTCGCTGTGTGGGTCTTACATCCTTTCTGGTCTGGGAAGGCCTTGATATCCTCCAAACTGAGCTGCAGAATGTTGCCAGGCGGATGGATGTCTGGGTTTCTCTCCTCGACATGTTACCCACCTGACCCAAAGAAAGATGGCGAGATGGAGTGATGCATCTTTTTAGAATGTGGGAGGAAGACAGAGTACCCTGAGAGAACCCATGCATGCACAGGGAGAACAAGCAAACTCCTAACAGAAAAACCTTTTTGCTGCGAGCCAACAGTGCTACCAAGTGCTCCAACATCCTTAGAATATGAATTTGAATTGATATGCTGTAATTAAAAGACTAGACATAATGAATAAGCAAGTACAAGCAATTACGCGTGACATAGCTTTAGCTCTATGATATCAATGTCTATTCCTTTCTTCATCAAGCAATTTCTAGCCAATCCTCAGCCTATCCTGTTTTGGATCCCATCAAGAAACTTCATCCACACCAAGTGGTTTTCCACTCAGCTTCTTAAAGGGCATCACAGTCCATCGCTCTATTTGCAGACCGCCGACTGTGTTTTCCGGTATCGCAGGTCTGAAATAGTTCTGTCAAAGAAAGCAACAGGAGCCAGGGAAGCATACCATTCTGCTTTTAGCACGGATATCCACCTTGAACACTAAACGGCGGTCCCACAACTGTCTCACAGAAGGCTGAATGAAATCACCATATGGCCAATGCTTTGGAAGTGAGGGGAAATGAGGTGGGAGATAGACAGTCAGAGAGGAAGAGAAGAGGGAACTTAAATTAAGACCTACTTTGAAGATAGTCCTCCGAGAGGACTGTGGGCAAAAGGAAACAAAGACAGAAGGAAATAAGTGTCTTTATTTTGTGAGTATTTGTTTGAAGCTCCATCATCATAGAGTTTTCTGCACTTTGCATTTCAATAAAACTCAAAAATCTCACGGTGTAAATCCAGAAGAGCTCTGGCCAACAAACTGACCTCTTTATCAAATCATTTAGTACCACCCACCAAACTCGGATCAGTTACTTGAGACCCCCACTATGCTTCTGCTAGCCAGACAGTGGACTGTTTTATTTCCTGGCAATCCGCTGCTTTACCCTACAGTCCAAACCAAACAATTATTAGAATAAAGAGCCTGCTCAAACACACAAAAGAAATATAAACACATACCTTGTTTGTGTGCCTGGCTGTGGAACAGAGTGCTTCAACAGTAAAACAAACCTTTAGAGGAAAACAGCACGCTGTGGGAGCTTTGGGTCGACCCCATCCATTCACAGGATGAAGATATAATTTATCATCGAGCCAGAACATAGATATACAGTCACAAACAAACGACTTCACTGTTTTTGTTAATCAGAACTTGATGCACATGTTTGAATGTATTTGGTGTTTTCTTCCCCACACGGGGTTAAAAATATACATACAAGGCTGACATATATCAAGTCATATTTAATAAATTAGAACGGGCTTTCCGATGAGACTCATCTGTCAGATTAAAAGTACCTTTTGAAATGAACCTTAAGACAGGTATTTAACATATTCCTCATTAAGTACACATTTCTGCATTAAAATGTACTTTTTTAGTCTGATATATTCTCATCTTAAAGGATGTTTTCATAAGCTCTAAGCAGATAATCATCATAGTTAACCTAAATAAGGGCTTCACAACAGTTTGTGTGAGTGATCTATATAATGTGTTTCAGTTTGTGGGTTGAGATACTGAAATGAAACTTTTTTTGTAATACTATAATTTATTGAATCTAACTGTACATACACTCCAACTAATATTTGGTTCAAAGTCCCTTAGTAAGTTGAATGTTGACTACCTGCTTTTAGCCATCAAACATTCTGTTTAAATACTGCCTGGTTATCTGAGGCTTTTTTTGACAGATCTAGTAGAAACGTACTGTTACCCTGTTTTATCCATTTTGACACCAATTGTGATGTGTGTCGGATTTTGGTCCTGCTATATTACCCAATTGTGTCCAAGTTTCACCTTTCTAGCTGTTGATCAGAGTTGAAGATGAAGGATTATGAGGTAAACCTTCTTTATTATTCCCTCCGATTTGTTCAAACACACAGCATGATATTCCCACCACCATGTTGAGGTTTGAAAGCCTCATCTTGACCCTTCCAACCATTCTTCTTGCCAGTGTGACCAAATGCCTCATTCTGTCTCTTATTTGATCATAAACCTTTTGAAGGTATTTGACTTCCCCATGTGGGTAGGTTTAAAATTAGGCCAAGCTTGAGTGTAATGACTTTGGATGAGGCCCTCCTTTATCAGTTGGCACCCTTATTATTCCTTATAACTGGCATCATTGTAGACTTGATGGTTCCTTTGTTCCTGGAAACTTGATGGTTCTTGGGTTTTTCTGAACATGCCTCATCTAAAAGGGGTGATCATTTAGATCTTTTCCAGAACCCTGACAGGGTGGTGACACAAAAAACAAAAAACAGACTTTATAATCGTCTTTAAAATGTCTCCAAAACAAATTTTCCAACTTGTATGAACGTATAGTTCCCGTTCTTTGGATCTTCACTTTTGTTTTTCCAACTGTTTTGAATATTGCTCAATGCAATGGGTGCCGTTGAACAAATGTTTACTATGCTGACAAAAAGGAAACACCAAATACTGCACAAAGATCACTAATGAAAAAAATGATACCTTTCGACTTCTTGTTAAAAGATTTACATGAATGCATCTAAATACGTCTAAATAAGCCAGTTTGAATAATTATGACCCTGTGTAAATTTGAGAAAATTCTCAATAAATTCAAACTTGTCCACAAAGTTATGGTATCATTGTAGTAAAAAAAGGTTCCAATAAATCTTTAAAACACTAAAACTACTTTGTTACCATAATGAGTTTATATAAATCACGAACCCCAGCTGATCATCCACGGATGTATACATAAACCTGCACTATAAAGTGAGCAGTTGGCTGCTACACCCTACAACTCGCATTATACAAGGCCTTCGGGCTTTGATCCTTTCTGGGCAACAAAGCGTTGACTAATGATTTAAGAACTAAAATATGTGCTAGGGCCTGTTTCTCACTCCTCTAAAATGTTTGCCAGATTCTCTGAGTCATAGTGATGCTTCAAAGAAAAAAAAACACAACAAGCAGAATCCAACAAGATGCTTTCTATACCCTTTCAATGTCAGCCTCTGCCCTTTTTGTATATTTTTAAGAAAGTGAGCCGAAAATGTTAGAAAAACTTGAATTGTAGGCTCTGGTTTAGGGGAGAGCCTCTGAAGGGATCAGCCAAAACACTGAAAAAACCCAGAGTCATGATCCTGGGGTGGTTGTGTGTTTTTCTGTCTCATTCTCCTCGTCCCTTTCTTCTAAGATTTCCGGCTGCTGATCTCTGTGAGGACGGGGCTTCTCTGCTTCTGACACACCTGTGTCTAATCATCTTGTCAAGCATCTGCTTGGAAGGACAGCAGGACTCACAATCACTACCTGATTGTCAGCAATGGTTGCAGTAATCAAGTCCTTTTTTGTCTAGTGTTCATAGTGCATCCTCCACACTTGTCTCATGTCTTTCATCTTCAAATAAGACATAAATGCAAAACCCAATTATTAAATACATAAATAATGATTAAATAAATCATAATCTAAAAAAATATACCTCTCTGCTGCCCACCAATTTCAATTGACCGAGGCACTGTCTCAGAGATGAACAGTAATTCTAACCTCCAACTGTGCGGGGCAGGTCTGGTATCCAAGATAGGAACGTATCCAGGATAGGAACGAAGTAGAACAGATGGTGGTAGACTTTGCGAAAAGGATGGAAATGGCTGTTGTATATACTTTCTTCCAGAAGAGGCAGGGACATATAGGGTGACTTAGAAGAGTGGAGGTAGGAGCACTCAGGTGGACTACATCTTATTCAGACGTTGTGATCTGAAGGAGATTAGTCACTGCAAGATTAGTAAAGATGAAGTGAGGAAAGCTTTGAAGAGGATAAAGAGCGGAAAGGCAGTTGGTCCAGATGACATACCTGTGGAGGTATTGAAGTGCCTAAGAAAGATGGCAGTAGAATTTTTGACTATGTTCTTCAACAAAATCTTGAAGAGTGAGAAGATGCCTGAGGAGGGGAGGAAAAGTGTTCTAGTGCTGCTGTTTAAGAACAAGAGAGATGTACAGAATATCAGCAACTACAGAGGAATAAAGTAATGAGTCATACAAAGAAGCTATGGGAAAGGGTGGTGGAAGCTAGGCTTTGGTCAGAAGTGAGCATTTGTGAGCAGCAGCATGGTTTCATGCCAAGAATGAGTACTACAGATGCAATTTTTGCTTTAAGGATGCTGATGGAGAAGTACAGAGAAGGTCAGAGGGAGCTGCATTGTTTCTTTGTAGATTTAGAGAAACCTTATGGTCCCAAAAGAAGAGCTGTGATATTGCATGAGGAGTGGCAGTCACACTGGACAAAACTAAACAAAAATCTGAAATAATATTCTGAGAAAACAAGCATTATTTTCTTTTCAATGTAATAATAAAAGTTAAAAAAAGGAGCTGTCTCAAAAAGACAATACCAAAGTGCATACTCCAGTCTTTAGTTTTCATCTTGATCCTCATCAGTCAATTTATAAATGAACTTTCACTTTCCACAGCATTATTATAGTTTTTGTTTCTATGTGGACTTACTGGATCTTTGCCACTTTTGTCACACACTGTTTATCTGTAATCCTACACTTGCGCTTGTAAACAGTCACAACGTCGCAATGCCGCCTCATGGAGCAGGACAACGCGGTGCAGTGCATCACAGCCCGCTGTCTGTTCCATCTATGAACTGATCAGAACCATCCACTAAGCAGCAGCTCGCGGAGGACGTCAGATGAGGAAAAAGGCAGTCATATTCCATGCATCGCACAAGTCTATTAAAGTATGCTTATTGGTCCCCTGAAAAATGATGAAAACCTGGATATTTTCATCAATCTCTGAAATCCAGATAGAAATCCATCTGGATCTCACCTCACACCTCCGTCGTAGACAACTTCAGATCCTCCAACCACTGTCAGTGATCAGTATTACCAGCAGTGATCAATTACCTCAGTCAATAAGTAATCCTTCTCACCCATCGGGCTTCTCATAGCTCTCCCGCCTTTCTGCCCCTCTTCATCCTCCTCAAATATCAGCAACATTCATTATAACCTCAGCAAAAACCACTTGTCTTCCTCTGCTAGCTCTGGATCATCAGCTCCTTGGCATAGCATTGATAACCCTAAAAAATATGGTAAAACAAGATTGAAAAACTGTTTCTTTAACGTACCTCAAAATCAAGTCAACTTTGCTTTCTTACTCTTCATATTACTTCTTGGCCGTTTTTTCTCTCCACTGGCTTCATTCACTTTTTATTGACAATGAGCTAATTAACTTTGAATGAACCCATTGACAGTAAAGAACATAGGTTGATTGTACATTTAGCTTTGTTATCCAAAGGATTGAGAAACAACTAAGGCGACCACTGGTGTTGGCATGCTGAGATAATGAGCAGACAAGTTGATTTTATTTGTGCCACGTCAAACACTCTTTCAGGTGTTGCTGCACTTTTATGGTTCCAAACATCTATTTTAGAGGGCAAATTTTTGGGGGGCTTTTAGGGGGAGACTATGAATCAATAAGAAGAGCAATAATTCTGCAATCGAAAAATTGTGGGTTTGATTCCACATTCAATTCCTCCCACATGTCCATGTGCCCCTAATCCCAAGATGACGAGATAGATCTACTAACTCTATCAGTGAGTGCATTTGTCAGTGTGGCTGGGTGAATATGGCTCTGATGTTAAGCACTTTGACTGGATAGTAGGGTTGGGATAAGAAAAGTACAATATTGGTCAGATATATTTACAGTTTGATCTTTGGATAAAAACAAAAAGCAAAACAAAAATAAATGTATTCAGCTGATGTATGTTTGCACGTTATACTTTTAACAAGTCAGACAAATCAAAATGTAGGCTTTTTCTTTGAGCAGGCATGGACTGCTCTGAGATTCGCATTAAAGAAATAATCATCCAGTCTCAACAAAAATTAAAATAACAATATAAAGCAGGTTGATAACTTCTGAACTTAAATAGTATTGGCCCAAGCATGGGTGTCTTGTCAAACAGCACAAGTAGGGTAGCCTTTGACTCACAGTCAAGGTTTGGTGAGTTTAAGGACTTGCTCCTTTCTTTGTGCACTAGTCAATCTTGGTTAAAAAAGATTTACATTTGGATTTCAAATAAAAGTCTTAGACCCCAAAAAAGTTATTTCTATCAAGTTTAGCTTAGGCGTCAAATAACTTCTAGATGAGAGATTTAGAAATTGCTTAGACATATTTTCAACAACAAAAAATGCTCGCTGAGCAGTAATATTATTAATACCATTTAAGATATTTAGACTGTATTATACCTAAGAATGATAAGAATTGCATATTCACATTTAAAAACATGCCATTCTTTTCATTCTTAGGTATAATACAGTCTAATTAGGTTTAGTTTATTATGCCCATGGGTAAAAAAGTTTTCTATCTAAGCAGTGTGGGGTCTGTTTGATTAGCTGTCAGCTTTCCACCACTCTGAGGACTCATTTATTATTCTACACATTCAAGGTAAAAAAAATCTTCCGACAACAAATGAAGATGTTGGTGAAAACTCAGCAAAGCCTTGTTTAAATAAATCAGAACTACATCTTTTAGGCTCTCTCTTCAGGCTAGGATCGAAATTACTATAAGTTAGGGAGAATGTTGGAAAAAATTGCTGTTAATGGATTGATCCGGAGCAAGGGGAAGCATTTTAGAAAAAAAAAAAGACAGGATATGGGTGTTGGCTGGGTCAGAGTGTGCTAGTGGCGTTGTATTTAGGTAATGGAGTGATGCTCTGGGTCTTCAGACCAACGTCACTGGCTCCCTGGTGTCTGACAGAGAGGATTTCCTTTCAGCAGGTGGTTTACCTGGTGTGTTAGGCAGAGATTCACCCAGCACCTGACCATGGCAATGATAAATCACCCTAGCCACCTGGCTCCAGTTTGTCCCAAGCTTTTAATCCTCCAGCCACTAATGTCTGGTCATGGGTAAACAGTCTGCTCCTATACTTTGCTCGGTGATGCGCAAGAAACTGTTAGTGAAACAAAACAGGGTTGCTTTGGATGGTAAAAGCAAGAAGATACGAGCCGTTCTTGACTCTGCTCCTCTTTTTTTTCCAGAGGAGCCCTGGCTGTGTGGCAACAGTTCAGCTCTGTCACTCAGCGCAGGCAGGGGTCCACCGTGCACACAAACACAGCCATGCTTCCCCTCAGGACTCTCTCTCTGCACACAACTGGTTTAGATTTTTTGGAGGTCAGAGGTGAGGCATAGCTGGATCATTACCACAGGTCATACGTGAGGCAGGCACTGAGAGGGTACGGCCAATAATCAGCTGAAGCATGAGCAGGGGATCTCGCTGCAGTTATTCTAAGCTCCAGGGTGAGCTGCTCTTTTGATTGATGCAACTAGTTTGGGCAAGTCTCGGCTCGTGTCTATTACTTATCCTTTCCTGTCATCAACTGATAAGAGATCTCCCACCGAGGGGGGTAAAGGGCTGGCTCATGGAAATATTGCAGCACTGTACACAGCTCTTGTTTCCTCTCTTGAATAAAATGTTTGCTGTGAGTTTTCTCTGCAACAGGGGGCAAAGATAACCCTGGGTTGTATTAATAGCGCTGCTTAAAAGTATTTACCCCAGATTTCAAATGACGATCTTATTTATGAAGGGAAAAAACACTGTTCAAGCGCCTAAGCTCAAAACTATGCATTTTCTGATTTTTGACTGTCACTTTAGATGATGAAGATATGTTAAATTGTTCAAATTCAGTCTGTATCCTAGAAAATCCCACCCTTTTTTGATCAAATGGTCCAGATGGTGTCAGCCACAGAGTCCTGAAGGCCTGTGCAGAGCAGCTCTGTGGGATTCTACAGCACCTCTTCAACCTTAGCCTAACTCAGGAGAAGGTTCCAGTGTTGTGGAAGACATCCTGCCTTGTTCCAGTGCCAAAAAGAACTCACCCATCAGTCATCAATGACTATAGACCCGTTGCCCTGACATCCCACATCATGAAGGTCCTGGAGACTCCTGTTGGCACACCTGAATAAGCAAACAAGAACGTATCAGGACCCACTGCAGTTTGCTTATCGCTGTGGAGTTGGAGTTGAAGATGCCATCATACACCTACTTCAACCAACCCACTGTCATCTGGACAAAGCAGGCAGCACTGTGAGGATCATGTTCTTTGATTTCTCCAGTGCATTTAACACAATTCAGCCTGATTTGCTTTGTCAGAAACTCCTGAAGACACAGGTGGAGTCCTCAACAATAGCCTGGATCAATGACTACCTGACCAACAGACCACAATTTGTGAGACTGAAGAATTGTGTGTCAAACCAGGTGATCATCAGCACAGGAGCACCACAGGGGACCGTACTCTCACCATTCCTTTTCACTCTGTACACCTCAGACTTCCAGTACAAATCAGAGACCTGTCATCTGCAGAAATACTCAGATGACTCTGCAATTGTCGTGTGTATCAGAGATGAACAAGAAGCAGAATACAGAGAGCTGGTGGACCGCTTTGTGACCTGGTGTGGAAACAATCATCTCACCTTGAATGTGAACAAAACAAAGGAGATGATAGTAGATTTCAGAAGAAACAGGGATAAGTCAAACACTGTTTCCATCATGGGAGAAGAAGTGGAGATGGTTGAGGAATATAAATACCTCAGAGTTCACCTTGACAACAGACTGGACTGAAGGCGCAACAGTGAAACCGTCTACAAGAAGGGACAGAGCAGACTGTACTTCTTGAGGAAGCTTAGGTCCTTCAAGGTTTGCAACAAGATGCTGGAGATCTTCAACAAGTCTGTTGTGGAGAGTGTAATCTCTTCAGCCGTCATCTGTTGGGGTAGCAGCATCAGAGCCAGGGACTTAAAAAGGCTCAACAACCTGATAAAGAAGGCTGGTTCTGTTTTTGGGACAACTGTGGAATATCTGGAGGTGATAATGCAAAGAAGGATTCTTCATAAAATCAAAAAAATATTGGACAACCCTGAGCATCCTCTTCATGAGACAGTCATACAACAACAGAGCATCTTCAGTCGGAGGCTTCTTCAGTTTCGCTGCAATACAGACCGCTACAGGAAATCCTTCCTGCCCACAGCCACCATTATTTACAACAACTCCTTAAAGAATTAATTATATGAGCTATGCCAACACTTAATTTCCCTCTGGGATCAATAAAGTATTTTTGAATTGAATTTGAATTGAAAACCTCCAATCAGGTCACTGGTAACAGATTCAACACAACAACCACTGTTTTTGAGATAAGTTTTCTTCTTATTTTTGTGAAATGCAAATATAACTGCCATCTCCTTAAATCTTCTAAAATCACACATTAGCTGTAATTGAACACATTTTACTGTTCAATTTCACGAGTCATAACCAGGCTTTAATATTACCAGACCCGTAGAATCAAGAAGTCCTTTAAATAGAACCCGCTAACAACATGAAGAAGGCTAAAAGATCTCAAATATATCTGTAAGCCTGGGAAGGCCCATGAAGCAATTTCTAAGGCATTGGGAGGCCAGTAGACCCCAGTGAGAGCCATTATCCACAAACAGAGAATAAATGGTACCAGGGCTGGACCAATGTTGTGTAGGGCCTTAAACAAAATTTGACTTGGGGGAGGAGGCCCTTCCTGTTAAGAACATCACCACCACTAACATGTTTCAATACAGATTTGTTGTAACCTGCGAATGGAAAGCAAGATTAATTGCCTCTTCTTAGAGACTATAAGCAATCTAGGATAACTGGTTATTATTTGCTGAGATGTATTTGTGAACAAATGAAGAAAAGTTTACATTTGTAGCATCAGATTGTAACTATGGTAATATGACAATCAAACTTGTCAAGATTCACTTTGTCACTCAGCACCACCTCAAAAAACCAATGTAGAACGAAATTAAGATGCACAAGCTCACATAAAAGCATAAAAAAACGTCAGTTTAAAAACATAGGTAAGTATAATGAATTATTCAATATGAAATCAGTAGTACCTATTAAAAACACAGAAATATTCAATTATTGCAAAATAGAAATACTGATTGCACTTGTAGAGATTTGCAGAGTAAAAAAATCTACAAAATAGCAGCTATTTCTGAACTTTTCAAAGGACTGATGGCAGCTGGATAGAAATTTTCACAAAACCTCTTAGACCTCAGGCTACGGTATCTGAGGGCAGCAGATATGAAGATTATTCTTTGCACTTGCACAAAGTAAAGTTGCCAATTCCTTTAAAGCTTGAACTTGAACTTTAAGCATTTTAAAATCGTTAAATTAATCTATCTGAAAACATTTAAATCAAATGTAATATTGTTATCATTCTTAATGAATAAATCCAAACATTTTTAGCATTCATGAGAGGCCCCTGATGGCTGTGGGGGCCTGAGCTGCGGTTTAGTTTGCCTATGCCTTGGACCGACTCTGCCTTAAACAGTAGTGAACCTTTCCAGGAGTGACTGGCCAAGCTAAATTCATCCAGGAGGTTGCAGAACCTAAAGCATTTGAAACAGTTTTTCATATAGGGCCAAGTTGATCTGGATAGCCTTTTTAACCTTTAAAATGATTCTTGTATATAGTTGGATTATCTTTTTCTGATAATAAAATGTTGCTGATCATCTGAAACATGTAAGTGTGACACAAAAAACAAAAGAAGAAATCTGTAAAGGGAGCACATACTTTTCACACCACTTTAACTTGTATGTGTTTGTCACTTAAATCGCACAATCTGACAATGTCATGCTTTATATCATCAGAGTAAACATACCGGAAGAAGAGAAATCATTATTTTTAGTAAAAAAATTAAAAAGGTAAGTGATTAACTGACACATACCACAGCTTCGAGGCTGGGTTGGCCGTGTTATTTTGTTCTTCATTGAACGATGTCTGAACTTACGTAGATCCCACAGAGTGCATTAGTTTGTGTCAGTGTGACCTCATAAAGAAAGCACCATTTCACATTTCAGTGTTTATAAGTGATATAACTGCTATTGTTTTAGCTTAACTCTCTCTACAGGTTGACAGTGGGTATTTCTTTTGGCTTAGAACTGCTAATCCAGTTCAGGAAACTCTTCTGAGGTCGCTTCAGGTCAAAGGTGAGCTAATCAGAATACTCCATAGCTCTGTCACTTACTTGGCCTACTAATAGGTATTTCTGAATGTTTATACATTTCATATTAAATCACACAGTAATTTGCAAAAACCTTGAATAGCTCTTGAACTTTTCAACACCTTTCATTGTTACAAATACAAACTTCAGTGTGTTTTTTCTAGCATTTAGGTGATGGACCGACACAAAGTGGTGCCTAATCATGGAGACATGACACTGTACATTGTTTAATAAATAAATCCAGTCTAACCAACTGCCTTTGGAAGTTACCTGTTTTATAAATAGTCTATCTGTGTCTAATTTAATCTCTAACACTTTGTTTTCCTGGATCCAAAAACTTTCATATTGTGATTAGATTAAGAAGAACTAACGGATACCTCTGGAGCCACATTTCATTTTCTATCTTGCCTTCACAATTATCAATAAAATTAAGTTGTGTCCTAATTATGTAGTTTTCCTGGCTCATGCTCCATGTCTGCTTTTTCATGTCTAGGGTCTGGTGTCCTGGGGCCTTTCCAAATTTTCACCAGGTGGGAGGCAGGACAGAGTCTGGACGCATGGTGTTCACATCATTGGGTCAATGTAGAGAAACATTTGACAGAGTCATGAACACTCGCTCCTTGGTCTTAATTAGAATCAACATATAATCAAACATGCATGTTTTTGGACTGTTAGAAAAAAAAGAAAACACAGAGAATTCAACTGAGATTCAGACTGGGAGGAGACAAGTCGTTATGTAATTGGAGTAACCTGATAGCAAAAAAGCCACAAGACAAGATCTTCAATTGAATCCTGTGTTATCATCGAGGATGTCTCAATGGTGTCCCAAAAATAAGAGCAAGCAAGAGAGTTCTCAGGAAGTGGTGTTAATTCACAAACACAGCACAAAACAATGAGTAACCCCAAAGTAGACTGAATCAAATTATCTCACGTCACAGCTTTATGCAGTTTGTTCATAGGGTAAACCCAACCTCTTAGAACCTCTTTTTTTCCTTATTGACATATTCAATTATCTCCATTATCCTTATAGGAAAATTCTAATTGTTTCTTGGCCATCTCTTTTCTTTTTTTTTTAAATGACCATAAACCAGGCTTGCCCACTCCGCTACCTCTTGACCTAAACACCTCCCCACATGCATCTTCTTTTCCTGACTCCTTCCTTCTCAGCCAAGGTCAAGCACATTCCCAACAGTTATCAAAACATTGCAATACCCACAATTCTTGGCTTTCTGACGCCTTAGTCCACAACATCTGGTGTCCACTCTGCAAGCTCGGGTTTATGGTTTCCTTTCTTTAGCACACATATGTATAAGCATAGATGTTGAACTCACTGACTACTATTCTATATAGTCTTCTGAAACAATACCCCACACCAGCCCAATTCAATAGGGGGCCCAAGGGCCAGAACCGGCCCAGCAGTCATTTTGGAGCAGCCCGTTGCCCACGTGCCTCTAAGTAAATGATTTGTTTAATAGCCGCAACTTAAATGTAAACGCGTCACTTTACAACATTTTGCTACATTTCACGGCACGTAGGAGTGCTGTTTACGCTGCTGATGGAAAGTTTACAACAGCAGTTTCTTGGGAAAAAAATGTCGCATTCGAAAGAGAAGAGAAGAGTAAGGTTGACATCAAAAATAGACAAATTTAACGATGACTGGACTGATAAGTATGCACACATACAAAATGCTGAGGGAAAACCCACGTGCCTTGTCTGTCTCATAATTTGCTCGGTAAATAAAGAGTATAATGTGCGTAGGCACTTCAAGATGACTCTCTCCATCTTTGATGATGAATTTCCACCTGGCTCAGAGGCTGGACAGACAAAAATAAAGACACTCACTCAAAACTACCAGGAAAGTTTTGACTTTATTCACGCAAAAAGCAATTACTGTTACTGTGAGTTTGTGACTTCGATTTCCGTCAACACTAAAGCTGGTTATGTTTTGCATTTTTTATTATTTGCACTAAAATGCAGCAGTTAATCTTACTGTCATTTGACTGTTATTTAAATACAAATGTTGAAAATGCAGTGGTGGTTTGAATTAATAGCACAATACAAGAGATGGAGAACAGGGAAATGTGTGGCTCACGAGCAAAACCTTTATGACAATTTGGCCCAACGAAAAATCTATTTGAATACCGCTGCCCTGCACCAACACGGAGCCAACTTATATGACAAACTACAATGACACAAATTCAGAACTAATGGTAATTTAGGATCTTCACTTAAGCTTACATGCATGTTTAAGGACTGTGGGAGAAAACTGGAGCATTCTGAGAAAATCTACTCATCCATGAGGACAACATGAAAACACCATACATAAGTTCCCTGGCTAGGACTTGAGCCCTGGACCTCCTTGCTGGGATGTACCAGTGCTAACTATTACTAGTAATCTTGCTCTGCTACTCAAAACTTGTATGTGGAATTGTCGAACTTGAGGCATACTTTACTTATGGTGAAAATAGAATTCTGTCAATAAATAAATAAGAGAATAGATGCCTGGTGATTGACTGCAAAGACCCACAGCAACATGAACAGTTACATAATACAAAGAAAACTTGTTTACTCCAAACTGCTGGTCAGTCTTTCTCACAGTCTGAAAGGCATGTCACTCAAGCCAGTCATCTGTTTGAGGCCTAGTTTTACCAAAGAGGAAAGAATGGTGTGAGATGTTTTAAATTCTCGCAGACGAGAAGTTTGTGGAGATGTTTTTTGGCACCTTTTGAGGAACAAACGGGGCAGCCTCTCTTCAACAAGTTCTATACTGTTGTCAGGCTGACAGCTTGACATTTAAAGCCATTTGATACCCGGGTTCACCACATTGTCCGGAGGTAAAAACTGAGCCAGGGTCAATCTCTAGCTGCCAGTTCCCATTCTTTTCAAAACTGTTTGTGGCATATTTCATGTCAGCAGCGTATCTGGGATCTTCATTTGAGAGAAAATGTTCAGAAAATATAGTATGCAGAGCTTTCGGTTAAAGTTGAAACCAGATGTCCTCCACATAACATTTGTTGTGTGTAACTCACTTTGTGACAAATTTGTGGTTAATGTGGGGTCATTTGGAAGACCCATTTGTTCCCAGGCTTCAACTTTCTTGTTGATGTTTTGAGATGTTGCTTCAAATATTCCATATTATGTCCTTTCCTCATGACCATGACATGAGCACCACTCGCTCCTGCAGACAGGACACTGCCATACCTTGTATTTCACATTTGGGATGGTGTTCTCATACTTGCAAGCCAAACACTTTACTTTTATATTCAGACCCCAATAAACATATGTCTCAAATATTTTAAGGCGTTGTCCCTGAGTGCATTTGCAAACTGTAAACTGTTTCTAATGTAATTTGTGGAGTAATGGCTTCTTCCTCACTGAGTGAATTTCATCCAGTGCAGGACTCTTTTTGCAGTGGATAATGACACTCTCTTATTATTTTCAGTCTGCATCTTCACAAAGTCTTTTGCTCTGCTTTTGTTCTGGGGTTGATTCGTACATTTGATACCAAAACGCTTTCTTCCCTGAGAGACAGAATCCGTCTAATTCCTTAACAGAATTAGGGTTGGACATTCCCATGGTGAACATACTTCCACATAATTGTTTAAACAGATGATCGTGGCACGTTCAGGCATTTGGAAATTATACCTGACTTGTGAATTAACCAAGAGCTTACAAATCCATCCTTTAGGCTTTCCCAAACTACCTAAAGGTATAGTGACCTTTGTAAATGCAAACTTCTGAAATTGAAGATAGTAAAAAAAAAAAAAGTTAAAATAATCTCTCTCTGATTATTCTGGGATCCGGCAAATAGAAATGATTTTGTTTGATTAAATCTGACATAGTGAGAGCAATATACTATTTTGTAAACAGCAGCTGTCATTGCATCTAGTCATTCTTCCTTTCAGAACCCAAAAATTAAACATCTGACACCCATGTACTTAAACCATTATGTATCAGTTTATTTTACTTTGTAGTTCAGTAAATTTGTGAGTTACACAGAAAAAGTGACATAAAAATGCTCAAATCTTACAGGTAATTTTATTTACCTTCTCTTCTCTATCTTAGCTACAGTTTTGATCCTGGTTGAGTCTTACAAGATATGGTAGAATAAGACATCTAAACCAACAAAAAGAACTCAACTTCCTGAGGGTAGCTATTATTTAATCAGTCAGATGACCCCATTTTATATAGCAGCACTATGAGTAGATCCTAGAAAATTACTTTCAATCCTTAATTATCGACACGGGGTAGAAAAGTTGCCCTGGTCTGTTTAAGCTGAAACATCATCGGTATGAACTATCCCACGACAAATGGCTCCATTTGTTTTGTCTGCAATAGTTAAAAACTATAAAGGTGGAGAGTACGTCCAAGATCCACAAAAGATCAATAATGCTCTAAAGAATATGGTCCAGTGTAGCTGTCCTTACATGATGACCCGATGACCTTTGACTAAAAGCTGGATCCAGTGTCCAGTCCAAATAGTATCGACCTCATCTCTCATCCCTCATTCATTCAGCAGTCAGGCTGATCTGATTTACAGATGATGGTTATCGCATGTAGGTAGGGCCTCTTCATTTATGTATTGTCCCACAGGAATTACTACATGACAGGTTTATGTTACAGAGACCCCTACACTCTCTTCCTCTTTATATTCCCTATATCCACTGACATGAAAGCTGAACATAAAGTAAATGAACAGCAGATGTGAGACTTGTCAGACCACAGAATAAACACGCGCACACATTGCGTACGCACATTGGCTATGACGTGTAATTTACAATTTACGGGTCCATCTTTCACCGTTTACACTCTCCCTCTCTGCATCTGAGAGCAGTTATCTCTACGTCTTATAATACTAAAGTCTTTTATGACATGCAGCGATTCATAAAACAGTCATTTTGGCGTGTGTAACATGATTCTGGCTGTAAAATGTTTGATACAGAGGAGTTTGCTTAATCGAATATGGAGTAAATCATCACTGAAGGAAGGCAAAGACGGGATAAATGTAAAAGAAAGAGCAGTTCAAAAAATGCTGACTAAGAGATAAGAGTGTTGCAGAGATATGGGAGAGGAGGACGGAGGCATTTTTTACAACACCTGGATGTGTTTACATTATGAGAAAGAGATTAGCATGTTTTGTCGAACTATCACCAGCAATGTCCTCCTCATGGTCTGTAGTGCTAACCAGTGCCTGGTTGACACCTCCTCTGGGATCTTACTGTTGGGAAATCGAAGTCCAACATAACTGCTAAGCCCCTGAGACATGTGTATGTGTGTGTGCTGACCTGCAGATAGGGAGAAAAAACCGTAGGACAACACATGAGATCATCGTGACTCCCCTGCTGAGTCTTTTATCACTCAGAACCCAAGAGAAACAAAACATCAACTCTCTAAGGGAGGCTGCTAGGATGGTTTGAGTTCTTCATCAAGGCAGGCCAAGAGTCGCACTATTAAATTTACCTAAAACCAGTATGGAAAATAAAAGAATAAAGATAAAATGGATTTTATTATGATTTTTGGTCTGAAGGCATAATGTAGGTGTTTATTAACATCAGTGTGTAACAAGGACATCCTTATCAACTGGGACAGCTGATTTACATTGGTTTGCAAAAGTACTCTTACTTTAGGAACTCTTTGACATTTTTTTCACATTGTTAGGAGCAAAACCTATTGGCGACGAACAAACAATGTTGATATCGTGGAGTGAGTTTTCTTTTGGTGTGTCCACCAGTGTTCCTTCTTATTCCCTGTCTCTTTGCTTCCTCTGTCTCTTCCTGCTGCAAGAAAATATCTGCTTGCATAGCCATTTCAAATTTACTCTCCAATTGCTGTGCAAAACAAGACCAGCTGGACTCGTCCCCCTCCCCGATTGTCATCTCTTTCTGTCTTGGTGACTGGGGCTGTTTGCACAAAAGTCACGTTTTCAAAACTGCTAAGATTTTCTATCATACTGTTCCTATGGTTTTAAGTCCTTTTAATGAGTTGCGATAGAGAAGGTGCTAAATTGATCTAAGTTTTCATCAGCTCTTACCAGAACACTCTATAGCATTGTCATTGCCCCTCCCGCTCATGTTGTTGAACATTGCCAGCCAGCTGATTGAGAAAAGGCAAGGCAATTTTATTTGTATAGCACACTTTCAACAACAAGGTAATTCAAGGTGCTTTACATGATTAAGTGGTCAAATAAAAATAGCAGTAAAACACAGACAAAGCATTAAAATTAAAATCAGCAATAAAGCAAGAAGCACACACAGATTCATCAAAGCATTACAAAGTATATAATGTAAAAACCGCAGTAAAACAAGAAGAATACAGAAAACATGACACAACAAAGCATTAATCAAAGGCAACTCTAAACAGATACGTTTTTAGTTGTGATTTAAAAGAAGTCAGTGTTTCAGCAGCTTTGCAGTTTTCTGGAAGTTTGTTCCAGATTAGAGGAGCATAGAAACTGAAAGCTGCTTCTCCATGTTTGGTTCTGATCCTAGGGATGTTGAGTAGACTGGAATTGAAAAAAAGGCAACTATATTTTTCTCATTCTTACAGAAAAGACTAAATCAGCCATTTGGAAACATTTATAGTTGGCTAACTACGAGCTTGTTGGCAAAAATGTATCAAATGATTTATCATAAAAGAACAAATTATAACAACTAAATGTTTTAAAACCTAGGTTGGCTAAACCTCTTCTTTATGTCTTAAGGGGTGTGAATACTATAGATTTCTACTCAAATTTCACCAAAACAATTGACTGATTTGTTGATAATCTCTGAAGTATGGACCATGATAAAGTTTTGGAAAATTCTTTATGACCAGTTTAAAAATTTAAATAAAGAAAATGATCATAAGTGATGACAGACAAATTTTAAGTTGTCATGGTTTCTGCCAGTCAGAGAGAGGGCAGAATGAGGGGGTATCACAAGTCTCCCTCTCCAGCTGTAGGTGTTACCATTCACAATGTTTAAACCACAGAGCTCGTTTAGAAGTCCAGCAGGAAAAGCTCCTGCTGATTGCTACAGAGATCTGCAAGTCAAGGATCCAGAGATTTGGGGGTTCATTTACAGTCTTCATCAAACAGAAATGCTGCCACTGATAAGAAGACAAAGCTGCAATGGGGGGAAAAAAAGTACGATCTGGAACTGATTCGGAATACACATTACCTGCTAGTTCGGTTTATTCATAATGAGGAGCAGAAATGAAGAAGGAAAACTCAGGAGACCTGCCAGTGAACTCTGCAGCCTGGGTGAGACTTTCAGATCTTTTAAATCAACAGGAAAGCAACTTGTGTTGGAGTGAAGGAGAGTTTATACAGTGTGAGCTGTTTGCTTCGAGCATTAGTGGAGAGTCATTCTCCTTCCTTCTCTAAGACCCTGAGGGCCAAGGATCTGCCTCGTCTGCACACCTCTGGTTATGGAAAACAGGAACATGGATTAATTCACAACATTTTACCAATGTAATCAGTCACTTGCACCTTTCTAAGTATATTCAACATTATTTTACTTAAAACATCAAATGTGCAAAGTAAAATTTCACATTTGATCATCTCAGCCCTATTATGTTTTAAGGGCTTACATATGGTGCAGCTGTTTCTTTATAGGCACGTCTAAACAGTTAGCAGAGAATTGTATTCATGCTGCAGGATGTTTACTCTTGAAATTTTTCTAATGTGAAGAAATGCATGTGTTAAACTTCCACTGAATGAGCTCTTATTCAGCAAATTGTTGTCTTGTGATAATGGGAGGGCTTTTTGTGTAAAAAATAACCTCACATGATTTCTCTGAACTTGAGCTGAACCCTTGAATATACGGTCTTATAAAGGTTGTAAAGAAAAACAAATATGGATTTTTTTCCCCAAGTAATTTAAAAAACGTACATTTTCAGAAAAATTTGAAAAATAAGAAATTTGTGGTGAGGAATAAATCAGGACACCGCATGTTGTGATCTAATCGTAACATTTTAAAATTAATTGACCTTGAACACATACCTTTAGCAGTTGGACTCACACTGATATCTTTATTAGTTTAGTAGTTATTCCCAAAAATCACTTTTTTTAGTAATAACCGTTTTTGGCTCACCTCCAAATTCTAATCACTTGTTCCTGGTTCCATTGCAGACATGTCTTGAACATTTTATCAAAATCCACCTATAACCTTTTGAATTATGTTGCTTAACTAACAGACAAATAAGCAAACCCTAGCGAAAACATAACCTTCTTGGCAGAGGTAATAATTTTTATTAGCAAAGAAATCATACCAACCGTGAAGCATGGGGTGGAAGTTTCATGGTTCGGGGATGCTTTCCTGGCCAGTTCACCATCATAAAATGCACCATAAATTTAAGATGGTGCTTGAGGAAAATGTAGGACCACAAAGCTGAGACAGAACCAAACCCAGCAACAAGATGTTGATCAAAAACAAAAACTTTCCTCAGACTCACGTCAGAGACCTGTAGATGGCAACAAGAAGTGGATTACTGAAGTTATTTCAGCCACAGGGCAGGGCAAGGCAAGGCAAGGCAAGGCAAGGCAAGGCAAGGCAAGGCAAGGCAAGGCAAGGCAAGGCAAGGCAAGGCAAGGCAATTTTATTTGTATAGCACACTTTCAACAGCAGGGTAATTCAAGGTGCTTTACATGATTTGGTGATTTAAAAAACAAAAAAACAATAGAAATTAAAAGTAAAAGAAACACACATTACACATGATACACAATAAAGCAAGAGAAAGATCAAAAAAAGCAAGAGAGCATGAACACATTTCATACATATGACATCAAGCATTTACTCAAAGGCAATTCTAAACAGATAGGTTTTTAGTCTCGATTTAAAGCAGTTCAGAGTTTCAGCAGCTCTACACTCGTCAGGAAGTCTGTTCCAGATTAGAGGAGCACAGAAACAGAAAGCTGCTTCTCCATGTTTGGTTCTGAGTCTAGGGATGTTTAGTAGGCTAGAGTTGGAGGACCTGAGTGGTCTTGGTGGTTGGTACCGTGACAACAGGTCTTCAACATATTTTGGTGCCAAGCCATGTAATGATTTATAAACTAGTAGGAGTACTTTGAAGTCTATTTTCTGAGCTACAGGGAGCCAGTGTAAGGACTTTAGAACGGGGGTGATGTGCTCTACTTTCCTGGTTCTAGTGAGGACGTGAGCAGCAGCGTTCTGGATCAGCTGCAGCTGTCTGATTGACTTTTTAGGCAGACCTGTGAAGACGCTGTTGTAGTAATCAATCCGACTAAAGATAAAGGCATGGATGAGTTTTTCTAGGTCGTGTTGCAGCATCAGTCCTTTAATCCTGGAAATGAAAGGGGGTAGGTCTAGGTATTAAGTGGTAGGTGTCCTAATTTTTTCCTCAGGTATAACCTTCATTTTCTAAAATTTATTTTGTTAAATTGGTAAAACAAGGTTCATAATTGTTGCTTATATGCAAATAAATTTTTTTTCTGTTCCAGAGATAAACAAAACTGAACACTGATTTTGAAAAACATTTTCGAATAAAGAACTGAATAATTAAAACAGTGCCCTAATTTTTTCACATGTCTGTGTACAGTTTTGTTCAAGCTGTCTCACAAACTTCCATCTGCGTGTTGATCTATCCGCTTCCCCACGAAAACCAGCCTGGCACACACAGGGACACGCGAGCAGGCCTTTGAGGTATCAGGATATGGCCTCTCCAGGTTCCAAAGCCCTGCTTTGTTTTTCTTGGCGATGGACAACGCATCACAGCAAGGGGAATATGCTGCAACTCACTGGCTAAACAGAATCATTCCATCTTTATGTCTAAAACGGTAAAGTAAAAGTGGGCAGAGTGTACGCAGAATATGGAAAGGAAGGAATATGTACAGTGACAGTACAAGGCCACTCAGACCGTCTGACCTGGATGCCCTTGTCAGTTTACAGTGGTTAATTCCTGTCCTGTGAATGCAGCTAGATCTGGTATATGACTGCTTGATGGTAGGAAACACATGGACAGTGGGACAATAGACAATTGCAAAACACTCAAAAATAATCGCAGTTTCAAAATGAACCCCAACATTCCTCCCATTTTACATTCTTTATCCCTCTCAGACTTCCTCTTACTGCCAGTCTCTTGTCACATCGTTGCCATTTTTCCTATGCGGTTGCTTTACACTCAGGAAACATATTTAATAGTTGAATTATTTGATCAGCATACAGGATGCTGCAGTGACTTTAATTTTTTGCTGCAATTGTTTTGGTTTATGTTTCCATAAGCTAGCCATATTCAGCCAGTGCATTTTCTGTGCTTTTTAGGTTACAAAGCTGCAACACATCATCTTGCTAAAGTATTCAAAGCAATTTCACCCTCCTACATTTAGTCGCAACTAAGACTCCACATCACTACTAATGCATCATCCCTATTATGAGACATGGTGGTGGTGGGATCATGCTGCCAGGATGCTTTTTCTTTAGTAGGGACAGCAAAGCTGGTCAGAGTCGATTGATGAATGACCTTAAAGTGCAATTAAACCCACTACCACAGTCTAACTCCGCCCACACTTCCTGTTTGAAAAATGCGCCAAAAGGAGGTGTTGCCTGGCGGACAGAGGGAGTGGGCTGGGCGGCGTCAAAACTGGCTTGTTATTCCAACTCCAATTCGCTATGGAGGCGTGGCCGACACTCGGCTGCTTTTTATACCCCACAGCGGGCAGTGCATCTCACATTACAGTTCAGAGCTCACTGCACATCCAATGGGGATGGCTGATTCAAATTCAAATGCAGTGTAGATTTTGAACCCGAAGAGGGCGCCACACAGTATTTTTTTTTGTTTGTAGAAAATTTATATTTTTACTAAAATGTACTAAAATACCAAAAATAATTACCAGAAATGTAGACAGCACTATTAGACACTCATTTATACAGTTTATCAGTAAAACAAAGTTGATTTGGGGTTTAGTTGTACTTCAAATACTGGTTACAACCACTAAACAGCGAATGTGAGTTCATAACAACACTGGGCAACAACGTTAAGATCAGTGTTGTGTAAGTGTCTGTAAGTGGATGAGAACTATGCGCAAACATGTCTTGATGAAAACTGATTTAAAAATAGTGAAAAAAGACAGGATTATAATATGAACAAGGCAGAACACGCAGGACTTACAGGATCAAGGATTTGGAAGAGGGAAAGACGGAGCAGCGAATGACAGAAAGAGGACTGCTTAAATACTAAGGGGGGAGTGAGAAATGACAGAGAAACCTGAGGACTAATTAGTGAAAAGCAGATGCAAGTGAGAGAGTGAGCAGGGAGATTATGCAATGCGGCTGGACGGCAGCAGAATGGCAGAGGGGAAACAGAGAGGAAAAGACAAAGGAATAAACATAACACAGAAGAGAAGACTAGACAGAAAAAAATCTTAAATGCAAAACACAGAGGGCTAACTAAGAATTATATAAGCAAATTAATAAGGATAAAAAGGCACAAAAAGACTCAAAGTAAAAACACTAATGGACATACCAGGAGGGAGAGGAGGAAAATAGAAAAGAAGGAAAACACAAGTATAAAAACTAGATAAAAGGAAACTCAAATCAGAGAACAATAATCCTAACGAGAGACATAAAGTTAAACAGAGCTAACAGAGAGGAATGAACTGAAAATTATTCAAACTAAATGGTGTTAACTTTGTGTTCTCTCAGTGTTTTTCTCTCCATAGAAGATATACCTGGTCTGGTATCCTGCTTGGCTGCAATGCCCTGTTGGATGGGGGGCATCGACTGGGATGATGCTCCCAGTGGCTGAACATCCACTGTGTCCAGTTTTCAACTTTTTACTTTCTGTAACATAGAGAGTACTCTTATATCGGATCTTCTGTTCCTTCTGCTTCTCTGCTCTGTCTTCTCAAACCCCCAGACGGTCGTGGCAGATGGCCGCTCCTACTGAGCCTGGTTCTGTTGGAGGTTTCTTCCTGTTAAAGGGAGTTTTTCCTCTCCACCGTCGCTACATGCTTGCTCAGTATGAGGGATTGCTGAAGGATTGCTGTGGTTGGAAAGTCTGCCCAACCTCACACCAATGACTGGCGCAATCTGCTGGGATTCCTTAAATAGGAAATTTTTTTAACTGATTGGAATGTTTGTATAAATGTATTGAAATGACTTCTTGTTAAGTGCCTTGAGATGACATCTGTTGTGAATTGGCACCATATATATAAACTGAATTGATTTAAATGAAGATGCAAACCCAACAAAACACAAACAACTAATGATCATGACAGTACACATTTTGTTAGTGGTTAATTCAAATTTGATGTCTGTTTAAAGCATGCACCATGACTATTGGTTCACCTCTTCTGTTTCTCTGTAAAAACTCTCAATCACAAGCTACCATCAGCTCAGAATCAGTTTTAAATCATGGACCTCATTGAAAATGGTGTTTCTTTCTATCCACACTGAGCAGAGAACATTGATGCAGACATGTCCACCCTTAGGAAGACTTTGAAGTTGAAACTGAAGAAGAGCTTAAAGGCTATGTTGAAGCCAACAGAGAACAAAACAAATGTGGGATTTATCTTTGCTCTGATGTTATTTCTTCAGAATGGTTTGTCCTTGAGAGGGCAAACTTCTGTTGAACAGATACAATTTTTATCTAAGCAATGCTATTGTAGCTCCGGCTGCATGCTTAGGGTCATTGTGCTGCTTGAAAGGCCTGATTTGTAGACTATGCAACCAATATTTGTCTTGTTAAGATGAGCTGTGGATTTCTGCAGCTCCTCCACAATTAGCAGCCTTTGTTTTTCTTTGGTAGGTGTTTTCACTTCTACCCTACCATTTACATTTTCACATGATAGATTGAACTGTGTCTTATGAGGTGTTCAAAGTTGGGTATATTGTTTTACGCTGAGATTAAATTTCACACAGGTGCACTCTGTTCAGTAACTGGGTGACTTCTGAAGGCATTTGGTTGCATGAGATTTTATTTAAGGTCATTGGAATACAAATGTATGCCATACTTTCAGATTTATTATTGTAATAGAAATATGAAAAACTATTTTACAACACTGACATTTATGTCTTAATCAATCTTATAAACCCCTAGTAAAATGTATTGCAGTTTGTAATTGTAAAGTGAAAAAAATCAGCAAATGTTAAAGGGATAGTCATACTTTTGCAAGGCATTTTGTGGAATTAAGAGTCTAAATGAAAGTCAACGGTTTTCTCTTCATGTATTTAAATTAGTTGATATGTGCTGGGATTAGTCTAGTGACAGCAGTGGTCCGGATTTTAATAACCTAAAGGCCTGTGCAGCTCGTGGCCATCATGAAAATGTTTATTTTTATGGATAAGCCAAGAGCGAGCAGCTGCTTTGAGTTGGGAAACAATACTTGAGGTTTAACCAGCATATGGTTTTGATTTGGCCTTCCCTCTTCCTCCAACTCTCCACCCCCTTTCTCCATCATCTGCCTTTCTATCCCTGCTGTCCTCTATCAGCTGTCTTCATTTCCTGGGGATCTTGCTGTCCCCCTCTTACCCCTCACCTTGCGATGATCATCTTACTTATTTTAATTGTCAAACCCTAGAGAGTTTCAGCTGAAAAAACAAGGACTCATTTGAGAGCATTTTGTTTTATTTATCAAGGTTACTGGAAAAGAACAAAAAGGATAATCCCTGTGCTATTGGTCCCCTCGCTTTTTGGTGAACTATGTGGGAGAGCAGTTGTGATTATTGGCCCCAATAGCTTATAAGACCTCCCTACCTTTTTTTGAGCTAATAAAATGAAGAAAAGTATGTGCAATAGTAATAATTTAGCAGTTTATTTAGTAGAGCAGAAAAGGTTGTATCTGCACCAGGCTGCACAAATAACGAAGTCAAATGTCAGATGACATAAGTAGGCTAAGCAAGTAAGCAAACCTTTATTCATATGGAACATTTTTAAGATAAAAATCACAAAATGCTTCAACAAACAGTACAAAAACACAAGACACATTAAATGAAAGCAGATTTAAAAAGATACGTTTTCAGCGGGCTTTCAAAGGACGCCACTGAGTCAGCTGATCTTATTGTCAGAGGGAGAGAGTTCTAGAGTCCTGGCTTTGTCTCCTTTAGTTTTCAGTTTTTTATTGGGGACTATCAGCAGTATTTTGTACAGACTGCACACAGTCTAGGGTAGTTCTGGTATAACATGTTTAAAGTGCATTACAATAATTCAGGTGATACAACAAAAGCTTGAATTAAGATTTGCATTTCAGGACGAAATGCTGTGGAGCTAAGTTTGGCAATGTTTTTCAAATGATAGAAACTGGATTGAACCAGAGATTTGACATAATTTTCAAGCATTAAAACCTGAATGAAAGGTTATAACAAGGTTTCCAACAGTAGATCTTGCCAAAACATCAAGAGGCCCAAGTATAGGACCTTGGTTCTTTGCTAAAACCATTAAAAAAAGTGCATCAGTCAATGCATTTATGCAGAGCAAGTCACTAGAGTCAGGCATTCTCATTGGTTGCTGTTTAGGATTTTCAATGTAGTAATTTTTTTGTAATTAAATATGGCGGGTATTTAAGGGTTTGGTACAAAACTGTGTACATCCAGTACACATCCAAATAACTTTTTAGAAATATTTGACATCACCATTAAACTGTAAGGAGTAGAGTTACATCTGTTGATAACTGATTTGTTATAAAAGAAAACTGGCAGTTGACTGACAACTTCAGAGTACCAATTTAACTTTAAGTAACTTAAATCCTCATCTAGGCCAACATTTGGTTGCAACGTCTCCTTTAGTACATTAATCAATAAATCTATTCTCCCAGAGCTGTTCAAAGTCCGGCAAATAAAAAAGTTATAACACACAAACCTTTTCAGCTAGACTGGTGAAATTGGTCAGCTTTACACAACCAGAATCTCCCACTGCACGTTGGCAAACTTGAAAGAAATCTGAAAACAGTGAACAGTCTTGGGGAAAAAACAAAACAACAACTTGAGCTGTTTTGAGTTGAACACTTGAAGTAGCAGTGGTGTTTTTTCTTCATAAAAGCATGAGAACTGAGCAGCACTGACTTGTTGTTCTTTAAGACATCTCTTTTTTTGTCTGGCAACTTGCTCTGGGTCAGTTTACCTTTTCACCATTCTCACCCCCCTTATACTACTCATATGTTGTCAGAGGATCGTGTTGCAGCAAGAACCCAAAGGCAGACACAATTTAGAGGGCTGGGACAGGACACCAGACTGACAAGAACAAGTAGGAATGAGGGACAGCATCTAGAGACATCAATGGACTGACAGGGAGTGAGAGGCCTGAAGGGTATAATTACACAGAAGGGAATGAGGATCAGGTGTGGCAGATTGGAGACAGGTGCAGACAATAATTAGGACAGGGAGTGAGCAGCGCAGAGGCCAGAGGTTCTGACACATGTTGACCAATTTTTTTTTCCATACAGGCAGGCATAATAATTAATACAATAATTAGGAGTGGGAGTGAGCAGGGCAGAGTGCAGAGGTTCTGACAGAACCCCCCTGGTGGATTCTAGACGACCTGGGAGAAAGAATGAAAGAAAAAGAAAACCATCCTTGCAAGCGTGGATGGAGGGGGCACATGAAAGGAGGGCCTGAGTCCTTTGTGGATACGCCCCTGGAATTCTGCCGGCCAGCTGGGAGGGCGTCCACTAACAAGACGATGATCGGGAGGCTGCTCGGTTGTCGTCCCCTGACAAACAGACAATCGAGAAGCCTGGCCAAGGATGGCTGGCGACGAAGAGATTTGGCTGAGTGAGGCCGGCAACGAAACGACCTGGTGTCGCGTTCTGGCGACGGAGATGGGTCATCCTCGACCCCCTTCGGGAGCTCTGGTGGCGCAGATGGGTCATCCTTGACCCCCTCTGTGAGCTCTGGCGGCGCAGACGAGTCATCTTCGACCCTGGCTCCATGACCCAGGCTGCCATGATGGCAGTTGACCTGGTGGCTGGAGTTGTGATTGTGTCTGTGCTGAGGACCTGAGCTGCGGCTGATGGACAGACAGGAACGGGAGGAGCAGGTGAGCAGACTGGTAAGACTGGCAGGCTGACTGGTAAGACTGGCAGGCAGACTGAAGCAGAGACTGGAGGAGCGGATGACTGGCAGGCGGGAGTGGGAGGAGTCAGTGCCAAGATGGCAGGTTGCACTTCCACCCCGGAAGCAGGCTTGTCTCGGCAGTGCCGCTGTCTACAGCGAGACGGTGGGAGAGGCTCATGCCGTCATGGATCAGTGCAGGGAGAGCAGTATCCCTGCCTTGAGCCTATGAAGGTGATTCGCTGCTCCAGTTAGTCCACCGTATCTGGATCAGATGTTGGTTCGACCGACGCAGCCAGACAGGAACAGAGTGAAAAGGCAGAAAGAGGTGCTGAGTCGGTCGGTAAAGGATCTTTTGCAGAAGCAGTGGCCCCGCTGGCAGTTGGTGTGGGAACGGTGTTCTGCTCCCCGCTTCTGGAAGCAGTCCTGGCATGGCGAGGCCTCCGCCAGTGGTTAAGTGGTGGATGCGGAGAGGGTGGACCAACGACCTGATCCCAGGCTTCCTGGCGAACCATCTCCGCCTCTTTCCGCAGCATAGAGAGACCCTGAGGGGAGAACACATTCTGGAACTGAGGTAGCACTTTGAGAATCTCATCAGTCCTGGAAATGCAGAGAGGAGGGTGAGGGAAGACAGAGATCTTGTGGAGGGGTCCCAGATGTCTTTGTGGAGGGCTACAATCTCCTGTGCAACTGCTGGGTCCATCTTGGGTTGGTTCATTCTGTCAGAGAATTGTGTTGCAGCAAGGACCCAAATGCAGACGCAGGGAAGAGACCTGGATGTTTATTAAGATGACTATGATGAAGACTGTACAGGACACCAGACTGACGGAAAACTGTTGGAATGAGGGATAGCACCTGGAGACATCAATTAACCTACTGGGAGTGAGCGGCGTGAAGGGTATAATTACACAGAAGGGAATGAGGATCAGGTGTGGCAGATTGGAGACAGGTGCAGATAATTAGGACAGGGATTGAGCAGGGCAGAGTGCAGAGGTACTGACACATGTTGCCTAAACTACTTATATTCTGTACTTGTAAACAATCAGTTTCCTGTCAATGTATTTAAGCCATTGCAAATGATTTTTTTTTTCATACAGGTAGGTAACATTATGAAAGGGTGGAGAGTAAAGTTGCTCAATACTCCGGGATAATTCAGTTGCAAATTATTTTGGTTCTAAACCATGTTTGACCAAGTTTAGTCAGAATATGACTTCTGATCAAAACAAAAGAACTTGGGCTGATAGATATTGTTAATAGAAGTCACAAAACAACATCTCCTAACAGCAGAATGAGTAAAATACAAATAATTTGCACAAACTGTTGGTTGTCAAATGAAAGGTCCCATCTCACTGGGCAGCTTGTAGAGGCTATGAAATGTATAGGGGCTGAGTGAGGCCGGCGACAAAGAGACTTGGCTCTGCTTTGTATCCAAGAAAAGGGAGTATGTAACAGCAAAAATTGCATGGTAAGAAATGACCAGGTAGTATGTAGGCTGTTTTTCCTTTGCAAAGAGGATTTTGAGAAGATAGAAGAAATGTTGGCTGAGTCCTACATAAACTTAGCCTCCAATGTCAGGCTTTTGCCTGCTTACAACATCCAGAGTGAGACTGCAAATGCAATTAAAAGAACTAGAACACAGGCCAGTGGCAGCTTTTTAAACCCTTCAGTCCTTGAACCACAATTGTGCAACCATGGTGCATGACATTAAAGATTGTGGAGTTCATTGATTTTTGTTGACAGTTTAATGCTGAACATTAACATCCCTGGCAAGTCTGGACTATAATTTGCTCCTCGCATACAGCACGTGTTTGTCTGTTCAAACACTGCTAAAGGTGCATCTCAACTCTAGCGTCACCTTAGGGAATGGATAATTAGTTTTAATTGGACCCATATTTGTGTCCTGAAATAATTGTTTGATTGTTTTGAATTAAATCAGGTTTAGGGTCAAAGTCTTGATAAAGTCAAATCAGTGAAAAAGCCGCTGACACATAGTCCTGCACACACAGTGAAAATAAAGAGTAAGAAAACAAAAGCATGTCATGTTGCTCAATCTGTGTTGAATTACCAAACATTATTCACCAAATCCAGATTCCAAATGAGAGAGGGAGTCTAAAGGGGAGAGGAAAAGAAAAGAAGTGTGTGTTTTGTGAGAACTCAATATTTGATAGGAAAACCAAACTTCAGCCTCTCCAATATTTATTTATGTTCTTGGCAATGTCTTTGCTGAGGCAACATGGGAAACCTGCTTCAAAAAGACAATAGCTCTTAAACATATATTACACACATGTTCATGCAAATCGTTCTGTTTTCCTTTGGCATGCGTTTCTTTCTATTAATAAGAGGCCAGATGGAGGTTTAATTTTAGCGAGCAAGCAAACAGTAATTTGATTCTAATTAAATCCAGATTCCACAAGGATTGAATTTCTTTGACAAATTTGTTTCAGTTATGTTTTGCAATCTGTGGCTTTTACAGGTATTCTGAGTAAGATATCAAAGTGCAGTTAAGTACATGGATATTTCTGCATGAGTTCATTAAGCATATAGTGCACAGATATACAGAAAGACACTGCCAAATGTTGAAATTTAATTTGGCCGTGCAATATTATGGCAATGTCATGCCATTAATTTTAATATTCTAGTGAATATTTTTCCATTCAGTTCTGGAAGTGGCCAGGGACAACTGCACAATGGAATTTTTATGTCATTAATGTTGATGTGTTTAAGCTGAGCCATGTTCAACCATTTCACTTGTAAAATATACCCAGAAGGTCTGCTTGATCTGTTTGAACCCCACAGGATGCAGCGGTTGATTTCTGGTGAGAGTCTTATCCCAATTCCTTAGCTTGAATAATCATGTTTTTTCACATTGTAGCCAAAAACCTTTATGTATTTTATTGGTGTTTCATGATAAACCAACACAAAGTAGCACAAACTGGTGAAGTTGAGGAAGAAAGGCATAATAAGTTATTTAGTTATTACACAGACAAGACATATCTGGACTTACTTTAATCTGATGCCCTGAAATAAAATCAAGTGCAAATGAAGATGGAGGAAGCTAAACATAGCACAATCCTTCGTCAGGATCCTGTAGTGCGTGTGTGCGCCCGCGTGCCTGCGTGCATATGCGTGTGTGTGTTTAGGTGTGTGTGTGCGCGCGTGCCTGCGTGCATATGCGCGTGTGTGTGTTTTGTGTAATTGTGTGAGATTCTGTCCTTGAACAGAAACTCTCTGCTGGAAGGCATGGCCAACCTGCTAAAGACTCTCTTCACTTGATAATCAGCCTTTCTGGGTAGAGTGAAGCCACAGTGTTTTCTCTCTACGAGTGTTTTACTTTCGCCAGTTGATCGTTAGTTTTATGCTTCCTGTTACCTTGTTCCAGTTCACTCCATTTTCTGTGTTTTCTGTCTGCCTCCCTGGTAAAAGATGGTTCGTTGGTTTCCTTGCCAACCCCCTGGATCCTTCCATCGGTATCATAACTCCTAAAGGATGTTCAGCCACTCCAAGGCCATCCATTACAGCTCTGTCCTCCTCAGCTACCATCTGCATGCCCACTTTCCAACGCTCTCTGTTGAAGAGCAATCAGGACCTCAAAAACCATGTGCTCTGCCTCTAATGGAGCCTTCTCTGGAATCCAGACCTTCACTGAACTCCATATTCCATCATCTCCAGGTGCAATCTCCTCTTCCCCTCAACATCATACCAACTTATCGAAACAGTAAGCCATTCAGAATCTTTTCTCTGGTCAAGATTAATCTCAATATTTTCCTCGCCCTTTCTAACGGCTTCTTTCTCCCTCCAGATGCCGCCGAAGTCAAAGATCCAAGTCTTCCTTCATTGTGCATATCATATATTGTAATTAAACTTCTATAACTTTTCATTCAGAGTCCTGCTGGTGATTCTACTTGTAGGTAAGGAAATTAAGTTTTTTAAAGAGATGTTTGATATTATCTGCATTAAAATGTAATATTGAAAATTATGGGTATTGGTTTTTACTTTAACGACACAACTTTTATACCTTACTTTCATGTCATTCACATACATCAAATTCTTCAGCTACTTCTCTCACTCAAAATATGACAGATCTGAGGTATAGTATTTGAGATATTTTGGGTTGTTTGTCAAAACAATATATCCTGGGGAGTCTGCATTTCTGAGCCAATCTTGAACATCTAGGTAAATGTCTAGTGGCTGTATCGGTTTATATTGGTATCAAAAGTTTAAATGTAGACTTTATTCTGTAATTTTCGGACTATTGGGCTCACCTGAATATAAACCTCACCAGCCAAATTTTAAAATATATTTTTTTTGTACATATACAGTGCGCACCTGAATATATGTTGTGGAAGACATCTTGCCTTTTCCAGTACCAAAAAGAACTCACCCATCAGTCATCAATGACTATAGACCTGTTGGCCTGACATCCCACATCATGAAGGTCCGGGACAGACTCCTGTTGGCACCCCTGAGTAAGCAAACAAGAACGTATCAGGATCCACTGCAGTTTGCTTATCGCTGTGGAGTTGGAGTTGAAGGTGCCATCATCCACCTACTTCAACCAACCCACTGTCATCTGGACAAAGCGGCAGCACTGTGAGGATCATGTTCTTTGATTTCTCCAGTGCATTTAACACAATTCAGCCTGCTTTGCTTTGTCAGAAACTACTGAAGACACAGGTGGAGTCCTCAACAATAGCCTGGATCAATGACTACCTGACCAACAGACCACAATTTGTGAGACTGAAGAATTGTGTCAAAACAGGTGGTCAGCAGCACAGGAGCACGGCAGGGGACCGTACTCTCACCATTCCTTTTCACGCTGTACACCTCATACTTCCAGTACAAATCAGAGACCTGTCATCTGCAGAAATACTCAGATGACTCTGCAATTGTCGGGTGTATCAGAGATGGACAAGAAGCTGAATACAGAGAGCTGGTGGACCGCTTTGTGACATGGTGTGGAAACAATCATCTCACCTTGAATGTGAACAAAACAAAGGAGATGATTGCAGATTTCAGAAGAAACAGGGATAAGTCAAACACTGTTTCCATCATGGGAAAAGAAGTGGAGATGGTTGGGGAGTATAAATACCTCAGTGTTCACCTTGACAACAGACTGGACTGGAGACTGAACAGTGAAGCCGTCTACAAGAAGGGACAGAGCAGACTGTACTTCTTGAGGTTTGTAGCAAGATGCTGCAGAACTTCTACAAGTCTGTTGTGGAGAGTGTAATCTCTTCAGCCGTCATCTGTTGGGGTAGCAGCATCAGAGCCAGGGATTTAAAGAGGCTAAACAACCTGATAAAGAAGGCTGGTTCTGTTCTTGGGACAACTGTGGAACATCTGGAGATGATGATGCAAAGAAGGATTCTTCATAAAATCAAAAAAATTATGGACAACCCTGAGCATCCTCTTCATGAGACTGTCATACAACAACAGAGCGTCTTCAGTCGGAGGCTTCTTCAGTTTCGCTGCAATACAGACCGCTACAGGAAATCATCCCTGCCCACATCTATCATGATCTACAACAACTCCTTAAATAATTAATTAAATGAGCTATACCAACACTTAATTTCCCTCTGGGATCAATAAAGTATTTTTGAATTTGAATTGAATTTGAATAAGCCGCACTTTTTCATGATGTAACATGATATATTTACACAGAAAGACGGTACACAGTAGATTTTTTTTTATTACCTGCGACAGGAGGTAATGTTTTCGTGCTGTCTGTTTGTCTGTTAGCAACATAACTGAAAAAGTTATGGACAGATTTCAATGAATCCGTGGCTCTGGCAGAGGTCTGAATGCTTTTCTAATTTTAATTTAAGACACGCTATTTTTTTTTCAATCTCTGCCTGAAAATCGGCAGTACGGCTCCATCACAACACGGCAGTAACATGTCTTGTTAGAAAATAAAACAATGCACCAACACAACAGTAACATGCCTGGTTAGAAAATAAAACATACCAACTTCATACTCACCTCAGTAAGAACCACATCTATGAAAAGTTTCAGTCCGGCTTTCGCCCCCTCCATAGCACAGAAACCCCCCTGATTAAAATCACCAATGACCTGCTGATGGCTGCTTACGCAGGTCTTCTTATCATCCTCATTCTTCTTGATCTCACTGCTGTATTTAATACTATTTCCCACCATATTCTTCTTGGCAGACTCGTTTCTATCAGAATCTGTAACACTGCTCCTTCATGGTTTACCTTATACACATCTGGTCGCACACAAAACAATAAGCTTAAATCCCACTCTTCAAAACTATTTTGTTTGTCCTGGAGTACCCCAAAGCTCGGTACTTGAGTCCCTGCTTTTTATTATCTACATGCTGCCACTTGGTCAAATCAATATCACTTTTCATTGCTATGCTGATGATAACCAGTTGTAGTTATCCACAAAAAAAGATTCCCTTTTGTCTGCTTACCTTTCTTATTGTCTAAATGACATAAAAATATGGTTATCTGCAAGCTTCCTACAGCTTCACAGTAATAAATCTGAGCTTCCAGTCATTGGAACATGTACATTCACCAAATCCCAAAAGCTCTCCCTCAACATGGACAACACTCTTATTTATCCCTCTTCTCAGGTAAAGAGTCTAGGAGTCATGCTTGACAGCACTATTTCATTTCAATCAAATATAAACACCATTATGAGATTGGAATACTACCATCTGCAAAACATTAACCCACTTCGACCTCTTCTAACTCCTCAATGAACCACCATTCTGGTTCTCAACCTTGTTACTTCCCGTATGGACTATTGTAACTTACTTCTCTTTGGTCTGCCTCGCAAATCACTTCATAGACTGCAGCTTCTTCAGAACTCCACATTACTCCAACTCTTCATCAACTCCACTGGCTTCCAATCACAACAGGATTAAGTTCAAAATCATCCTTTTCGCTTTCAAATGGTTTAATGACTTGGCTCCATCCTATCACAGTGATCTCGTTGACATCGTCTTTCCCTCCCGCTCTTTAAGATCTTGAACTGCCTCCCAGCTGATCCTTCCTTTTGGTTATCTTACCAGCATGGTTTAAAGAGTTTTCAGCCGATCTGCACCCTGGCTCTAGAACTCACTTCCACCAGATCTGGGAAACACAAACATGCTTCAAGCCCAAGTTCAAAATATTAATTATGCCTATTCAGGCCTATGATCCCTACTCACTACCACCTTGACATTTATTTTTTATCTGTTTTATATGTATTTTATGTATTCTTTATATGTACTTTGAATGTAACAAATAGCTACTATTCCTAGTTATCTATGTATATTTTTATGTTTGTTTTGTAAGGTGTCCTTGGGTTCGGAAAGGCGCCCTGAAATAAAGTGCATTATTATAATTATCGGATATTGGTAAAAACAACAAAAAAGCCAATATCGAACATCCCTAGGTTTTATTGTTGTTTTTTATTGCTGCTGTAACAAAACAATTTCCGCCATGGGATTAATAAAGTACATACCTATATAAAATACTTGAGACTGGAATGGAGGTTCACAGATGCTCTCTGTTCAGTCTGATTTAGCCTAAGCTATATTGCAAAAAGGAATGGGCAAAAATGTCTTCTTTTTTTTTATCTGCCAGAGGCAGATTTAATTGCAAAAAAACAAAACAAAAACAAGGTTCTGCAAAGTATTTCTGTGGGGGAAAAAAAGAAATTGCATGTATTTTTTCCCTTCACAGTTGTGCACTACCTTGTGTTTGTCTATCAAAGTCCCAATAAAATACAATGAAGTTTGTTACAAAAAGTGATAAAAGTTTTGCAAGTGACTGTGTAAATCAGAACACACGGATATTCTCTGATATTCATGGAAATCTTCTTTAAGTTTAGCATTAGAATAAGGTCAAAAGCATTCTTGGAAAATGCTGTCAAGTCCTATTTCACCCATATCATGTGGCTTTCCTGGAAACCACAGTTGAGTAATAAAACTCTCGCAGTGAAAAAAAATGTGTGCAGGTAAAGTTTGTGCTGATCTGGTAAAAAGATTAACTTTTTTGGAAATGTAAAATTTATATTTAAATAAATTATGAACTTTCTGTTTATTATGATTTCAGTAAAGAACAAAAAATAAAGAAATGCATCAGTGATGATGTCAACAGGCAATAACGAATAAAGGCTGAATTTTGCCCATAAAGTAAGAAACTTGAAACTAGGGCATGAACTCAATATCTGCAAGTTCAGTAAATATTTAGGATAAATCAAGCTTCGCGTATTCGCTGGGTTCTGGGAGAAGGAGTTTTCCTACAGGCCACTTCAGCGTTGGTTTTTATGTTGAGAAAGGCTAATTTGGAGTGTTTTCTTTCTGCATCGCAGCTCAAAACAGAAACACATTGAAGTTGGAACATGATGGGAAGGTTTTTATTTGGGAATGAACATTTGTAACAGATCACAACATTCTGATCAGAGGTAAAAAAAAAATGAAACACCATGGCTTTGGATATTCAAAATTCAATTCAAAAATACTTTATTGATCCCAGAGGGAAATTAAGTGTTTATATGAAACCTACTAAAAAACAACAGATAGCATTGAATAACATAAATCAGTGGGACAATCAAAAAACCCAAACATCATCAATAATCTACTTTTCAGTACTGAACAAACTGTGTTAAGCATGCCTCCATTGAGTCAAGCAAGAGTTTGTTAGCAGTTTCATATTTTGCTCTTGCTGCAGTTCTTCTCCAGTGTGGATTACATCAACAGTTTGTGAAGCTCCAGGCTGGGTGGTTGTTCTTTGATCAAAAGCCTCCCCTGAGCAGCCAAACTGGAAACAATCCCAAATTTAGTCTCCCATGAATGATAAAAGAGTTCAGGGAAGAATGATCATACTTGTGTATATATTTCAACACAGTTTATGAAAAAAATAGCTAAAGAGGGCCTTTTAAATCTTGTTAAGAGTTTCCCTTGTGGCAAAGTTTACAATAAAGGTTTTTGCAAAGAAAGAATGAGCATGTCTCATGGCCTCAAATAATGGACTTGTGACTGTTCTGGTCTTGCTAGATCTCAGTGCTGCTTTTCACACAGTTGATCATAATTAGAAAGGCTTAATCATGTTGCGGGATCAAAGGAACAACACTAGGCTAGTTTAAATCATATTTGTAGTTTCATGTAAATGATCAATCTTCTTCACACTCAAGGGTTAATTGTGGGGTACCACAAGGGTTCTGTGCTTGGACCAATATCTCTCTCTCTCTCTCTCTCTCTAAAAAGTAATCCATTACAAATTACTCATTACTTCTCATAAAAGTAATCCCTTACAATACTTAGTTACTTTTTTTTGGAAGGTAACTTAGTTACATTACTAGTTACACTACTCTTGCATCGTTCTAAAGCATCATACCTGAAATGAATGCTGAGGTGACTAAAAGAATATGACAGAAAAAGAGTTATATATATATATATATATATATATACACACACACAAACACGCACAAAAGGATGTGAACAAAAAAGTTTAAAAAAACGTATATAGCCTACACAAACATCTAAGAACACAAATAAGAAAGAAAACATCTATATAAAATGGCTGACTGAGCTATTAGCATTAGCTAGTAGGGACATACTTTTCTTCCTCCGGTAAAATCAGGTTTTCCTCTTCTGATGACGAGTCCTCAACACAAACCTCTGATGAACTATCATTCTAAATAATCGCCAGGGCTTCGTCAGTGATGATTCTCTTCTCTTGAAGCGCCATTTTTCGAACGCAAACAAAACAATCGAAGCTGAATCGTCACCTGCTCATCTACTCACCTGATCACCTGCGCGTAACTGCGTCACAGCGCTCGCCCACGAGGTAAACAAAATATCTGTTTTTAGAATTACGCAGACCTATAATTCCAGTTTCTATTGGCTGGATGATTGACATATGGTTAGAATCGTAAGATCCTATAGAATCACGCTGACGTCAGAACGTTGAAGCAGATTGGACAAAGCAAATGTTTACATGGGGAAAGTTCACAGTGCGCATGTCAGACAAGGTTGAGCCTCCTCGAATCAAATGTAAAAAATAATGGCAGAGGATTACGTTTTTTTTACTTTTTCTTTTCTAAATGCACACTGGATATTTTAGTTATTCTGGAAATAAAGTCATATCACGGTGGATAAATTTTTTCAGGAAGGAAAAAACAAAGGTAAGAAAGAATTTATGCTCTAGTTTTTCAAATGCTGTATGTATTTTTGGGATTATTTTGCTGCTCATTTGCTGAAATTTGCACGTAGCATGATGAAACGTGCAGCTTTAGAATCTGTGAGATGCTGGCTTTCAGGGAAGGCAAAGTTTGCTCGGTTCTGTTCGGCAGAGTGACCAACAGATTCGGTTGAATGTGTTCATGTAAAAACTGCAAAATAGCACAACTGTTCCTTTAATTGCTTTTTATTTTTTCTGGTTTTGGAGGTAACAGAAAAGATTTATATGAGTCTTTAGCTGAGATTCTGATGTTTATAATGATAGGACATATTTAGCAATCAGTGACCACAGGTCAACTAAATTTGGACATTTCCCCGCCCTTCCCCCATGGTGACCCAGCGGCGGAGCTGTGGGGTGGAACAGGTTATGTAACGAGTAACGACATCATATTTTCGAAAGTAATTGTAATGTCATTACAGTGTTTGCCGCAGTAACGCGTTACACTACTACGTTCCAAAAATAGGAATGTCATTACAGTAACTAGTTACACCCAACACTGTATATATATATATATATATATATATATATATATATATGCTTCCAATTGGTAGAATCATTAGACAGCATGGGATAAATTTCCAAAGCAATGCCGATGATACACAACTATATTTATCCATAAATCCTGATGAATCCAGTCAGTTAGGTAGATTACAGGCATGTCTTGAAGACATAAAAACATGGATGACTCTAAACTTTCTGCTTTTATATTCTGACAAGACAGAAGTTGCTGTCTTTGGACCAGAAGCTCTAAAAAGGAAACTGCTTAGTCAATCTCTTCATCTGAAGGGCATTAAATTGGCCTCCAGTAATAACATAAAGAACCTCGGCGTTATTTTGACCAAAACATGACATTCAAATCCTGCATTAAACAGGTTTCTAGGATTTCTTTCTTTCACCTCCAGAATATTGTTAAAATTAGAAACATCTTGTCCAGGAAGGAGTGATGCTGAGAAACTAGTCCATGCATTTATTACCTCAAGGCTGGACTACTGTAATTCTTTACTATCAGGTAGTCCACAAAATGCATTTTAAATTCTTCAGTTGATCCAAAATGCGGCAGCAAGAGTTTTGATGAATATTAAAAAGAGAGCTCACATTTATTCTGTTTTAGCTTCCCTTCATTGGGTCCCTGTTAAATCCAGAATATAATTTAAGATCCTTCTTCTTACATACAAAGCCCTTAATAATCAAGCCCCATCATACATCAGAGATCTGATTGTTCCATATGTTCCTAACAGAGCACTTCGCTCTCAGACTGCAGGCTTACTTGTGGTTCCTAGAATTTCTAAAAGAAGAATGGGGGACAGATCTTTTAGTTATCAGGCTCCTCTCCTGTAGAACCAGCTTCCAGTTTTAGTCCATGAGACAGACACCCTGTCTACTTTTAAAGCTGCAGTCCAGAGTATTTGAGGGGGAGAGATTTTTTGAATCTGACGTACCAAGGCCCCTCCCAAAACACTCTCCCCTCCCCTTCCCTCCCTCCAGCCCTACCGCAGCAGCTGTGTACCCGCATCACCTGTGGCGACACAGCGAGTCAAAGAAGTAAGCAACTTATGCGCAATTTTTTCATATTTTTGCTATGGACATGGACATTTTGGAGGTGAGCAACTTCTGCATTACTGATGCTCTCTCACAATATGGCGACTGTAAACGGGAAGACACGGAGCGGTCCCCATGTTCACATGTTTGCACGATTCGCATGTAAGTTGATTGACAGCCGACAATGCGGAAACTCAAATTCTATTGGCTAAAAAAATTTGGCGCTCAGTGTGAAATGCAGGGAGGAAGGTGGGATTAAGAAAAATAACAAGTGTTGTGGAGCACTAGTCTTTCATCATAGTATTGAACCCCACTATCATTTTTAAGATTTATAAAACTTTGATACATAAATATATTCTCCGGACTGCAGCTTTAAGGTCAGGCTTAAAACATTCCTTTTTGATAAAGCTTATAGAGTGGCCTAGGTCATTCTGAGCTATCTCTGTAGTTGCTATAGGCTTAGACGGTTGGAGGACAGACTGACCACTTTTCTTGACTCTACTACTTCACTCTACTACTTCACTCTGCTACTTTTCTCTTCTACTGCTCTCCAGTTGTATTTTTTTTGTTGTTATTTTGACAGTTAAAGGGGCTACATGCAATTTTCTGAAATTTAAACTCGGGACTGACACCTCTGGCCAAAAAACGGAACTGCTGTTCCTTTCTGCTCGCTCTCGCAGCGCGCGCTCGTACAACGGTCCCTCTCAATCTTCAATCTTTTTCGGGCACTTGTCAGGGGTTTAACTTTTTTAGTCTTATGTGGAGTTACTGTTGGTATCAGCAGGGGCGCTGCTAAGGATTTTTGGCGCCATGAAAAGAATCTTGGCAGGGCCCCCAACACAACTGAGCCTTTTTTCATATTAATTTACATAAAATCATGCCGTTTATGGTATTTTGACTATCATTCTCATATATTTAAGTCAATCAGACAATTGAACTCCATCCCATGTCCACACCCGTAATTTTTCCTCTGTAATACTGCACTACTTCAGTACTGTACAATGTACATAATGTGCATAGCTGTACATGTGTCATCTAGTGTATTCACAGATATTTATATTTGTATGTATGTACTGTACATATTTGTACTGTACACTGGCAATGATAATAAAGGTATTCTAATCTAACCGAATATTTTTAACATGACAGTTGAAATGTAACGGAAACACTGAGCGCTATTAATACGATGAAATGTATTTATATTTATTTGCTTCAACACTGATACTGAAATTTCAAAATAAAACACTTCAATTTAAAAAAACAGGATTTACAATCTGTGGTGAAAAATAAATCTCAGCAAGAAAACACCACCATAAAACAAAATGGCCGTATAAAATTTCTAATAATTTAAGCAGAACTTGCATAACATACTATATCAAAGAATTGCCAAGGTATAAAATAGCTGAGTCTGAGTTACTCTTTCCACATCATTTCTAATCTTGTCCTTGCCCAACATTTCTAAACAAAAGTCCAACGTCGGACCTTTTCAGCTGCAAAATCATTAATCAAATCTTTGAAATCGAGCTCTCTAGCCAACTAGCTCTCAATGGAAAGCATAGCAAGATTGCAAAGCCTTTCTTGAGACATTGTAGACCTCAAGTAGTATTTTTATAATTTTTAGTTTGCTGAATACCCTCTCCCACCAGCAACAGTCACTGGCAGTGTGCTGAATAAACGCAAAGCAATGCACACTTCTCCCAAGATGCCTTGCAGCTGCAGCTTACAAAAATAATTTAGTACACGGTTTAGGTGTCTTACTTGATTTTCAAAATCAGGAGTTAGATCACTGGAATACTTAGTGATCAGTGGTTGGCACACAGAAGAGATTTTGTCCTCACTAATCTGCCCAACTTTCAGAATCGCATAAAGATCATTCACAATATCAGCAATTCTCTCAGACATTAATGTGTTGCCATTAAACCAATACTAATAGCCGCTCACCTTCTTCTTCATGTGGGAGCGCAGGGGCGGATTCAGGGGATGCTGGAGTTAGGGGTTGGGAGACAGCCGGACCAGTTGCTGCTGCTGGTTCACTTGACTCTGTTCGGAATGAGGCACAATTTTGACAAAGTGCGTTTGACTGCATTGAACATTTAACTAAAACTGTGTATTATTTTTTTCCAGCGTTTTCTTGACCTAACATAGGGAGAAAATTGAGTTCGCTTATCATGCACTTTTAAGTGCATTGCATTTGACTGTTCAGAACGATCAAGACATCATTTTGATAGAGGCAAGCCAAACTGACTCTATATAACAGCTTATACCATGGTTTGGGTGAATACTCGATTCTGATTGGCTGGAGGGTGTAGGTTAAAAAGTGATAATATACACCGAGGAAAAGCGTCCCATCAAATTGCCTGATGACAGTTCTAAATTATTGCGCTGGCTCAAACTAGATGGTAACCATGGCAACGGAGACAGCATTATTTCACAGTTGACTCATCGCGACAGCAAGACAGACAAAACATGAGTGATTTTATCATTTATTTTCACTTATTTTGTGAGTTTGACAACTTTGAAGACTGGGATGCAGCAAAGAAAAAGAGAATATTAAAAGAAAAAGGAGAAGCGACACAAGGTCGGGTCGCTGTGGCCACGTTGCTTGGCAACGCTGTATACGGGAGATATTAAATAGTGAGCTCGACTTATAAAAATAAAAACCCTCAAGATTTTAATTCTAAAACACATTAAAGTATTATTAATTGATTAAATACTTCTTTCTTTCGTAAGTGACCATGGTATAAGCGGGATAATGCCCTTCGAAGTGTCCATTAACAGAAATGAATGGACTTCGCGGAAGCAACCGTCCTCCGTGAACCGTTCACGCCTCCACATTTTCCATTAATTTCTGTTGCAGGACTCTGAACTGTAAGTTAAGGTTGAAGTTTCTCCACACAGAACTGCAAGGGTTGCAAAGAGAACGCGTTTTATTGTTGCACATATTCTTCTGGGGCGACTATATAGCCAGCATTGTTCTATGTGCTATAATGTGGATTTTAATGAAGCCATGCAAGCCAACAGCCTAATGATGGTTTTCAGTGCCGTTGGTAAAACAAAACACATAAGCTTATGGCTTTCAACTTGTATTGATGGAATAAAGATGCGATTTTCAACACCTGTTTATTCACTGTAGTGCATAAACGTGAAACAGATTAATCTTTATAGATTATATGAATAATTAATAATTGTCCCCAGCAACTTTAAAAACATACTGACACCGTTGTGAGAGTATGTCCGGTAAAAGGTCCGCTCTGACAGCTTCTGAAGTTTTAAAAAGTATCCCAGGGGCATGGTAAGGGTCGGAGATGTTTAATGTTTTTAATCTCCCGGTATAGACAATAATATCTTCCGTTTTAAAATGGGGAGTAAACTCCGATGGAGTAAAATTACAGCCAGCAACGTCCATTTTGGTGAAGTTCATGCCTGCCAACATGGCGCCTACGCTCTGAGAGTCACGTGACGTCCGGAGCTCTATTTCTAACGACTTTTCAGACGCCCTTAACGACTTTTTTTTCCAAAAAGCGCCTAGCGACAAATCTAGCGACATTTCTGACCACCCATAGCTACTTTCTGTGAAACCAGTCGCTAAGTTGGCAACACTGGCTCTAAGTGAAGTGAAGCGGTTTGTGTTGCCTGGATACAATTTGGGCGGACTGAACCATTGTATGATAATCGAGAGGGGGAAAGGGGCCCACGGAGGTTTGTGTTTCCTAAACAAATACATTTTTAGACACCAGGAAACAGCAAATAGAATAATTTAAAGTTAATAATTTTTACTATGAAATATTTTTTGTAGCACCACAATTTTATTGGGGGCTTCTCTGGGGCCCCCTCAGTCATGGGCCCCGAGAATAGTCATCGTTTACCCCTCCTTTACGGCGCCCCAGGGTATCAGAGTTGTCCATGGTCTCTTCTGTGTATTCGCACAATCCATTGCACTGCTTGCGAGTGCTTGTCACTACACGATCTGTTCAAGAAGCACGATCCGTACCATGAGCCCATCTGCGCATGTGCGCAAGGAACTACTTCCGGGTAGATTTCTTTTTTTTTTTTTATTTACAGATCAAGGCCATTTACACTTTATAAATAAATAGAAATAGATAGGCAATCTTGCTGAACCATTATACAAAAAGGATTAACAGCATAACAAAAAAAACAGAAAAAAATCACGGGGAAACACTAGTTGTCTGATCTGATATATTTACATGCTGCATTCGTAATCTAAACAGCTTTCTTCTTTATCTTATATATTTACTTGCTGATAAATTTACTTGCTGTATTTGTAATCTTAACAGCTTTCTTATTTATCTGATACATTTACTTGCTGATAAATTTACTTGCTGCATTCGTAATCTTAAGCCGGTCATGTGATCGGCCTCTCCTGGAGACCGATCACATGACCCGCTTTCCTATAAACAATTGCTCTAAATGACTCCAGAGGTTTTTGCTATATGTGCAGCGGTAAAACAGATGAATGATAGTTTCTGGTTCTATATGACAAAAGTCACAGTTGAAGTCAATGTTTAATTTAAAGTTTGCAAATCCATCCATCTTGTAGCGTCTCGAGAACTAACCCCCCCGGAAGTAGTTCCTTGCGCACATGCGCAGATGGGCTCATTTTACGGATTGTGCTTCCTGAACAGATCGTGTAGTGACAGTGCTGACAAGCGGTGGTGGCAGAGTGATCTGAAACATTTAACATGAACGCGCTTGACGTCACATCTGCAGACATCGCGGGAAAATCCGACCCGACACAAAATAGAAAAAAATTGGATACAGGCTTATAGGTGCACCCACTGTGAGCTGACAAGGTGTCAGTATGCTCATCAGGAGATGTTTGAGTCATAAATGGTCAAATAAAAAGGCTATTGTTACGTTTATTTTGGGGGAAAAGTTGCATATAACCCCTTTAACTTTGTTTTTTCTCAGTGTTTTTCTCTTCCTAGAAGCTAGTAAGTAAGTAACATTTTATTTATAGAGCACCTTTCAAGATATAAATCACAAGGTGCTTTACAATAAAAGGCAAACAAGATACATGACATAGTAAATGAACATAACAATTAAAAGAAAGCAATTTTAAAAAGATAGGTCTTTAGCTGGCCTTTAAAGGAGACCAAGGAATCCACTAGTCTCAAATCAGGAGGTAGTGAGTTCCACAATCGTGGAGCCACAGAGGAAAATGCTCTTTCACCCTTTGTTTTTAGTCTTGTTGGGGTAACCGCTAGCAAACTCTGGCCACAAGACCTCAGGGATCTGCCAGGAACATACAGGTGTAACAGCCCTCTGATATAGTTCGGTACTTGCCCGTGATGAGCCTTCCATGACAGTATAATGACTTTATATTGTATTCTAAATTCAACTGGAAGCCAGCTGCAGCGACCTAGGAAGAGGAGTCACTGATCAGAACTTTGAAGACCTGGTAGAAAAGCCTAGCTGGAGCGTTCTGAACCCTCTGAAGTTGGTCTAACGAGGCCTTACTAAGAACTGTAAAAAGACCATTACAGTAATCCAATCGGGACGAAATAAAGGCATGTATAATAGCTTCCAACTCTAAGTAGCACACAACAGATCTCAATTTAGCAATATTGCACAAATGATAAAAACAAGAGCGACTCAGAGCACTTACATGTTTTTCCAGCATGAAACCAGAGTCAATATTTACACCAAGATTTCTGACAGAGGATTTGGTCAGACAGCCAAGAGGTCCAAGCAGCTCTGTTATTGCTGGCTCATGTTTGTTAGGGGCAAATAAAATAACTTCAGTTTTTTGGTTAGCTACACCTGGTCTGGTATCCTGCTTAGCTACAATGCCCTGTTGGACTGGGGCATCCCAGTAACTGAGCATCCTCCGTGTCCTGTTATCAACTTTTTACTTTCTTTAATCTTTAATGTACTCTAACATCAGTTATTTTAGTTCTTTCTGTGTCTCTGCTCTGTCTTCTTGAACCCCCAGATGGTCTTGGCAGATGGCTGCTTGTACTGAGCCAGGTTCTGGTTCTGCTGGAGGTTTCTTCCCGTTAAAGGGGAGTTTTTCCTCTCCACTGTCGCTACATACTTCCTCAGTATGAGGGATTGCTGAGAGGATTGCTGTGGTTGCAGTCTGAATAAATGGGGCAGAACCTGATGCAATCTACTGGGATTCCTTAAAACACTTGCTCCCAAAAGCTGACCTCGAGGCGCCCATGGATATCAGAGAACAAAAACAGCAAGTCATGATGACACCACAGGACCGAACAGATAAACAACCATCAGAGATTAAGTCTTCATCTTCCTGTGACTCAGCCACAACAAATGAGTCTCCATTTAGAAACTTTACTGACAGACTGAACGAGCAAATCAAATTTGGGACACAATTAACACCTAAACTTAGACTACACCAAACGACTGGGACTAGTGTCAATAAGCCTGGGAGCTTCCCCCCACTGATTATTACAGATATTTGATATTTGAGGGAACCGGGCAATAAATCCACCCCTACCGTCTCCCAGAATTCGCCCGGCACCCCTGAGGCTATATCAGTGATTATCAGCAGCAGGAAACATAAACCGTTAACCACACGCTCTCCTATTAAACAAAATCTCAAACTGATAACCTGTCAGAAGCTTCAGCTGCCCATCATCACAATACTTAAGTTAGCTTTATTAAACATTAGATCTCTATCCGGGAAGTCTTTTCTTAACAATGACTTCATCACTGAGCATAATTTACACTGCCTTTTTTTATCAGAAACTTGGCTAGATGAAAATAACGAAACAACTTCATTAATAGAATCTAGTCCTCCAAATTACAATTTCTTAAGCGAGAACAGAAAACACAGACGAGGTGGAGGTGTAGCCACCATCTTTCACAACTCAATGAACTTTAAAAAGGTAACTCTGGGCACGTTTGATTCTTTTGAATACCTAGCCACCCAGATAAATGAGCCTAACAAAGCGTTATTTCTAAGTTTATATAAACCACCAAAACTTAACTCTAACTTCTTTAATGATTTCAATGACCTTCTTTCTGTAATATGTATCGACTATGACCAACTAATCATTGTGGGGGACTTTAACATCCATACCGACAACCCCCAAGATAGACAAGCAAAAACATTAGATGATACTCTCCACAACTTCGGCCTGATCCAGCATGTCAAACAACCAACACACAATAAAGGACACACTCTGGACTTAATTATCAGCAAAGGTTTAAATATTTCCAACATCTCTGTAATTAATATTGCGTTATCTGACCATTTCTGTATTTTCTTTGAAAGTACCATCTCTGCTAAATTATCCAGCCACAGTAAGACCACAATAAAAAAGCGTTTTCTAGGGGACAGTTCAGTAGAAACCTTTAAACGTATTTATCCTTCCACCACATCCCCCTCATCTCCCAACTCAAACTCAGTAAATAAGTTGGTAGATAATTTCCTTGCAAAAACCTCAGACATCATGGATTCCATTGCTCCAACTAAAGTGAAAGTAGTCTCAGGTAGAAAAAAGGTCTCCGTGGACAAGTAATCCACTGGTACGTAGTGAAAAAAGAGTGTCGACGAGCCGAGAGAAAATGGCGGAAAACTCGACTCCAGGTTCACTGTGAGATCTTCAAAGAGAGACTGAATAGATATCAGCTAACTATAAAAGATGCTAGGGAATCGTTCTTTTCTGAAATCATCAACAGAAACATTAATAATGCACGGACTCTATTTGCAACAGTGGAAAGACTAACTAATCCTTTAGTGACAGTAACCCCTGAACTAAACTCTACCAGGGCCTGCAATGAATTTGCCAGAATTGCCTTCGAGTAAATGCTTGATGTCATATGTATGAAATGTGTTCATGCTCTCTTGCTTTTTTTTTATCTTTCTCTTGCTTTATTGTGTATCATGTGTAATGTGTGTTTCTTTCATGTGTTTTTTTTTTTAAATCACCAAATCATGTAAAGCACCTTGAATTACCCTGCTGTTGAAAGTGTGCTATACAAATAAAATTGCCTTGCCTTGCCTTAAATAGAATACTTTTTAAACTGATTGGAAAGTTTTTGTATGGTTGTATTGAAATTACTTTTCTTGTAAAATGCCTTGAGATTACATCTGTTCTGAATCGGTGATATATAAATAAACTAAATTGAAATTGAATTGAAATTGTAGTAAACTGTATTGCCTTAGTCCACATGCTTGGATGCAACTTATTAGTCCGAATACCTCCGAAACGTAAAATTTTTTACAAATCGCACATTCAGTCTTTGATGGGACTCTGCTTTTGTTAGGTTGAACATGAAGCAATAGTTATTAAAAACCTTCATGTAACTGTCTGATGGTTCCCAAGGCACTGCTTCTTAGGCCACAGACTCTTTCGAGATTCACATTTCCTAACTGTGTGATCCCATTTCACCTCTTTAACCTGATGAAATTAGATCAACCTTAAAAAAAAGAAAAACTGCTCAATGCGGAATTGCTTTTATCGACCCCTTCTGTTTTCTATTTAGCTGAAGGACTCCAGCTTCTCAAATGACATATCCTGAAACTTCCACAACGATGACATTAAACCTATCTGATACATCTTTAAAGAGCAGTGCATTATGTTTGGTAGAAAATGCTTTCAATGTTTTTTCTATCAGTAGCATGCTATCTAGTTGGCGGCTGTAGTTCAGTGGTAGAGTTGTCGGCCTGCTACCTCGATTCCTGCTTCCGCCTGCTACATTGTGTCCTTGGGCGCCTACTGGTGTTGGCCAAAGGCACGATATGGCAGCCTCGCTTCTGTCAGTTTACCCCAGGGCAGCTGTGGCTACAGTCGTAGCTTGCTTCCACCAGTGTGTGAATGTCTGTCTGTCTGTCTGTCTGTCTGTCTGTCTGTCTGTCTGTCTGTCTGTCTGTCTGTCTGTCTGTCTGTCTGTCTGTCTGTCTGTCTGTCTGTCTGTCTGTCTGTCTGTCTGTCTGTCTGTCTGTCTGTCTATGCATAATATAATAACACATAATTGTTAAGATAAAAAGGTAAAGCATTATCAATGTGTTAGGAAAGTCAAATATTTTTGGATCATAGAGGGTGGGTGGAATGCCATGCTGTGGTGGATGCTTTTCTCAGTAGGAACAGGAAGGTTGGTCAGCTGATAGGATGATGGAGGGGATAAATAAAGGCAGAACAGTGAAGAAAAGCTGTTAGAGGCTGCCAAAGACTTAAAACATGGGTGGAAGTTCACCTAACTGCAAGAAAACAACCCAGTACATACAGGCCAGAGCTGCGAGTGAATGTTATGGATCAAAGCATGTCAATGTGTTAGAGCGGCTCACTCAAAGTTCAAACCTAAATCTGAGAATCTGTGGCAAGACTTGAAAATTGGTCAAATTGATCACAGATGCTCTCCATCCAATATGACCAAGTTGAGCTATTCTGCAAAGAAAAATGGCCAAAAATGCAGTCTCTAGATCAACAATGCTTGCAGAGACACAATTCAATTGACAGCTGTTGTTGCAGCAAAAGCTGGATCTCCAAAGCCTTGACTCAAGGGCGCCAAGTACACTTTTGAGAGTTTTAATGTTGAATTCCCATGGCATAGTGCTGCCACCGGGAATCTGTGCTCAGGTTAGTGTGCAAACTTTAACCTTTATTACACTAAAGTTTGCTGTAACACACCAAAATGCTAAAAGGTTCACTGTGCATGAAGAGTTTTACAAAGCACCATATCTGTAACGGATACCAAGGGCTTCCTGTTTAATCATCAACAACAGCAGATTCTACATTATGCCAAAACCCCATACCCCTCTTTCTAAGAAGGAGTGGCATTCTCATTTAGCCATTTTTAATATTTATTCTAGTGATTACATTTAGATTAAAAATCAGAATCACTGCACACCTGCAACAGTGAATCAAGAGCTTGATATGTTGAAGTTTATATGGATAATGCAGGCTTTATTGTCCAAGTAAATAATCCCTAATTTTACTTCTTGTTTTTAGCCTACGTCATTAACCACTGTTGTGATACTAAGCTGTTAAACTGACAGCAAAATAAAACTTTCCCAGGAATCTGTTTTGCACTGAATTTCTCACACTAGAAACAGATTCATCTGATACTTTGGCCCAATTGAACAATGAGATCCCTGTTATTCTGTGACCACTGTGGGAGCAGGGGATTGAAGCATGTGCTGATCCATGTCTGTATGTGTATCTCTACGTGTTTCGGTTTGTTTTACAACGAGACAGAGGGACAGGGGACGAGAGAGACGGAAAGTGAGTTATGATTGAGGTGGCTGACAAACACAAATTTTCCGCCCTGATAGCCAGAGTAGTGGGAACTTCCTGTGGGAAGCATACTCATAGAGCAGCTAAAGCCCATGCACCACCAGGAGTCACAAAGGGCACATATCTGTTTTATGCCAGTGAAACCACAAAAGTTGGGTCTTCCATTACCAACTTGTGCTTACATGACTAGTAGTTTCCACTTATACTTTAAAAGTTATAAAATCACACTAATAATAAACAGTTCTAAACATGGAGCCCACCACAGCATGACCATTTCAGTGTTAAAACGAAGAAGTGAAAGAAACTGCTCAATGTTTTTACTACAAAAAACTGAATTTGTGCATAAGTTTATTCATGCAAGAAGCAGGTGTATGCGTCTTGAACACTCCTCTAAAATCAATATTTCCCTCCTTTGTTTCCGCACCAAACTTAACATCTATCAATAATTAAACGACCATGGAAATTCACACTATCTGCACGGTTGACATACACATATTTTTATCATTGGTGACACCCCAATGGTATGATGGGAAACTGTTACTGATTAAAATTAACAGTTTATTAATTATTGCATATTCTAGTGACACATGATTAAATATTAATACAAGCCAAGTTTGTATTGAATGTCCCTTTGACAACAAATGAGTTAGGCCTTATTAGATTATATTCTAAATGGTGTGGCTGTTTTAGTAGAGTGAGAATATTTTTATTTGGAAACATGAAAACTGGTTCCTCAGCAACTTTGGGGTTGCAACATCAATCCTGTTAGAGGTGAGCTTGAAGCTGTAGGAGGTCTTACAGCCCATGATAAAGAGCCATATCTGGTCTTTGCCTATACACTTGCTGAGCACACTGGGGTTCCTATAGCAAGAGGCATTTCAGGAGGAGCTGGAAGACCAGCTGGGATTGTGCCATCCAACTCTTGCTGGACCCATGGCAGCTGTTAGGTATTGCAGAATCGGTATATCAGCCAGGTTTATCAAATTGACATACAGTGCAGTTAAACAGAGCAATATTACAGCATGGAGTTGGCTTCCTAATGTAAATAAAACTGTTGACAACACACACAGTTCCACCATCTCATTACCAGGTAATGCCTGAAATGCTTCAGCGTCAGGATCACATTATGGTCTTTAACACCCCCCCCCCCCCCCCCCCCCAACTTCTCCTGACTCTTGATTTTACATGAGCTGCTGAATCATGGCTATCTCAGGGGCAGTGCAGTACCTTATATGTTTTACCGGCCTATTTGGCACTCTGCTGGGAGTCATGTTCCCTGCCAAAATGCACTCACATGCTCTTCTGTCAAACTTGGTTCTGGCAGCTTATTTTTCACCGCTGGGACAAAAGTCTGTGTGTTTATTAATGTCTGTATGTAGCTGTTGAATTTCATTGTCATTTAGGTCAGAGTTTGTCACATTCTTCTCATCATCTTATGTGCACGGTCACACACACACATTTTTTCTCTCTCCACACTGAGACCAATAAAGCAAGAAAAATATTCAATGAAAAATGAGGGAGAAACGCAAGGGGACATGGTAAATCGATCACGGGTGTTTTAAAAACATCCACGTATGTGAGTTTCTTGATATGACCTACTGTCCTCAGTCCACACACACACCACTTATGCATTTAGTTTCAAACTGAAATCCAAAAAAGGGAAATTACTTTTTTGTTGTGGAAAAAGTCCCAGGTATTTTCCACTCTAGCTCAAGGCTGATGCAGCTCTGTCTGCTGGATGGCCTAACAGAAAACACTGTGACCTACAAGGAAATAACTCATGGCAGTGGGTCATGGCTCTCTCTATGCAATGTAACTATATAAACTGTAGACTGCAGTGATCGATCTTTCAGATGCTAATTTGTATAGTGCGTTGCAAAAGCATTCATACCATGTGAACCTTTGCACATTATGTCCAAATACAACCATGAACTTGTGGTTCCCCTACGCAGTAGAGGAAAATGGCAGTTGAGCAGCTGTGAATAAAACACCAGCTCATGGTGAAGAAACATATTTGCACATGCAACACCAAAAAGGAGAAGCTGACTGAGGCAGAAGGACGGGGCAATGGAAGTAAAAGTGAACACAAGTTATGATAAGTGATAACCTGATCTTAAAGAAGAAGTTTATCTGATGTCAGGGATCATGAACTTATTATCAGGAAAGACAACAGTGAAATCTTGCAAGGATATGCAGACCAGTTCTAGTGTGAGGCAAAGGTGGGCAAATAGAAAAGAAGGTAACAGAACCACAAAGGAGGAACTGCAGGTTGTAGAATGGTGAAGTAAGTCAGGTCAGAACAGGTCAGGTCAGACAGCAGGGACAGAGTCAAGGGTCAGAGCTGTTTTATGAAGACACAGAAACAATTCTATATCAGGACCAGGAATTAGTCAAGATTCCATTAGAAGTAGCAAACAGTAACGTATACAAATTACATTACACTTAGAGGAAGTTCGATCAATGGGACAACTTGTTGGTTGTTCTCCAGCAGTGCTTTAAGTGGAAGAAAATAAGTGCCTGTACTCCCTTTAATGACCTGCCTTCGGTCTGTGATACAAATATGGGACAAAGACTTGGGTGATATTTATGTACATATAGATCAATCTATCGATCTATAGATTTATTGTACAGAAATTACAAAGAAGAAAAGGATAAATCCAGTTCTAAAACAAATCCACGAGCCAAATGAGCAAGTGTCACGGAACCATGGAATCAAGCCAAATGTCAACGTGGACATGAAAAATCTAAATTCTAGATTCTAAAGTCTAAATATTTCAGATGCTATGCAGGTGATACAAAAACCTATGGCATGTCAGAAACTATTGTGGCTCCTGTACTCTGGTAATAACCAGTGTTGGGTATAGTTACTTTGGAAAGTAGTTAATTAGGTTACAGCGTTGCCATCAATTAAAAGTAATCAGTTACGTTACAGCGTTATCCATTCATAAAAGCAACGCGTTAGGGTACTTATGCGTTACCAAGAATTAAAAGCCAGTTCGCAGCGCCTCGTGCATGCTGCAACTTAATTGACAGACACATCCTCCTTTAAATGCACTGAGAAGTCGTGAAGTCGTGAATTTATAAAAAAAAATTTTTGATCACAGAACATATGAATCAAAAACACTTATCCACACTTATGTGTTTGGATACAAGATGTTTTGAATTTGAAGAGGAACTTTTTGCGGTCGACAAACTTTTCTCTAATCCAGAGTGTGCATTTTACCTTCATATTATTTTCTTTTTCGTTGACGAAAGAAAAATAATGTCCGTTCTTCCACAAAGCTGTGCTACGCTCTCTGCCATCTTGCCAGGAGTTCAAAAACACTCACACACACACAGGAGGAGCAGGGCACAGATGAATCACAGCGCTTCGGCTCCGCTGATACAGCAGATGGCATCATTACCTTCACTTCACTACGACAACCAAAGCACTTGAACATAACGCAATGGGAATTTCCACATCACAAGTGGAAAGTATCATCTTTCCCATACCGCATGAAGGCAGCAGTACAGCAAGCTTTATGCATATAAACTCAATTCAATTCAGTTTATTTATATAGCGCTGATTCACAACAGATGTCATCTCAAGGCACTTAACAAAAAGTTATTTCAATACATTTATACAAACATTCCAATCAGGTAAAAAGCTTCCTATTTAAGGAATCCCAGCAGATTGCGTCAGTTATTGGTGTGAGGTTGGGCCCTGTTGATACAGACGTTCCAACCACAGCAATCCTTCAGCAATCCCTCATACTGAGCAAGCATGTAGCGACGGTGGAGAGGAAAAACTCCCCTTTAACAGGAAGAAACCTCCAACAGAACCTGACTCAGTAGGAGCGGCCATCTGCTACGACCGTCTGGGGGTTTGAGAAGAAAGAGCAGAGAGACAGTAGGAACAGAAGATCTGATATAAGAGTACTTTCTATGTTACAGAAAGTAAAAAGTTGATAACATGACACGGTGGATGTTCAGTTACTGGGAGCATCATCCCAGTCGATGCCCCCCGTCCAACAAGGCATTGCAGCCAAGCAGGATACCAGACCAGGTATATCTTCTATGGAGAAAAAAACACTGAGAGAAAACAAAGTTAACAGTCGAAATAGCAGAATGTACAGTAAGCAGAGTGAATAAAATTGGTAAGTCTGTCCTCCAGCAGTCTAAGCCTATAGCAGCATAACTAAAGAGATAGCTCAGGATGGCCTTAGCCACTCTAAGTATAAGCTGTTTAAAAAAAGGAAAGTTCCCTTTCAGTCGATTCACTCGGTACAACATGTAGAGTATGGGATATCACGCCCCTGCGTGGCCTGACTGAAGACACCTTTAATCACATCTTTATGCAAAATGACGTGTGATGTCAGGTGGCAGGCCCTCCCTGCATTTAAATACACCCACCATCACCGTCATTACTCAGTTCTTACGCTCTTCACCTCGCTGAGAACATCGATTTCCAAAACTGTGCTATCTGGCTGCTGCTAGCTAACATTACTGTTGAGTTTCGGGAAAAAAGAAACTAGCTCAACTGCTCGTGTTGGAGTAATCATTGCTGCCTGCTGGTAAGCGTGTTTGCCCGCCGAGCGCTAGTTCTGTTTTCTTGGATTCTTTCCCCTATTTTTATTAATTTATTTTTTGGCTTCGTGGTTTGGGATGAGCACAAAGCGAAAAGTAGCGAAGCAGAAGTCTTCTGTTCGCCCCTGTCCTCAGGGGTGCGGCTTCTCACTTCACGATAAGGACCAGCAACAAGCGTGCCCGTCTGTCTGCGAATTGTCCACGCCAGAAGAGCTTTGACTGAGCCAGACGCATGTGCGTTTTGCGGCCAGCTTCAGCGCTGTCGCTGGGGCGAGGAATGGCATCGACAGTAGTGGCGCAGAGGCACCTATGGCTAACTCTTTCTGACATCCCGGATAGGGACAGAGCCATATATCTGGATGAACCGCTGTCCACAGAAGGGCTTTTCGCCCAATCCCAGGATGCCATTCAAGCAAAGTTTGAGCTCAGGAAAAAACAGACCGAAGCACTTCGCAGCATCATTCCCAGGCGTGATGCAAGACCCAGGTCTGGCATGAGTTCACGCAAGCCGGTGACTGCACCGCCACCACCGAAGAGGGCAACGCCATCTGCGGCTTTCAACCCCGTGTTGGGACAGCCGCCACTTCAGAAGCCCGCTCCATGCCAGTCGGCTTGGAGCAAAGGCCCTCCTCCGGGTCTTCAGTGGGATTTTGCATCTCGAAAGAATAAGCATCAGTCGTCCTAGCTACGGCATTGACAAAAGAGAGGGCCCAAGAACTGGGAGACCTGACTGCAGTCATTCGGTTCGGCCAAAGAGGCATGTTATTTGTTCTGTTCGGGTGCCCAGTCCCAAAAGGCACTGCATTTCCCTAACACAGTCTCCCAAGCACACATCCCCAGTTCACACATTGTTTGCACTTCCAGCCCTGGGTTTGAGTTGGTTAAATGTTGTCCAAGAAACCAAACAGAATGTTTGTGTAACTGTTTCAAATGTTTCAATAAAGAGGGCTATTTTGCTACCAAAGAATCAAAATCAAAACGAGCACAACAGGCAAATGAGGCTGCACCTCTCCATTCCAGTCGAGGGCAGCACCTCATCGCCAACAGCCATGGAGATCAGCCATCTGGCGGCACGACTCCCTCACTGGCGCGCATGCGCACCTTCCCCATGGGTGTTAAGGACTGTTGCTATGGGTTACCGGTTACAGTTCCGAGTAAGACCACCCCGTTTCCTCTCAGTTGTAACTACAACTGTAGGGACAGAGGCAGCGAAAGTTTTGAAGGAAGAAATAAACACGCTGTTGGCAAAAGGAGCGGTGCGGGTGGTTCCACCTTCGGAAGCAAACAAAGGTTGGTACAGCCGCTATTTTGTTGTTCCGAAGAAGGGAGGTGGGCTATGTCTTATTCTGGATCTAAGAGTGTTAAACAAGCACCTTCGCACGTACAAATTCAAAATGTTGACACTGAGACAGCTTTTGAACGCAGTCGGTCCAGGCGACTGGTTTGCATCAATCGATCTCACGGACGCTTACTTTCACGTAGCGATACATCCGGAGCACCGTCAGTTTCTGAGATTTGCCTTCGAGGGCAAAGCATATGAATACCTGGTCTTGCCCTTCGGCCTGTCGCTCGCTCCTCGCACTTTTACGAAACCGCGCACTTTCGTTCGGTTTTATCGTCTGGATGTGACAGCCCCTTCTGTGGCTCACTCTGTTCTTTCGGCTGGATTGAAGAGTTTACCCTAACATACTACATTTTTCTTGTATTGATGGCTGCTCTGCAGGGCGTGTATACAAGTCCCATACTCTATGTGTTGTACCGAGTGAATCGACTGAAAGGGAACGTTGTGTTATGCACATAACTACTGAAGGAGAGGAATGAGGTACAACACTTTTTACCCCGCTGCTTAGCCTGGCTCGGTGAAGAGCGGCCATCGAACTGAGTAATGACGGTGATGGTGGGTGTATTTAAATGCAGGAGGGGCCTTCCACCTGACATCACACGTCATTTTGCCTAAAGGCGTGATTAAAGGTGTCTTCAGTCAGGCCATGCGGGGGCGTGATATCCCATACTCTATGTGTTGTACCTTGTTCCTCTCCTTCAGGGAACAGTAGTTATATGCATAACACAACGTTTTAAGCCTGGCCTTAAAAGTAAACAGAGTGTCTGCCTCACGGAATAAAACTGGGGGCTGATTCCACAGGAGAGGAGCCTGATAACTAAAAGATCTGCCTCCCATTCTACTTTTAGAAATCCTAGGAACCACAAGTAAACCTGCAGTCTGAGAGCGAAGTGCTCTGTTAGGAACATATGGAACAATTAGATCTCTGATGTTTGATGGAGCTTGATTATTAAGGGCTTTGTATGTAAGAAGGAAGATCTTAAATTCTATTCTGGATTTAACAGGCAGCCAATGAAGGGAAGCCAAAACAGGAGAAATGTGATCTCTCTTTTTAATATTCATCAGAACTCAATCGTTTGATTTAGAGTCGATTTTTATTATAAACAAATAGAAGCTGTAAACTGTTGGGAAGTCTAAGGAGGGTACTGACTGCTGAGGAAAAGTCCAGGTACTCATCAACACATGCTGGAAAAAAGTTCCGGTACGCAGCGCACGCTGGAAATAAGTCCCGGTATGCTGAGGAGTAAAATTTAGAAGTGCCGGTACTGCGTACTCTTGCGTTTAGGCTCACTTAAAGCACTGTTTCCCAGCAGAGCTTCGAGTCAACATCGGACAGAGATTATGCAAGGACTTACAGCAAGAACTCTGTTTCTCTGAGAGAAACAAAGCGTCAACTGGAGTTTCTGCATCAATCAGGTGGCAATCCATGTGCCAACGAGGGTCAAGGCTTCTGAATTCAGACTGTCAAAATTGCTGCTTACCTTGGATAACCCCGTCTATTGGGTTTGCGACTGCCAGTTATGGAATGTTGGATTAAAAATGGTTTCCATCCAATGCTCAAATGGATTATCACAGGATGGACTACCAAGATGGGTAGGGATCCCTCTCTCAATTTATTACATTAAAAGTCTTCTAAGCCACAGTTTTAGGGACAGATAATTAAACATAATTGGATGATTACCTCCGCCAAGGAGGCTATGGTTTTGCCAGGGTTTGTCTGTTAGTTAGCAACATAACTCAAAAAGTTATGAACAGATTTTGATGACATTTTCAGCAAATGTCCGCAGTGGGACCAGGAACAAGTAAATATATGTTGGGGGTGATCTGGATCACCGCCTGGGGGAGGGGGGACCGAGCTGCCTAGGCGGAAGTCTGCGCCCTCCAAGTGTTTCTCTAGTTTTTAAATGTCATCTACTTTTTATCAACTGTGTGTTTTACTTGCTACACTTTGCAATTAAAGAAGCAATGAAATTTCTATTGAAAGTTGTGGACATTCAAATTATTGAGTTTTGTCACTTTCTTTTGATATTAGTAAAACGTCTTGGTGCTTGTGTTCAACAAAAAAATAGGAGCTTTTAATAGGTTGCCTTTAGCCAGAGTTCATAAAAACAGCACCCCTGACACTTACCCCTGCTTTCCACCGGATGCGTAAGTGGCGCATAGAGTAATAGATGTGTTTTACTCGCAAATTCAGAAGCGCGTCCCTTCCTACCAGGTGGGTTTTAGACGTGTATCGCTCGTGAAAGCATTCCACCCAGCTGGTCTTTGGAGGTCACGGAATCACAGGAGAATTGCAATTGCATAACCTAAAGGGTAGTATGGAGGGGAAATGTAATTCTATGTTGGCAGGTAGCATAAACTGACCATTCACTCCCAAAACTGCAGATATTTCTGTCCATGGCTTCTCATTTTTTATGTTTTCCTTGTAAAAATGATCACTGGTATCATATAAAATGAGTGATTCTCCACTTCCAAGGAATACATCCTAGTCATCCATGATACAAAAAAATAACGAATTAGACCCACATACCGACTGACTTCAACCGGTAGTGATGTGTGTTTTTGTTTGTCTCATAGTTAAGCAATCGGAAATCTGCACTTGTCTTTTAGTTGGAAACGTTCTGGGTTATTTTCACTGCTTCCATGTTTAAATTCCTATCTGGCCCAATCTAAACTGCTGAGCTTGACGCGCTTTGGATGAGTAGAGCGTAAAAAATAGACCCGTCGCATACATTTAGGAGAGGGCTGCGACACAACGCTTCTGAAACGTCTCTGATTCGCTCTGCTTCACGCCCTGTGGCAACGGTCCCATTGACTATAATGGCGGCTATCACCTGCATATTACGCTTTGCAGACGTTACGCGCCGCTTACTCGTCCGGTGGAAACCAGGGGTAACTTTCCAAGCAACTAAAATGTATCCACCTCAGTTACCAAGTGCAAGTTGTCAAAGAGCTGCAATTTTATCCAGCCCCATGAACTCTGAGAGCCTTGTTATCATCCTGAAAACCAAATCTCCACCATGACACGTGGTGTTGGCAGCATCATGCTATGGAGGTGCTTTCCATTGGCAGGGGCAAAGAACTTGGTGAGAGTTGAAGAAAAATGAGCTGAATACAGGGTAATCCTGGAGAAAACCTGCTAGGCACTGTAAAAGACTTGAGACTGAGGCAGAGGCTCTTTGTCCCGCAGGACAACAACCCCGAACATACATCCAAAGCTACAATGAACTGGTTTAGATTCATATACTAGAATGGCCCAGCTAAAGTTCAGACCTAATTACAATTGAGAATCTGTGCCAAGACTTAAAATTTTATGTTCACATTCACTCCATTTTAGGAGTCTGGGGTGTTTGTTCTGTCTGTCTGTGTTTCCTTCCGGTGATTCTCCACCAGGGGTCCTGCTCGAGTTGAGGACCTTTCCACCAAGCTTGATGGCGGAGCTGTGTCTGGCAGCTGATCGCAGCTACAATTCACTGAGGCTCATCAGCGGGTGTTTAAAGGAAGCTGGCTGTCAGATCTTCTTTGCCAGAGTGTTGCATCTCCATGGTAACCTCTAGCCCTCTGTGTCTCCTAGTAATCTCCTAGTAAGAAGTATTTCTTGTGAATTACCTGAGGTAATCTTACCTGTGCTCCTTCCAAGGTTCCTTCGTGACCACGCTGTGTTTCCAGTCATCTACCTGTGATCTGTTCTCCAGCTTCTCCATAAGCTCTGGTTCACCATCCATGTCTGACAGTCCTCCGGCTCCTGGCTTACCCGTGTCCTCGCTCCAGCGTCAAGCTCTGCCCGTCCACCCTCAGAACTCAGTCCTCACTCTCAGGATCCCTTCCTAGGAAGATCTTGCAGATGTCCCCAACTCCTAACTTCTTCTCCCTGGCTTCATTACCACCTGCTGACAGTAAGCTGATCCTGAGTATTATCAAACCATTGTCATTAAGTAAAACTACTCACCTGTGATATTCAATTTCTAGGCAAGGCAAGGCAATTTTATTTGTATAGCACACTTTCAACAAGGTGATTCAAGGTGCTTTACATGATTAAGAGGTAAAATAAAAACAGCATTAAAACACAAAGCATGTAAAGTAAAAACAGCAATAAAGGAAGAAGCACACACAGATACTTCAAGGCATTAAACAGCAATAAACATAAACAAAACATGATACAACAAAACATTACTCAAATGCAGCTCTAAACAGATACGTTTTTAGTTCTGATTTAAAAGAACTCAGTGTTTCAGCAGCTTTGCAGTTTTCTGGAAGTTTGTTCCAGATTAGAGGAGCATAGAAACTGAAAGCTGCTTCTCCTTGTTTGGTTCTAATTCTATGGATGTTGAGTAGACTGGAATTAGAGGACCTGAGTGTTCTGGTGGGTTGGTATAGTAACAGCATATCTTTTATATACTTAGGTGCTAAGCCATTCACTGATTTATAAACTAGTAAAAGTATTTTGAAGTCTATTCTCTGAGCTACAGGGAGCCAGTGTAAGGACTTTAGAACTGGGGTGATGTGCTCTACTTTCCTGGTTCTAGTGAGGACACGAGCAGCAGCGTCTGGATCAGCTGCAGCTGTCTGATTGACTTTTTAGGCAGACCTGCGAAGACGCTGTTGCAGTAATCAATCCGACTAAAGATAAACGCATGGATGAGTTTTTAAGGTCCTGTTGCGACATCATACCTTTAATCCTAGAAATGTTCTTCAGGTGATAGAAGGCTGACCTTGTTATTGCCTTTATGTGACTCTGGAGGTTCAGGTCTGAGTCAATTACTACACCTAGATTCCGTGCCTGATCAGTAGTTCCTAGCTGTATTAACTGGAGCTGTGTGCTGACTCTTGATCCTTCCTCTTTAGGTCCAAAAGTAATTACTTCTGTTTTGTTTCTATTCAGCTGGAGAAAGTTATGGCACATCCATTCTAGAGTTTTCCTCTCATTTTCATTCCTTCATGAAGTGTTCCTGATTCCAGCGATCAAACTACGTTCATTGTTTCAATAAACTGTTTTATTATTTCACAACTGGTCTCCCTAGTGGTGTTCTGCATGTGGGTCAGAAAGCTAAACCCAAACAGGACACTCCAGCTGATCTGACGAGTCTTGAGCTAATCAACTAGGAATAATGTGCAAAGATTTCAGTCCGTAGACAAGCAAAACAGAACTATTGTCTGTAAGCATAACACCCAGATAACACTCTGAAAAGATCTGATGATGAACAATAACATTACCCACCGGCATGTGTAAAGCTCAGATATGAAAGCACTTTTTTCTTTATGGCGAAAAAATACCAATTTAGACATGACAAAGATTGGTGTTGGTGATGTTGTTTATAGGTAGTGATATCTCAAACCTATATACAAGATTATACCAGTTTATATAGTAAACTAAGTTTGACGTTGAAATACAAAGCATCAAAAGATTGCTTTACTATTTCACTTGGTATGTAAGACAACAAGCCAAAGTTTTATTGCCTGGGGTTTTATTCTTTCAGCTTAAAAAGCAGAGTTGGGAATTTTACTTCAGTTTTATTTTACTTCATTCTTTATCTGATATGATTTTAATATCTCTTTTTTTTTTGGGGTGGGGGGGGTTTATCATCCTATCTTTAACAACGGCTTTCACAATAAAGAGCCCCACTGAAGACCAGTTTATCATTGTGTGTTATTTGGGATTGCTTCACTTGTGTGGCCACATTTATTCCCTTGTCCTATTTTCACATTGGGCAACTTTTTTTGGTCACAAGTTTCACAGAAAAATAGACCTCCCCCTACCTTGCAATTTCTCAATGCCTCTCTCTGGACTCCCTCAGATTTGTCCACTGATCACAGGCCTCCTCGCTGGTAAGCCCTGAGGATATTTTGCTCTCTCAGTCTGTGGAATAAATGAAAACCTTGCATCTTCTCTTCCGTTAACCAGTTTTTACCCTCAATTGCTTTCCTGTTCTCCGGGCTGAAGAGTGAACATATTTGGAAGTACTGTCAGAATAACGAGTGTAAACACTGCTGTTGGCTTAGATTTATGTTCTCCGCATGTCTGTGGTCTGAGCCATGGCCCTCAACTGACCGCTACATACTGAAGCTGTATTTCGCAAAATTCATTGCCTTTATAAATATCCCACTGTGCATATTTAATTAGGCCAATGAGACTCAGACTTAAGTCTGTAATACTGTAAGTCAACACAAAATACATGTTACTTAAAGCAAAGTTAACATGGCAAAATAGGAGAGAATTATCCAACTAATCATCCTGTAGTCACTCTAAGCAATTTAAATCAGAATACCTGTTCTGTTACAGGAGCAGCTTAGTAAATGCCCAGTGGTGGAGAGGAGAACACCATGTAAAATCATAACTCATGACCACCTCGGTCACAGAGTCACAGAGGAGCAGTTATATCCCCTTGTAGACATACCTCAGGAAATGTGATTTAGGCTTATTAGTTAATGCGTATCATGGGACAAAGTGTACTGCAAATCTGCTAGGCAGCGTGTCAAGCTTGGCTATAGGAAGAAAAATCGCATGAAAAAGGTGTCATGTTTTTTTTAAGGGATCCAAGCCCAAATTATCCTTTAGTATTTCTTTTCGCTTCACTTTTCTTTCACCATACACTGCTAATTAATTTCTTGGACAAATATTTTCAGAGTTGGTATTACATGTCTATTATGGAATCCCGCCAAACAATGGATGTCAGTGAACACATTTTTTTTTACTGTTTTAAATGGCCAATCCTTGTAGAAATTCGGAATTGAGGAAAATTGTCACGTTTTTGTGTAAGGAGGACCCAAATGTAGCGGAGTAAAGGAGAACAATGATTTAATTAAACAAAAGAACAAGGAACATGGAACTTACAGAAACACAGGAGGACCAGAAAATGTAGCGACGGGGAGCTCAGGAACCAAAAGGGATGTTTGACGACGCACCGGCGAGTAGTGGCTGACAAAGAGGTGCTTATATTTACTGAGGAGGAGTGAGAGTGGCAGGGAGAAGACCAGGGACTAATTAGCGGCTGCAGGTGAGAGGAAATGCATAGGTGAAATTAATTTGTAACTGGGAGGGGAGTCAGAATGTCAAGGGAAACAGGAAGGCAAAGAACAAAACATAAGAAATGACTAGACAGATAAACCTAAGAAGACATAAGGAAAGAACAACACAAAATAAAAAGTGGTAACTACGAAATCAGACTGAGAAACTTGAAACACTAATCAACATAATAGAGGAGGGAGAAATAACAGAAACACAATAAACTTGAACTCAAATACTACACAAACAACTAACATCATGACAAAAATATGTTGAAACTAGAATTGCTTTAACCCATAATTCCCACATTTTTAATGAATAACATTTTGTTCGGGAGGTATGAAATCAAACGTGGTATAGCAGTTTAGCTCAATGCCAATTTAGTATGATATTTACACTCACTTTTCTGACTGGAGATGCTTTGCATGTCCCATTCTCAGTATGATTCAGGAATATCATTGGTGAAGCATTGCTTTCTTGCTCTATTTCCTGTTTAAATAATCATCGACCTCTCCAGTAAATAACTGGTGAGTGCAAACAATATAATGCTTTAAAGGACCATTAAATAGCAGTTATATAAACTGGTATGAAATTGTAGCCATTGGACATTAGATTATATGTGAAGATGAGAGAAGTTCACTTTTGTCTCAGCACTCTCAGGCTAGGTGTTTGCTTCAGCCTCTGGGAAAATTGCCAAGCATTTCCTGACTCAAAGTTGGAAGCCACAGACAATATAGGCATTATTGATGGCACACAATCAGTGAAACATTAAATGTAGCAACTGATAAGGCTAAGTCATTATATGTATTTATTTCAAATTCAAAAGCACTGTGGCCTTGCTGCAAGAAGGGTCCTGGCTTGAATCCCAGTTTGCATGTTTTTCATATTCCATTCTCAATACTTTTTGCACAAGAACATAATTAGCGATTTACCAATCCCTACCTCCATTTCTTGTATAAAAATATAATTGGCATATCTGTAAAGTAACCATCTAATGTAACCATGACGACGTAAAGTTGTAAGACATTTTGAGTTTGTAGTTGTTTTAAGATAAGACAAGATAGACAAGTGACAATGCTGAAATAGAATCCAGGTACACTTCAGCAGTGGAAAAGGCCTTTTTGTTTGTCAATTAATGATAGGGATGATAAAGTGATGTCTACTGAGTACTGAAAAGAGGGGTGGCCCTTATTTTGACCCAAATCCTAAAACATCCTCGTCTTACAATCATAAGGTTATGTAATAGATGAGGCCTTGGTGAACTGAATAGTGTTGATAGCAACCTTCAGAAGCCCTGTAACTTCTAGTTTACACTCCTAACAGGACAAGCCCAAAGTGCAAGGCACTCTGGGTGAGGGGTAGCAGTTTTTTTTCCTGCCTGAAACACCAAATCTTTGTACAGTGGCAGTTGCCATGGTTGTCTGGGCAGCAGAAGCTGATAGATTTCCGCTGGCCAGTGCATGCAGGGACAAACAGAACTATCAAGGTTAGTGTGTGGACCTACGCCCTAACACAGCACAGAGCAGGAGCTATAAAAACCCAAGGGAGAGAAAATGTACAGAAGAATACATGGCCAAGGATGCACTAGTTTGTTCAATGCAACGGGTATACAGAAAGCACAGAGGAAATCTTGGGTGTCCTAATAACCAGAGCCAGTTTCTTACACTCTCTCAGTCAGCGCTGACTGGAAGTAGTCCGCCTTTCATGGCAGCATTGTGTTTCTGGAAGACGTTGCGGCCAGCCGTGGTTGCAGGTGGATTGCAACTAACATTTCCATAGGCTGCATATAGAGCATGGTAACTTTTTCCATGCCCCATGAGTCTAGGGTGAAAGCTCCTTCTATCATGGCCTTACTGATAAAGGGACAATCATGACTTTGCAGTCTGTGCACAGGGGACAAGGATTTCTTCCTCATCACCCTCTGAAATGAGGAGCTATGTGGTATCATTTTCCTCATCCTTGTAATCCAGCTCCAAAATATATTCCAGTGCCTGCACAAACAAGGGGACTTAATAGTTAGGCAGACAAGTTCCTGCCTAAGCAATCTTGAGCAGACATGGTGTGAGTCTTTGCTCAAATTTGTATTCCTGGTCTCCAGGACCCACTGTCCTTTATGCTTTTGATGTTACCCTCGACTAGCACACCTGAATCAAATGAATGCATTACCTCATCAGTATGCCATATGGCGCTGCAGAAGCCTGGCAATTGCCTATTTATTGAAGTCAGGGGTGTGCCGACAGGAAAACACCTAAAACACGCAGGGCAGTGGGTCCTGAGGACCAGAATTGAAAACCACTGCCTAGCATGTAGTAAACACCAGAACCAAGGCAGCGAGAGTCCAGCAACAGGGTGAGATTGCGCTCCAGTCTGTGGAAAGTTGGGTTGGCTGGTGGGGTAATGAGATACAGTGGCTTGCAAAAGTATTCAGCCCCCTTGAACTTTTCCACATTTTGTCACATTACAGCCACAAACATGAATCAATTTTATTGGAATTCCACGTGAAAGACCAATACAAAGTGGTGTACACGTGAGAAGTGGAACGAAAATTATACATGATTCCAAACATTTTTTACAAATAAATAACTGAAAAGTGGGGTGTGCGGAATTATTCAGCCCCCTGAGTCAATATTTTGTAGAATCACCTTTTGCTGCAATTCCAGCTGCCAGTCTTTTAGGGTATGTCTCTACCAGCTTTGCACATCTAGAGACTGAAATTCTTGCCCATTCTTCTTTGCAAAACAGCTCCAGCTCAGTCAGATTAGATGGACAGCATTTGTGAACAGCAGTTTTCAGATCTTGCCACAGATTCTCGATTTGATTTAGATCTGGACTTTGACTGGGCCATTCTAACACATGGATATGTTTTGTTTTAAACCATTCCATCGTTACCCTGGCTTTATGTTTAGGGTTGTTGTCCTGCTGGAAGGTGAACCTCTGTCCCAGTCTCAAGTCTTTTGCAGTATCCAAGAGGTTTTCTTCCAAGATTGCCCTGTATTTGGCTCCATCCATCTTCCCATCAACTCTGACCAGCTTCCCTGTCCCTGCTGAAGAGAAGCACCCCCAGACAAACGGGACTTCTTATGGTTTTCTTTTAACAATGGCTTTCTTCTTGCCACTCTTCCATAAAGGCCAACTTTGTGCAGTGCACGACTAATAGTTGTCCTATGGACAGATTCCCCCACCTGAGCTGTAGATCTCTGCAGCTCGTCCAGAGTCACCATGGCCCTCTTGGCTGCATTTCTGATCAGCGCTCTCCTTGTTCGGCCTGTGAGTTTAGGTGGACGGCCTTGTCTTGGTAGGTTTACAGTTGTGCCATACTCTTTCCATTTCTGAATGATCGCTTGAACAGCGCTCCGTGGGATGTTCAAGGCTTGGGAAATCTTATTGTAGCCTAAGCCTGCTTTAAATTTCTCAATAACTTTATCCCTGACCTGTCTGGTGTGTTCTTTGGACTTCATGGGGTTGTTGCTCCCAACATTCTCTTAGACAACCTCTAGCACTCATCAGACAATGTCTATGGGCAACTGACTGCACTCAGACCAAAGGGGGCTGAATAATTATGCACACCCCTGTTTTCAGTTATTTATTGGTAAAAAATGTTTGGAATCATGTATGATTTTCGTTCCACTTCTCACGTGTACACCACTTTGTATTGGTCTTTCACGTGGAATTCCAACAGAATTGATTCATGTTTGTGGCTGTAATGTGACAAAATGTGGAAAAGTTCAAGGGGGCCGAATACTTTTGCAAGCCACTGTATCTCATTACCCTAATGCTGATTAGCTGGTGACTGTGATTTAGCATCCTTTAATAAAATGTCTTCTGGCTTCGGAACACTTCCGAATACTTTTGCAAGCCACTTGCCACTTCCTTCTGAGGAAAACACAAAAGGGGCATTTCCTATAGTGACACATTGAAATTAATATGAATGAGTACACAAAGTTACTCAGACCAGAAACTCTTTACATGTTCTATTCTCCATACATGTTTCACACAGGAGAATAATGTGTTATGTTTTAGACATTCTCTCAGTAAATAACCTTCTGATGCAAACATCATGGCTTAAAGGTCCCAAAGATAGTGTTTGCGTAGTTTTTTGTTAAGGTGGTCTTGGTCCTCTCTTGGATCAATCATTCTCTTTAACTCCCAATACTTAGCAAAGCAGCCAAGGGAGTTGTCTTCTGGTGACAATATCTTTAGAGCTTTTAACCTATAACCTAGCCTTTAAACGTGTAACACCTTCCCCTTATGGGACAGGATATGCTGAGGTAATGATAAATAATTGAGTCATAACCTGAAACTGGTGGTTATTGTTTGGAGTTAAAGGAGATATTTCTGGTGTCGCCACTTCTCAGAGGCCTTGCCTACTTAAATTAAAGTAAAAAAGAAAAAGTAAAGTTATTTCCTTATGCACTGTGATAGTTAGCGTCCAGCTTTGGTCGGTCAGCTGAGTGTTCGAGTGTGTGTAAGAGTGAAAGTGTGTGAATTAACTGGGTCATAACCCCCCCCCCCCGAGTTTATGGGAAACCACTTGCACTGTAGTCTTCAAAGCTTCAGTCCCACAATCTTATCTGGACCCTCCATTCTGACTGATTAGGCATGGTCAAACGTGAACTTGTTATTCTGCTCATGTCACACGCATACACTCACCCACACATGCAAAAAATGAGAAAGGATTATGGGAAAGACAATCCTCATATCCAAAGTAAGAAAACAGACCTTCCTTTCCGGTGTTGAGTTGCATAACAGGACTCAAAAACGTGACATATGTGGGATGTCCAGTCCACTTGAGAAATTGAACTTTACAAGAACGTATAAAAATCCTCTTTTTTATTTAATGTGACGTTTCGGAGACTATTCTTTCCTCTACTCTGCTATTCTCTCCTCAGACACCTCACAAAGCCCTTTGTTGTATCTCCCTTTCAGAGATTTGTTTCAGCATCACTGTTGGTTTGAGTCCCGTCTCGCCCCTCTCCACAGCCACAACAATAGACACATTATTGAGCCATTAAACCACTGACCTCTGGCTTTATAGACAGCCCAGAACCTCTGATTTGCCCGAGGAGAGCCTCCAGGATGAGAGTGGGAAGATAGCATAGTAGAGACATTGTGAGATAAAACAAAAGATGTGTTCAGTTAAATAATTTTTGCTGGTGTCTTTCACCACTGGCCACTGGAGGTTTGGCAGAGTAGTGTCATCCTGGACAAGGATTTCAAGGATACTGGAAGGAGTGTTGATCAAATTAGGTTTTCTTCTTTCCTTGACTAAATCTAAAAAGTATTAAGCAAACATTTCTTATGAAATTATAATTCATAATAAATAACAAACCCACCTTCTGAAAAAAAATTAAGCAACCTTGATGAGCCACAGACCGATGATTGATAACAGCTTTATAGTCTGTGCTACTGATATGTGCTTTGTTTTGATTAGGGCAGACTTTTTGAAACTCTCCGATAGGTGAAAGAGCATTCAGGTCAGAGGTGAGAGGTGGAGAGGTCGCAACCTATGCTTTGGGAACCAATTCCATGTTACTATGGGAACTACAGAAACCCAGAAGCGGAAGGATTTACTGTTTTCTGGGAGACTGAACAAAAACAAGACTGATATTAATGTCTTTATTTCTTATTTTGAAATCATCTGCCAAAACTTGCATCAGCAATCATGTGTTTTAACAGAGCCCAAAAATGTGTTTCTGAAGGTGCAAGAATACTCAGAGTAACAGTGGATTAAAATTCTGCTATCTTCTCAACAACCTAAATGTCTCATTAGAAAAAGGCTAATCTTCCTCAAAAATCTTTGCTGTGAAGACATTCCTGATACTGTGAAACTCATAAAACTTCCTTATTACAGTTTTCCCTACTATTTCTTTACTTCATAAGATGCTCATTTGCGCTTATATGACAGCAACATGTTGCCATAATGGTCTTACCATGTACTCCCATGAGACCTTGGGCCTTGTCCTAGCACAACTTTTTTTTTTTGGGGGGGGGGGCCTGAGTGGCCTTTATTGACAGTGGACAGAGTTTTTGAAGGGGGAGAGAGATGGGGGAAGACATGCGGCAAAGGTCGCCCGGGACGGGACTTGAACCGGGGACGGCCGCGTCGAGGACTGAGGCCTCTGCACATGGGGTGCCCGCTCTAACCACTGTGCCACGCGACGCCCCTGCACAACTCTTTTTAACCATATCTAGGTGCAGCTGCTCAGGGAGAGATATCGCCCCGATACCATTACACACTACCATGGGAATGCCATTCTTATGATTCAACTTCTTTTTTTTTTTCACCATCTCCTCCTTCCTCCTCAACTGTAAGTATGATGCCATCATGTTAACTTGACTAAGAGTTTAACTTTGCATTTGTTCATTTGGTTTTCCAGCAACTATAACACAGCCACGTTTGCACACAATTTATAGACTAGTCCAAAAATGAGAGTGCTGCTCTGGTGAAAGAGGCTTAACCTCATAGTTTTTTGGTATTGGAAGTACATGGATAGATGTTTGTTATATTTCAGCTTGATGCAACATGCATGGCATCCCTACTGCCAAGTGGGTTGCCATAACCTGCCTAAGGTACTGCCTACAAGGAGTGGGGATATTGAGGTTTTAGCTTGGGCATGAGTTGTGCTTTAAATTGATGATGTCCAAGTCATGCATTTGTAATATAATAAACCATAATACAACACCATAATAAATCATCATTTATTTACTACAGAGGTTTTATTTTTTACTTTTGGTAGTTCCCCAAGAAAACAGCTATACACGAGGAGTGTTTGTTTGTTGATTCTGTACAGAATGTGTATGTATGTGTGTGGGGAAGGGGGGGGTTGTCTGTTGTCTGTGTACATTGTACAGTACTCTCTGACATCACAAAGGTAGGGAGCTCAATCCATTGATTTTCCCTCTGACAGTATTTCATTCCCATGAGAAAGATACAAAATAAAGGCAGTCATGATGCTGATCCAAAACAGTCCAAGCAAAACACAGTTTCATGAACAATCTCTGTTATCTCAAAACGTGACACTTGAGTTTTATTGGGTTCTCAAAGCTAGAAATATAGACTGAACTGTTAAATACATGTTGTACAAAACTTTACTAAAAGCATCAACTCCAATTCATGTTCAAATAAACTATGTTAACAGTCCAGCACACACCAGTTTGCTGTTAGGCCTGTTCCGTTGCACTATGGGGTGCACCAACCTGTCATCACATGCAAACTTCAATAAAAATTCAATAAGCAAGCATTTGCGGTCCAACGCTTTGATTCAATTACTACAGTGTATGTTTTCCTGTAAGGACACTAAGGGGGATATTTGTTTTCCAGGAGTGAGTCACTTGGAAAACCGGTAACCAAACGCGAAACCTCATCATGGAAGTCTTATGAAGCAAAGGAGCCATTCCGGCATAGGCTGTTTAATTGAATAGCCATTTTAAAATCGCTAGAATGGGGTTTCCAAATGTATTGAGATTTAGGATTTTGCAACAAGAGTGATGGATTTATTTGAGATGTAGTCGCTGTTGCTAGGAAATCTTTATCGAGTGTGTTTGGAGAAAAGAGTCATTGGGAAACTAGGAAAGAGTCTGGTCATGGTTTTGCCACTCAATACACAATACAAGCATTGGGGAGGGGGGGGGGTGTACGCGGTGCTGAGAGCTGAGAAAACCTCACAGTGAGAGGATTCTGTATTGACATTCATACTGGCCCACTGGTTCTTTCTAAAATTAGTTAGTATGTTTCTGGAAATACTTTTAGCTTCAAAGAATAAAATACTGCTACAAAACGCAGTAAATGGAAAAGTGTGCTGTTAAACGCAAATGTCAGGTTTTCTCTAAAAACCTGATGTGTATTGTTACTATATGTATATACTGGTGCACAGACAGTAGTGTGACTAAATCTTGATACTGCACATACACAGCTTTCCTCAAGGATGAGGCTCCTTGATCAGTCACAGATTCCTGAGGAAATAAAAGAGCAATGATATGCTTGTACACTGTTTCTTTTTATGATTTATTACTTTTGACATTTTGTGTGAGCTAAAAAAAAACATTGTTACAGCAATCATCGCAGTAAATTTTTGTGCACACTTAATCCTGTTGAGGATCATAGAGAAGGGGTCAAGGTCAAGGGTGGGAGCTTGTTTGCGCACACTTCTAAGGTCAACATAGAACAACCAATTACCTAATATTCATGTTTTTGGACTGCGTAAGGAAACTGGAGAACCCAAAGAAAACACATCAGTGAGTACAACAGCTAAGCTTCACATAGAATAGAGCAAGGAAACAGATACAAATTTGAAATCCCCATTCCAAACACCTAACACATGGATGTCTGTTCAATGGGTATTTAAGGAAGCCCAGTCCTTGTTTTTACTTAGCCCACGCAGAGAGTACTATACAAAATAAGACGTTTGGGCTGATTGGATGCTAAAGGCACCTGTTTGGACTTCAAATGATTTTTCTCCAGAATCTTTGATGTTTACGTTCAGCTTGACATTGTTTCAGGTAATTCAGTTCAGTGCAGAGCGTGTTATGTACCTAATTGCTGTTGAAAAATGCGATCACTGAAGTTTTGGTTGGGTCCATCTTTCTTTTTCTACTGTAGCTGCATTAGAAACCTTTAATGTTCCCACATGGCAGAGTTTAGTGATTGCTGGGAGTCCATTCTGTTTTGTTTTGGTGTCATTTTTTAAGGTTGCGCTGAAAAACATTCCAATGTGCTCTGATTCCTCACATAACATTCTGCATGTGTTCAGGTAGAAAACAGTGCTGTATTTGTATGGTACAAGTGGGTTCTGAACTCACTTGTACCACTTGGATGGATGGATGGATTGACTGATTCATCTTTTAGATCATAGCAAAGGAAAAAGTCAAATGGACAACACAACCTAATGTATCTTCAGTCTGACCCCAAGATGTGACTTATTATTGCAAACGGTTCCTTCAAGCAAAACAGAATTCAGCAAAACTAAAACTAAAAGTCAAATAACCTTCTGGGCTCACTTTCAGCAGACGCTGCTTTGACTCATGCTCCAGCAAGGTCCTCTCTTTCTGTTTTCGGTGGTCATTGACAAGTTCAAACACATGCACACTCATGCTTGTCCAACCAGGCAAGCTCAGCTGTTGCACACAGAAGTGGTATGTTAGTCCATCTGCATGCAGAGATTCAAGAAGAATTACTCTCCTCAGGGGACTAAGTACCCAAATGTCAGCAATAGACAAAGTTGCTCATTAATAATCATTATTCCTCCATCATTTAGAGGAATCCAGGGATCTTGCACGCGTAATAAAGGGTGTGAGCCACACCCTCATCTGCTTCCGCCGTGTCATGGTAATGGCAAAAATGTGTGGCTATGAATGAGTTCCAGAGGAGCAAAACATGTTCAACCTCTCTCCCCAAAGGTTACAGAAGTTCACTCATAAAAAAAACCTTACTGAACATATTACACCCATCTTACTAAAACAGTATTTATTCAAAGACTTTCTTTCTTATTTCAAAGATTTCATACCACATTAGGTAGGTGGAATCCTGTGTCCTTCACACTGAGAGCAGAAAGCAGAGAGAATGCCATTCAGTGATGTTCCGGATTTATGTGTGCCAGGCATGCACACCATCTCCCCTCACTGCAGGGCCAAGGTTCAGTAATGCAGGCAATGCTTTGATCCTCAAACATGATCGCTATAAATGATAGTGAGAACAAATCCTGCCTGCCCGCAGCGTTGCCAGGAACAAAAAGCAGATACTACACACAGTATCACTGCAGATGCTCAATGAGTGAAAAAGGATGCACGCTGTGGTGTCGTTAACCACTGACACACCAAAGTTGGTGGGGTTTATTTTTACAGTGGGAGAGGCTGGAAATGTGGAGAAGGAAACTTGATAAGTGATATTGGCAGCGATGCAATACTGTTAATAGTACATTAATAGGTAGAGACATTTTTAGCCATCTGTCATTGTAGAAACATCAGTTTGATGCAAAAAGGACCAGCTGTAAAAAGGTATCTCATCGGGATCCAAATCAAGAGATTTTTTTAAATATCTAAATCAAAGAATTGGCTTGAAACCTTTCACCTGAATCAAGGCATACAATATCAGTTACAGCGCAGCTGTTTACACGACATTTCTTTCCCAAGTTCAAGTCAAATATGAAGCCTGTCACCCAACTCAATTCTTTCACTCCAAGTCCTCGTAAAGTCTTAAGTACATAAGTAAATATAATTAAAAGGAGAATGTCTCAATCAAATGCATATTATAAAATATATCACATTGCACTGGTTAGATTATCTTATTATCCTTTAACATTTATCAATAATCATCTTTTAATTTTCCAACATTTAATACAGCATTCAAAGAACAGTTTGAGCTGCTTTTTATTATTTTAAAATTAATCAAGTGTAACTTTTACCACATCCATCCATTATCTGAACCTGTCCATCCTATGCAGGGTTGCGGGGGGGGGGGGGGGGGGGGGGTAACTATCTCCAGCAGTCACCGGGCAAGAGCCAGGGTACACCCTGGACAGGTCGCCAGACCATCGCAGAACATTTACCACATTATAAATTATAAATATACATTATGTTAAAAGGAAATGAACTGAAAAAGTGATGCTGAATTACTTTGTAAATCAAAGTGTTATTATTTTTGCTTTGTAATACAAATTATTAATACCTGTTTATCTATGTGTTAATGTTCACTCCTTCTCAATATGCTGCACTATATGAGGCTTTGGATGCTTTTCTCATTCTCTCCTTGAGTTGAAGGATTATTATTATTATTATTGGGAGAAAAAATTTTCCACATCTACATTTAAACACTAAACATATTTCAGTGTATATTATGAACTGCTAATGACTTAAGTGCAGTGTACTGGATAAGTAAGAAATTATGAAAGAGCAGAACAGGAAGTGCTTTTATTTTGAACAACTGAAAGTCTCTTAAAATCAATGTGGCCAGCTTAACAACCAGAGAAAGTCAGATGTAGAGCATATCGATGAGGTGATTATTATGAAGCCACAGTTAACAAAAACAGATTGTTATGAGTTATTGAAAGTCATGATCTGTGAACATAAGTAACTAATAATAATTACTCAATCACATACTTCCAAATTGAAACACAGTATATTCAATAAATTAGAATTCATGTTGCGATGAGGCTTGTTTCCTAAATTAAAAGTAACATGTTAATCAGGTATTAAACATAATTTTCATTATATATTTGTCTTAAATGTTTTGTTTTCATTACTTTAAACAAAAATAATCATAATTAAAAGAAAAGGCTTAAAAACATCGGTCTCTGTGTAATGAATCCGTCTGATGTGTGTCACTTAGTTAATTGAGTTACTGAAATAAGTAAATATTCTCAAAAATAATATTTAAATTTATTGAAAATGACTATGTGGCTGAGGTGCATCTTCGGTCAGAGCTGTGGTCTGTAGCTTACATGCCAGCTTTCTTTCCCCACAATTACACAAGATAAAGATCGTATATAAGAATAAGACCTCTTGTATAGGTAAAGTAAAGTCACAGGTCTTTATGATACAACTCTAAGTCAAGTCTGAAGTCTTAGTTTTAGACTAAAGTGTAACTCAAGAGTCCATCGCTGGGTTTTTAGTATCACATGCTGGAACAGTTACAAATCATAATGTGTTATGAGCAAGACTTTATCGTAAACATGTGAAAAGTCAGTTGTGTGCAGTGATCAGGCGAGGAACAAAAAAGCCAGAGATCAGATTGTAGCCAAGTGAAGTCATGGTTTTTGTTTCCTCAGGCATGAAATGTTCAGAGTCTAAATTAAGTAAGTGGATCAATTTCAGTCCAGCCTCACATATGTCTTTGCGTCCATGTTATGTATCTGCTTTAAGCCCATCAGTCCATGTATTCATCTACTTCGTAAACATTTCTTGACCTGTAACCAGTCCAAGCATGCTTTAAAGACATTTTGAACATGTTCTGCATGAAGTTAAAGTCTAACACAGGGAGAATGCATGGAAACCCTCTATGTAGATCACTGCTGGGTTCCTTTATGTGTGGATTTGGCATGTCCTGCAGCTGGGTTTCACCTCGGTGCTCTGCTTTCCCTTTATGCGTAGATTTCAGGAGCAAGAAGACCATCTTGAAGTCATCCTTTGTGCTTGAAACTAACCCCTAGAATGTTAAACTAACCAACTAAAGAGCTTTTCTGGGAACAAATTCATTTTAAAAGCTTTGGGGACAAAAGTTTTTCAGCTTTGCAGCCTTGGTCAGTAAATGGCTGTGATTCCAGTAAGTATTTTGAAGCCACCTGCTCCTGCCAGAGAGTTCACTTCCAACGACAGCTGCCTGAATGTGTGTGTACATCTTTGGCTTTATGCATTTGTGCCTGTGTGCATTTGTGTGTGTGTGCGCGTGTGTGTGTGTCGGTGCATTTGTTGTTGTGCATGAGCCTCCAACACACACATTCCTCTTAAATAGAGTAAGTTCATTGGAGAAGACCCTGCTGACTGGCCCACTGAGTGTGTCAGGACCATGAGGGAAACAAGAGTGCATAAAGGGAAAGTGATCGAGGCTGACTTTCAGTACTTCTCTTGGTAATATGCCACAGCACTCACAAATAACTCTTAAACTCTCATAAGTTAACCTTCCTGGATCCACGGGGCAGCTTTCTCTTTTGGTTCTCTCAGAAATCTCTCTATAAACTGAGACACAGCTGTTGTTTGCCTCTGCCACATACACATGGTCACCCCCACCTAGACCCCTAACACAGAGCCCCTGAGGACGTATGTTGGAAGCTCCTGTTGGTCTTGCTCCCATCCATTTCATCTGTGTGGGAGCTCTGATTACGCAGGGGCTCAGAGGTACATTTGGAAGCTGGATCCCATCTAATTCTCAGCATGTTCATGCTGCAAACCACAAAACTGTGGTCTAGATTTCCCAAGGATTGAAGCAGTTAGTACTTTGGCATTTGCTAGTATTAGTTTAAAAATTACAAATTATACTCAGAGTAATGTATTGTAGGTTTATGAGAAGTAATGGAGCCAAAGGAAACGAAAAGCCTAGTTCAGGAGTTTTGATGTGAGGTCCTGAGAAGTTTTAAAGCAGGCACTACCTTACCCGAAGAAGATGACTCTTTGTGCGTTTGTTTTAGTATAGATCATGAGTAGTTGGTCTTGGAGGCCAAAGCTAATGACTATTTTGAAAGGGATCAAAACCAAACTGGACTTCTATCTTACCAACAGCTCCAATCTCTAAAACATTAGCACAGCAAATGCAAAGATCATTCTGTAAACATTTAAATTGTTGGCATGATGGTGGTCAGAGTGCACTGGGCAGTCTAGCCTCAGAAAGTTTACCCCACGGGAGCCGTGGGGTAAACTTTCTGTTCAGTTTAACAATTGCCAAGAAACTGAAACGCCTTATTGGAATCAGCAACTAGCTAACTTAAGAATAGCCTTTTACTCCAAAGAGGATAGGTTTGACTTCACAAAGTGTTTACATCATCTGTCAGTGTTACACCTGCAGCAGACACTGTGCAGCAGACTTTTAGTTTGGAGAAGCAGGGTGAATTTGTCACGGACAAGTCAAGTTGGCCAAACCCAAGAAAGGAGCAAATGTTTTAGCATCTTAAACCAAAAAATGACCAAACATTTTAGAGCATTTTAACCATATGCTAACTGGGATTTTCTAATTGGACACCTGTTTTTCACCAGCTGAAGCCAAATCTGTGACACAAAATGCTGATAACGAAGTACACTAAAGTACTGTACGGTGCCTGTATTCAGTAAGTCAGTTACACTTTCAAGTTGCAAGCTCACTGCATTATTATTTTTCCCCTCAACAGTTTTTTATTCAGTTATATGCATGATGCAGCTCAAACGTCAAGAAACGAGGAAAAAAAAGTTTTTAAATGTCTTATTGTGGTTTCTTTTTCTACATCACAAAAACATTTGAACAGCTAACTCTCTCTCACTCCCTCTCTTTACCTGGTAGTTGGCTCTCCAACATCAAACTAAACAGGCAAACCTCAGAGCAGCAACAGATCCATCTCCCAGGGGTGTTGGGCTTTAATCTGCAGGTTGTCGTCGATCTCAGGGAACACAGACAGAACCCAGAACAGGTTTTTACAGCCCTGTGAGAGACATGATTCTTTCAACACAACTTTACATCTTTGCCTTTATATGTATAAACATTTTGTCTTATGTATGACAACAAAATGAATCCCTCTTAACTGAGGCAGCATCTCATAAAAGTGTGGATACGATGTCATAGTGTTTTACAGTGTTAGTATGCAGGGTCTTGTAAAATCATTCACATCGTCATTTTTTTTTATGTTACAGCCACAAACAGTCTTCATTTTGTATAGAAGAATGGACAAACATGTCAGTCTCTAGATGTACAAACCTGGTGGAAGCATAACACAAAGACGTGCAAAAGTAGCTGCTTTAGGAGGGCTGAATCCAAATGCATGCCACATGTTTTGTTAATTAGCAATGTTTTACCTACACAGAATTATTCACTACTTTGTTTCTTTGTCAAAAATAGGTTTTTGCAAAGCACATAAAAATATATACACAGTATATTCTGTTAACATTCTTATATTTTTGTTTTATTGCATAACATGGAAACGAATTGTAATTTATTATACAATTATATTATACATGCTTTTACCTTACAGAACAGGGGAGCTGTATGACCTTGTCCATAAAGTAGAGTCAAATAAAGGAAAATGAATGATGCATTACATCACCTAATTAACTTGGCCTATGCTGTGTGTTTGCTAGTGTGACAGCTTCATGGCTGTTTTCATGTGAGCTAGCCAAGCTACACTGGGTGTGCCGGGTAGACTGGCTCCAGCTGAGGCCCTCACTGCTATTTCATGTACTGTGTCATAAAACCCTGCTACAGTGGTAATGTAGAAATTCGCATTATAGAACTGCTCAAGTGTAGTCTCCACTGGACGTAAAATAAAAAGTGTAAGTACCCTAACCCAATAAGCAGGAGGAATCGTGACATTCATGTTTTACAGTGGATGATTTATGCTGCAAAGAGCTCATCATAAGGTTACGGTTAAATTGAAAATAACTTCTACATGGATGGAAACCAGACTCCTGCTTCTTGGAAATCAATTTTGCTGTACTCTTATTCACATTTGCTCCTATGTGCACCCACAACATGCTTTTTTACCCCATAAACCTGCTTTTTTTCAAATCTGCACTCCCTACCCCCTTGTGTCTCAACAATCCAATGTTTAGTGAAGATTGGCACCATATGTTTACGTGATGGATACTACAACACGTGTAGATCCAGAGCCTCTGGCTAAGATGCATGAAGGGCCCCTTTGGGCTCAGCAGTTGATGGGTGCTTTCGCCGCCACATGGCAGTGGGCCCACTTCGCCTGGAGATCTCAGTTTTCTTTCTCTTGACCTCACCCATCCACCTCACTCCATTCCTCTCCATCTGTAACCCCTAGCTGATCCAACCTTTCCATTCTAGTCAAATTTTCACCTGATTCGCCCTGCAGTTCCTTATCCATCACACCCATAACTCATCCAGAAAAAGATTCAAAGCTATCAGTGTTTTTCTGGTAGTTTGTACAGCACTTTAAGAGCGCTTTCCACTTTAATAAAATCACTTTTGCTCTTTATTTAGCGCTGCACTTTAAGCATAGATTTGCACATGATAAGTTTTAACTATTTAGTGAATATTTATTGAGTTTTTAAATAATTAGCATGTAGCCTTTTGTTCCAGGTCCTGATCAACTGCTCCTCGTTAAGAGTTGTGGTGGGTTGCCTGTGAGGACAAAAGGACTGTAAATAGGAGCAAATGTCTACTAATAAAGTTAAACTTAGGCAAATGTGGTGTAAGATCTAATTATCAAAGGGAGTTCCATTTAGTGGCTGGAATGTTTCTCACCTGTCTTTTCTTTGTCCTCTCTAGGGTGTTTGGGCAAATGTTTCCCCATTTGTTCAGACACCTGTTAAAGGTTCCAGGAGTGGCCATGGGATTAGAGAGTGTGGGGTGTTTTTCTACATACGGTTTTTCAGTATGGTGTTTTAAGATGGTGTTTAGGTGTTAAGATATAAAATCTTTATAAAAATAACTAGTCAAATGTATTTATTTGTATCTATTAAAAAGTATTTTGTATAAAAATGGAAGAAGAAATTTGTTAAACTCCCCTGTGGGTGGAAAATGGTTTAGTCCTTTTTTACATCTGACACTATTTAAGGTTGCAGTGTGTGTTTAGAGAGAAGATTCTTGTTGCTGTTACACAGATTTGGTTGTTATGTGCTTCAACCACACTTTGCCTTTCCATCTTCTGCACTATGAATCCAGCCACGAGAGGCTACCCTGTGACAAGACGTATCCTGAGTCATCGAAGTATTTTAGTCATCGGTCCTGAGGCTCAGAGAGAGAAACCTCTACCAAAACTACAATCACTGTCTTTTAATCTGTCTTTACAAGTGAAGAACCTGGGCATCATTTTTGACTCTGAGCTGACCTTTATCCCTCACATTAAAAACATTACCAAAATAGGTATCATCTAAAGAACATTGCCAGAGTCTGACCGATTCTCTCTCGAGCCAACACGGAGACATTGATGCATGCTTTTATCTACAGTAGAATTGATTACTGTAATGCCCTGCTTTCTGGTCTTCCCAAAAATAGTATCTCATGTTTACAACCTCTACAAAATTCAGCAGCACGTGTCCTGATGAAGACCAGGTCCCCTGTGGGTGCTCTACAGCAGGGGTTCTCAACATTTTGCAAGCTGGGCCCCCCCAAAGCTGGTTCATTGCAGTTGGGGCCCCAGTGCCCCCCGGCCCCGCATAACACCCCCCCCACACACACACACACTCCGCATCACCTTAGATAGATAGATAGATAGATAGATAGATAGATAGATAGATAGATAGATAGATAGATAGATAGATAGATAGATAGATAGATAGATAGATAGATAGATAGATAGATAGATAGATAGATAGATAGATAGATAGATAGATAGATAGATAGATAGATAGCCTGCCCTAGGCTATTATTTTTAGGCCCACATTATTATTATTATTATCGTCATCATCATCAGTAGGCCTATCATCATTACTAGGCTATTGCTATATAATTATATGAGGTTACATGCTTTGTTGTTGTTGTCGTCGTCGTCGTCGTCGTCGTCGTCGTCGTCGTCGTCGTCGTCGTCGTCGTCGTCGTCGTCATCATCATCAGTAGTCCTATTAACATTACTAGGCTATTGCTATAATTGGGAATTGGCAACAGACCTCTGCTATTAATTTATCCTTTATTATTGTTATTATTACTAGGCCTAATAGTATGCATCCTCTGTATTTTTTACAGAAGTTTGCAGGTAGGTGATGTTAATGTGAGACCTGAGCCTGCTTTGCCTTGCAAAGATCCTCAATTCTTGGCTCAATGTTTGATAAACATGGCCTCAAATCATCCTCAATTTGTGCACGATTGCAGTATTTTGTTTTGAGTGCAGTCATTTATGAGAATCCTGCCTCACACAAATATGTCAACGTGAAAGGAGAATCTTCAAGGTAACTTCACAGAGTTGAGGATATTCCTGCATCAACTCTGCCCAGAATGACAAAAGAGGGGAGGAGCCAAAGAGTTCCTTCAGTCTACTGTCATTCTTCAGCTCAATAAGCTGCTCCTGCATATCAACTGACATAGGGTGACCATATTTTGATTTCCAAAAAAAGAGGCCATCTGGCACAGTACTGAAACACTTTCAGGATTTGGCCAAGACTTTTGATTTTAACATATTTAAAGTGTGCATTCTCAATGTGGTTAGAAAATATTAGTTAAATAACAAACTTCAAAAAGGCTTTCACAAGTAATAATTATTTTATAATCTCTGGAAATAAATTATAATAGAAATAGTTACTCTTCTGAATTAAAAAAAAGTTACCAGCAACAATATTAGTTTACTTTTTAAATTGCACTGGACAAAAACTGAAGAAAAATCTGAAATAATCTTCTGAGAAAACAAGTATTATTTTCTTTTCACTGTAATAAAAGTAAACAGCTGCAGACTCAAAAACAAAATAAAAAAGTGCTTACTCGTTTTAGTTTGCATCTTCATCCTCCACAGTCAGTTTATAGATCAACTCTCACTTTGGTCAGGCTTTTTATAGTTTTTGTGTCCATGTGATCTTTGGGATATTTGCCACTTTTGTCACACAGAAACACACATGCCAGCTATGTGAATGATGCACTTCGCCACCCATTTGTTGCGACTTGACAGTAAATCTTTTGTGGTTCGTGCATGAAGCTTGTGCTTTGACTTCTTGTAAACAGCTGTAACTCTGCGCCACTTCACCTCCTCTCACAGCTCATACAACCGCTGTAACACCCGCCCCCTGGAGAGCCAGCGAACTTCAGTGTGACTCGCTGAAACCGCTTATCACCTGCATTTGTGCTCACCATCGACAAACAAATCAAATTTGTTCAAAACTTCTTTTTTTTTAATCAGTCCAAACACTCCCTTGATGGCGTTTCCTTACCTGACTCATCTGCACTTGGGCCAACGTAATTTTTATGTCCTTTTTATGGTTGTTCTTAAGTGTTTATGTGCATTGTAGTTGGGTTGTGGGGAGGGGGGTATAACTGTGATCATGCTTTTAAATATGTGGGTGAGAGATGGGAATATGGTTTATGTGGGGTCATTTTTATCTGTAAAGCACTTTGAGTTGCAACTCTTGTATGAAGAGCACTTTATAAATAAAGTTTGATTGATTGATCTTTGATGGATCTTTTTTCACATGTTGATCTGACATCAAGCGTATAGTAAATGCTTATCTGCATAGAGTAAATTGAAATGAAAAAAGGGGTGAAAAATCAATGAAAGATTGGATTTTTTGCCTTTTTTTTTTAAATGACTGCTTCAGTGCGGCGTGGCATGGAGGCAATCAGCCTGTGGCACTGCTGAGGTGTTATGGAGGCCCAGGATGCTTCGATAGCGGCCTTAAGCTCATCCAGAGTGTTGGGTCTTGCGTCTCTCAACTTCCTCTTCACAATATCCCACAGATTCTCTATGGGGTTCAGGTCAGGAGAGTTGGCAGGCCAATTGAGCACAGTAATACCATGGTCAGTAAACCATTTACCAGTGGTTTTGGCACTGTGAGCAGGTGCCAGGTCGTGCTGAAAAATGAAATCTTCATCTCCATAAAGCTTTTCAGCAGATGGAAGCATGAAGTGCTCCAAAATCTCCTGATAGCTAGCTGCATTGACCCTGCCCTTGATAAAACCCAGTGCACCAACACCAGCAGCTGACATGGCACCCCAGACCATCACTGACTGTGGGTACTTGACACTGGACTTCAGACATTTTGGCATTTCCTTCTCCCCAGTCTTCCTCCAGACTCTGGCACCTTGATTTCCGAATGACATGCAAAATTTGCTTTCATCCGAAAAAAGTACTTTGGACCACTGAGCAACCGTCCAGTGCTGCTTCTCTGTAGCCCAGGTCAGGCGCTTCTGCCGCTGTTTCTGGTTCAAAAGTGGGGAATGCGGCACCTGTAGCCCATTTCCTGCACACGCCTGTGCACGGTGGCTCTGGAGACTCAGTCCACTGCTTCCGCAGGTCCCCCAAGGTCTTGTGCAGCGTTTTCTGCCACACTTTTTCCTTCCCACAGACTTCCCACTGAGGTGCCTTGATACAGCACTCTGGGAACAGCCAATTCGTTCAGAAATTTCTTTCTGTGTCTTACCCTCTTGCTTGAGGGTGTCAATGATGGCCTTCTGGGCAGCAGTCAGGTCGGCAGTCTTACCCGTGATTGCGGTTTTGAGTAATGAACCAGGCTGGGAGTTTTTAAAAGCCTCAGGAATCTTTTGCAGGTGTTTAGAGTTAATTAGTTGATTCAGATGATTAGGTTAATAGCTCGTTTAGAGAACCTTTTCATGATATGCTAATTTTTTTAGATAGGAATTTTGGGTTTTCATGAGCTGTATGCCAAAACCATCAGTTTTAAAACAATAAAAGACCTGAAATATTTCAGTTGGTGTGCAATGAATCTAAAATATATGAAAGTTTAATTTTTATCATTACATTATGGAAAAGAATGAACTTTATCACAATATGCTAATTTTTTGAGAAGGACCTGTATACATCCATTGAGCAGCAAGATGCATTTAAAGAACATTAGATACGTTTCCACTATCAAAACTTCAGGGTAATTTTACCGGATGTTCACTGGGCCAGCCCAATAGGACCACTTTCCAGGCCATTTCAGGAACCAACCGAGTAACTGCCTTGGGATATTTACTTGGAAATGGCCCAGTAGAGTTGCTGGTTGGGACTTGTAGTTAACTCATGCTGATTGGTTGTAATGCTGGGTACACACCAAAAGATTTTTTACATCTTATAAGATTTTCAAAATGTGATAGACCACAAACATGAGGATAGAAAATCCTAGATTTAACTGTGTTGCTCCTATAGTGTGTGGTGTGCCATGATGTGACAAAGACACCACACCACACACAAACAGATTTTCAACCAGAGTCTTGACTGTGATCAAAGGAAATCTTGCAAAATCTCACGAAACTTCAGAATAAACAAAGCAGACGATATGCAGGAAGAAATTGCAATGATAGTGTTTGGAATGATTTTCACAGAAAATTCACGAAAAAAAAGAAATCTCTGCTGTCCACATCAGTTTCACTTTGTGCTGCGCCATGACTGCTTTCGTCTTCCATCAACTTGCTTTCTGATTGGATATTGTTTCGTTTCATGTGATAATCTTAGCGTGCGCATGTTTATCCTCGGAATCCCCTCCACACATCCGAATTTCTGATGGTAAATATTAAACATGTTTAATAAATTTACGATTCGCGATTGGGGCGGCTCTGGCGTTCTTCCGAGCATGTTCGGACACTCTTAATACACCTCACACCAAGGGAAAATCTGATAAAATAATCTGCAGAACTATCAAGATAATCGAGACATAGCTAGGATTGTCGGAAGGGGGGATATCGGCCCAAAATCAGCCCGATTAGCTTTTGGTGTGTACACAGCCTAACTTAGTGGGAAATTATATCAGCAGAAATTGCCAAACCACTGGCATTTGTAAAGTTGGAAGAGTTGCTGGCACAGCAACATCATATGCAGCATCCATCCCTTGCTTCTTCTATCGTCGATACCTTGTTATTCTCTGCTGCTGTGGGCACTTTTTGGCCATGATCAGTGATGGTTCTCACTGCCAGAATAGTCGGAATATCTTAGTAAATTCCTTAAAGGGAAATTTTGTTTGGCTGAGAGAATCTCTGTTAGCTTTTTCCCTCTCATAAATGTTCCGGAATATGTCTAGTGGAAGCACACCTATTATCCATTAGATTCATCAGTGCCAAAAGAACAAGTAAAGTAACTGAAAATATATATTTATCGGAAAAATAAGCACGTTTCCATGGTTGGGTCACAGCAAAGCGTGCAGAGGGTGAAAAATGTTACTACTTGTGCTAAGTACACATTCTGAAAACATGCTTGTGGCAGGTGTGCAGAGATATGTTTGTGAGGGAGAAAGATTTTTTCCATCATGTTCTCCATTTAGAAGTTCTTTGCTGATGTCCTTTTCTGTCTGTTCACTCTTCTGAGTGAATTAGTTAGAGGAGGCTTCCAAGAGGTTGCCCAAGGTATAATGGCTGATGGTTGTAGAGTTCCTTACCTTGGCTCATCATTGCTCCCCCAAACACACACTTTCAGATTTGTAGTACCTGCGCTTTCTCAATATTCCACCATCTCAGTTTGAGGATTACTTTGCAATAAATAAAGTTAGGCAGCTGCATTTGCTCCTTTACAAGTCTATCTTGTTAAAACCCAAATTTATCCCATACTGCTGTTGCAAGTAGACATGGGGAGTTCATTTAGCATTTGTAAAATCTATCAGCTGAAATAGCAAACTGGATTGATGCAGAGGTCCGGAAGCTTCTGGCCTTTAGAGCTAAAGACCAGATTACCAGACTGTTCCCAGGGACTGTGAAGGACAGGCACCTTTTGGAGCGTCTCGCAAAAAGACCTGAGGAGCGGGGCTTCAATCGGGATAAAAAACAAGTTACATCCACGCTATTTTTTCTATTTATCACAGACTCTTCTGTCTCACAGTTTATTCGGAACCCTGCACGTCGACAGCCCGGACACCACCCCCACACCCCCTTTTATCCTACCATTGTGTAATCTTTTGTGGAAAAACACCTGACTGCGGCACATTGCCGCCACAGGCTGACCACTTATGAATGACCAAAAGGCTCACCGATGCTGGCACTGATGGTGGCATTGTCTTTTCAAACAGCCTTATCAAGCATACCACCACGAATGCCATGGCGCATTCATAAGACACACCGTACTGGGAACATTACCCTAATGTGCCGCCACAGTGTGTCTTTTGAAAACGCATATAGTGGCATTTTGTTATAGCGACTCCTCCTGGTACGAATGCTCCATTAAACATTATCAGATGACAGTTACATAAAAAATTAACAATAAATCCCACACAATGAGTCAGAGACAATTAAGAGACTTTGTGTTGCGTACCACTTTATGAGTCGTGTACTCTTTGGCAAGATGATGCTTCAAAAAGTTATCTGCAAGATTCCATGTAAGTTAGTGTGCCTGGTCCTTGCGAGCATAAACTTCTGGTTTGAATTATTGACTTCCCGACACAATTGAAGCAATGCATTGCTCCCAGGCAAAAGAGTGCAGCACGTCCTTGCTCTTTATTTCTGCAAAACACAAACACTCAGTCACGGTGCACTGGTTTTATATTCAACAGCTGATTGTAGTTACCTTTTGTTCCCATGGCCAAAAAGAACAAAGATAGAAAGCCGAACCAGAGGGTCTCTTACAGTTTAACATGCAATGTATAATAAAGCTGACTCAAGTCTTTCCTTCTTTCATATTTTACTTTTACAATAACATTAGTTATTAGTGACAGTGATTATTTCATGTGTGCCATTTATCGAAATGAAAGCACAACTTTACAAAAAGAACTGTGAGCTAGAGCACACACAATAAAGATAAGACTGAGATCTGACTGAAAGTGTGAGAAGTAGTGACAACACACTCATGCTCTTCTTCTAAATTTTAAATGAATAATGCTGTTTAACTACCTAGTGTCAGCATCATTTCTAGCTCTCACCTTGTGATCATTTGGTCTGCCATATGCTTCATACAGCTCCACTTTCTTTTGTTGGGTTGGAAACAAAAAAAGGTGTTTTTCTCGTTTAACACTGTCAAATGTCTTAATGTGGTCAAAGCACTGTTAAGAAGACAAACAGTTTAGTATAGTAAAGGGTGTGTAGCTTGGTTAAAATTGATTTGTGATAGAATAAAATATGTACAGTTTTTTAGATTTTTTGACATCTCCCTGTTGCCTAAACTGAGTCAGATTACAAAGAGATTGTCCGTGAACAACAGTTTATACGAATTAACTATGAGTTTTAATTGGATACAGGTCTGGACTTTTCTGGGCCATTGTAGCTCTAGCTTTATGTTTAGGGTCTTTATGCTGTTGGAAGGAGAATCATCAGCTCTGAGCAGCTTCCTACAATTGTGCTATGTCTCTGTGTTGGAGCTGTGATGGGACTGGTGATTTGTCCAGGTTGTACTCCACCCATCACACCTTAACTGCTAGAGATAAGCAGCAGCTGCCCATGACTCATACAGTTGTGGCCAAAAGTTTTGAGAATGACACAAATATTAGTTTTCACAAAGTTTGCTGCAAAACTACTTTTAGATCTTTGTTTCAGTTGTTTCTGTGATGTACTGAAATATAATTACAAGCACTTTATACGTTTCAAAGGCTTTTATTGACAATTACATGATATTTATGCAAAGAGTCCGTATTTGCAGTGTTGGCCCTTCTTTTTCAGGGCCTCTGCAATTCGACTGGGCATGCTCTCAATACACTTCTGGGCCAAATCCTGACTGACAGCAACCCATTCTCTCATAATCACTTCTTGGAGTTTGTCAGAATTAGTGGGTTTTTGTTTGTCCACCCGCCTCTTGAGGACTGACCACAAGTTCTCAATGGGATTAAGATCTGGGGAGTTTCCAGGCCATGGACCCAAAATTTCAACGTTTTGGTCCCCGAGCCACTTAGTTATCACTTTTGCCTTATGGCACGGTGCTCCATTGTGCTGGAAAATGCATTGTTCTTCACCAAACTGTTGATGGATTGTTGGAAGAAGTTGCTGTTGGAGGGTGTTTTGGTACCATTCTTTATTCATGGCTCTGTTTTTGGGCAAAATTGTAAGTGAGCCCACTCCCTTGGATGATAAGCAACCCCACACATGAATGGTCTCAGGAAGCTTTACTGTTGGCATGTCACAGGACTGATGGTAGCGCTCACCTTTTCTTCTCCGGACAAGCCTTTTTCCAGATGCTCCAAACAATCGGAGCGAGGCTTCATCGGAGAATATGACTTTGCCCCAGTCCTCAGCAGTCCATTCACCATACTTTCTGCAGAAGATCAATCTGTCCCTGATGTTTTTTTATGGAGAGAAGTAGCTTCTTTGCTGCCCTTCTTGACACCAGGCCATCTTCCAAAAGTCTTCGCCTCACTGTGTGTGCAGATGCGCTCAGACCTGCCTGCTGCCATTCCTGAGCAAGCTCTACACTGGTGGTACTCCGACCCCGCAGCTGAATCCTCTTTAGGAGACGATCCTGGCGCTTGCTGGACATTCTTGGACGCCCTGAAGCCTTCTTAAGAATTGAACCTCTTTCCTTGAAGTTCTTGATAATCCTATAAATTGTTGATTTAGGTGCAATTTTAGTAGCCACAATATCCTTGCCTGTGAAGCCATTTTTATGCAATGCAATGATGGCGGCACGCGTTTCTTTGCAGGTCACCATGGTTAACAATGGAAGAACAATGATTTCAAGCATCACCCTCCTTTTAACATGTCAAGTCTGCCATTCTAACCCAATAAGCCTGACATAATGATCTCCAGCCTTGTGCTCGTCAACATTCTCACCTGAGTTAACAAGACGATTACTGAAATGATCTCAGCAGGTCCTTTAATGACAGCAATGAAATGCAGTGGAATTTTCATGGCAAAGAAGGACTATGCAATTCATCAGATCACTGTTCTTAACATTCTGGAGTATATGCAAATTGCTATTATAAAAACTTAAGCAGCAACTTTTCCAATTTCCAATATTTATGAAATTCTCAAAACTTTTGGCCACGACTGTACATTAAAATAGATTAATGTATGCTAACAATGCACACACACGAGTTAGTCTTTTGAGTTTGACCAATTATAGAGACTAATACTTTACAACCTACTGCTTGTGGACTTAGATATGATACAACAAAATAGATGGACAAACAAAATACAATTGGACATTAATGAAGAAAAAAATCTCCTGGTCCAATCTTGGTTTCAGCTGCAGTATTCAGATGGTAGGTTCAGAATTTAGTTTGAACATTAAGAAATCATCCTGCCTTGTTATAACTGGTGAGGGTGCTGCTGGTGGTGTTATGGTATGTTTATTTATTTAAAGGCCAGAGTTGACCATGCCCCTCTCTTTACTACCACAGTGTACACATCCACAGTTGACAAAGCTCAAGTCATCTCAAGCTGTTCTGTTGAGCACGACGAGTTCACTGTACTCCAATAGCCACCTCCTTTAGGATGTGGTGAAACAGGGTACTGGCATCATGGATGTGGAGTCAAGAAATATGCTGCAACTATGTGACAAAATCTCTGAGGAGTTTTTCTGACACCTCTTTGAATCAAACCTATGAAAGGGCAAGGCAATGCAACTTTATTTGTATAGCAAAGCTTCAACAACAAGGCAGTTCAAAGTGCTTTGGGTGATTAGAGAATAAAATAAAAGTAGTAATAAAAGAACTGTAAAAGGATATACACAACATAAGAAACAAAACATACGACACATTAAAACACATGTCATTCCAGCTAGTTTTAATCAGTTACTCAAAGGCAGCTCTAAACAGATGGGGTTTTAGCCTTTATTTGAAGGAACTCAGTGTTTCAGCAGCTTTGCACTGGTCTGGAGGTTTGTTCCAGATAAGGGGAGCATAGAAACTGTAAGCTGTTTCTCCATGTTGGATTCTAGTTCTAGGGATGTTTAGTAGACTACATTTTGAAGACCTTTGTGGTCTGGGGAGTTGGTACAGTTACAACAGATCTTCAACGTACTGCGGTGCTAAGCCATTCAATGATTTATAAACTAGTAAAAGTATTTTGAAGTCTATTCTCTGAGCTACAGGAAGCCAATTTAAGGACTTTAGAACTGGGGTGATGTGCTCTACTTTCCTGGTTCAAGTGAGGATGCAAGCAGCAGCGTTCTGGATCAGCTGTAGAGCCTAATTGGCTTTTTGGGCAAACCTGTAAAGACACTGTTGCAGTAATCAATCTGACAAAAGATAAACGCATGGATGCGTTTTTCGAGGTCCTTTTGCGACATCAGTCCTTTAATTCGTGTCAAACAAGAAAGAAGTGTTATCACGTGGCGCTGTAATGGCGACAGGCGGTGGAGTGTCTTGAGTGCGGCCCGTTTGTTTGGTGTAAGAACGATAATCCTGCTGTTTGTTCGTGTGGTTGTGAATGACATTTGGTGTCTTAAAGTGCGTTGATCATCAGAGACTGATCTGTGCGCGATTGAACTCTTACTACTTTAATTCCACGTCGCAAAGTTTTGGCAAGTCGATCTGTCAGCTGTCACAATGAGGAAGTGGGCCACCTTGCTGCTTCTACTCTGGTTCACTGTGGGTCCCCTGCTCGCGTTTGAAGCGAATCGTTGGCAGCGAAATACTGCAGTACCACCGTGATGATCTATTACTCTTAAGGGATGTGGATTATCCAGTACCAGCGGGTCTACAGGACTGGGCCGAGATCGTACCGGGCCAGCGTGGAGGCGGCAGGGCGACGAACGGGGCTGCCCGAAGAAGGCGGGGAAGGAGGGGCGGCGTGAGGCAGAGGCTGAAATATCTCTCCCGCGCAACCAAAAGTCCACCACTACCCTCTATTCTGCTCGCAAATGTTCGATCTCTGCGCAATAAACTGGACGAGCTGCACGCCAACGTCTCGTGCCAGTGGGCTTATAAGGACGCAGGTCTGATCTGCGTAATGAAGACCTGGCTGGATGGCACCAATCGCAGACTCACAGCTCTCCCTTAGCGGCTTCTGGACGCCTGTGCGTCTGGATCGGGACACCACGAGCAGCAAGAAGAAGCATGGGGGCGGGGTCTGTGTGTACATCAACCAGGCGTGGAGCAGAACGGCCACTGTCACTGACTCTTGTTGTACAGCTGACGTGGAATTACTCGCTCTGACTTTCAGGCCCAAATATCTCCCCCGCGAGTTCGGCCAGCTCGCGCTAGTGTTAGTGTACATCCCTCCTTCTGGCAATGTGACGCGCGCATCAGAGACCATTGGATCTTGTGTTCAGAGACTAGAGATTGCTTCCCCAGACTCTCCTGTGTTTGTACTCGGAGATTTTAATGGTTGTAGACTGAATAAAACGCTCCCCACTTTCCACCAATACGTTACCTGTGCCACTAGGGGCGATAAGACAATCAACCTCTGCTATGGCAACGTCAAGGATGCGTATAGAGCTTATAAGAAACCACCACTTAGTACTGCAGACCATAATGTTATCCATCTAATCCCAGTTTACCGCACCAAACTGCAGAGGGAGGGAGTAGTTAAGAAGCAGGTCCAACAGTGGGACAGTGAAGTGCAGACGACTCTCCAGGGGTGCTTTGACTGCACACAATGGGAGGTGCTTATTGAGGTTGACACTCTAGAGGAGGCCACAGATGTTGTAACATCATACATCACCTTTTGTGTAGAGATGCTGGTTCCAACAAAAAACGTTAAAGTATTTTCAAACAATAAGCCCTGGATAACTAAATCACTGAAAACAACCCTGAATGAAAAGAAAATAGCATTTAATTCAGAAAACAAACTAGAAGGTAAATTAATTCAAAACAGACTGAACAGAGAAATTAAAATCGCCAAGAGAACTTATAAAGACAGGGTGGAGAGACTTTTTAACAATGAAAAGGCCAGAGAGGCATGGAAGGGCATTAAAACCCTGACCGGGCTTCCGTCCAAATCCACCTCATCTGGGCTTTCTGCTGAGGTGTGTGCCCGTATGGCGGAGGATCTTAACATCTTTTATTGCAGGCATGACCAGTGTGATTACACACAGGAGAGAGAGATGCTCTCTGCAGAGCTTGTCTCCAGGTCCCAGTCCACTGAGGACCTGCAGCTGCCGCCTGCGGATGTGGAGCGCGCACTGAAGCAGACTAAACCCAACAAGGCTCCTGGACCGGATCAGATCTGTGGGCGTGTGCTGAAAGGCTACTGTAGTCAGCTGGCTGGTGTTTTCTGCTCCCTGTTCAACCGTTCTTTGGCGGAGCACTCCATCCCATTCATCTGGAAGTCCCCCATCATCTGTCCAGTGGCGAAGAAGTGCAACCCAAGCACCAACAACGATTACCGGCCGGTGGCTCTGACATCACTGGTCATGAAGAGCTTCGAAAGACTCGTCATGGCCCAGCCGCAGGCTGATGTGGGTATATACTCTGATCCACTGCAATTTGCCTACCAGCCAAGGAGAGGGGTGGATGATGCTGTGCTCACTCTGGTACATGGTGTCATCACCCACCTGGAAAAGCCCAAGTCCCATGTCAGCCTGGTCTTTGTGGATTTCTCAAGTGCATTTAACACCATGCAGCCACACCTTATGGGGCGTAAACTGCTCCAGATGAATACCAACCCCCACCTCATCCTCTGGGTCCTTTCCTTCCTCATAGGGAGGGATCAGAGGGTCCGAGTGAACGGCCAACTCAGTGCTGTCAGAACAATATCCACTGGTTCTCCCCAAGGTTCAGTCATCTCTCCACTTCTCTTCACTCTGTACACAAGTGACTGCAGGAGCATCACCCCAGGTATAACCTAAATCAAGTATTCAGACGACACAGTCATCATGGACACTACAAATACACACGGATTACTGCAAACTGAACTGGATTCATTCTCACGGTGGTGTAGGGAGAACTGTCTGGATCTAAATGTATCCAAGACCAAAGAAATGACCATTAATTTCCAATATGGCCACCCCAGCTCTCCCTCACTCACAGTTAACAACGAAATAATTGAAAAGGTTCAATCATACAAATACCTTGGCTCCATAATTGACCACAAACTCACATTCAAACTCAACGCTGAACACATTTTTTCAAAATGTCAACAACGCCTCTTTTTTCTCCGTAAGCTCCGCAAACTCCAAGTACACCAATCCATTCTCGCCTCTTTCTATAAATGTTTCATTGAATCCATCCTTACATTCAATATCACTGTCTGGTTTGGTTCACTCACTCTCACCCACCGCAATGTGCTCAATAAAATTATCAAAATCAGCAATAAAATCATCGGTCAGGAGCAGGACTCACTCAGTAGCATCTATGACTCCAGAGTTCTGAAGAAAGGAACCCAGATCTCCACAGACCTTTCACACACGCTGGACTCTCATTACGCCCTGTTGCCGTCAGGGCGCAGGTTTAGGTCCCTCCCTCTGGGGACAAAGAGGGCGATCTCCACTTTTCTCCTTACCTCCATTCGCCTGCTGAATAATTGACTGTGAGGATCTGGACTATCACAGGCCCACTATATTGTTTTAATATATTAATTGCTCATGTTGATTGTGTTGTATGTCTGTGGATGTACTGTTTTTTATTTTATTGGGCCCATACTGGCACTTCCTCTGCAAATGAAGTTCCTAAAGGATAAATAAAGTGAATTTGATTTGATTTGATTTGATTTGATTTAATCCGGAACTGTTCTTCAGGTGATAGAATGCTGACCTTGTTATTGCCTTTAATATATGATTCAATTCAATTCAATTCAGTTTATTTATATAGCGCTAATTCACAACAGATGTCACCTTAAGGCACTTAACAAGAAGTCATTTCAATACATTTTCAAACAAACATTCCAATCAGTTAAAAAGTTTCCTATTTAAGGAATCCCAGCAGATTGCGTCAGTCATTGGCGTGAGGTTGGGCAGACTTTCCAACCACAGCAATCCTTCAGCAATCCCTCATACTGAGCAAGCATGTAGCGACAGTGGAGAGGAAAAACTCCCCTTTAACAGGAATAAACCTCCAACAGAACCAGGCTCAGTAGGAGCGGCCATCTGCCACGACCGTCTGGGGGTTTGAGAAGACAGAGCAGAGACACAGAAGGAACAGAAGATCTGATATAAGAGAACTTTCTATGTTACAGAAAGTAAAAAGTTGATAACAGGACACAGTGGATGTTCAGTTACTGGGAGGATCATCCCAGTCGATGGCCACCGTCCAACAGGGCATTGCAGCCAAGCAGGATACCAGACCAGGTATATCTTCTATGGAGAGAAAAACACTGAGAGAAAACAAAGTTAACAGTCGAAATAACCGAATGTACTGTAATACAACTGGAGAGTAGTAGGAGAAAAGGAAGTAGCAGAGTGAAGAAAATTGGTATGTCTGTCCTCCAGCAGTCTAAGCCTATAGCAGCATAACTACAGAGCTAGCTCAGGATGACCTAAGCCACTCTAACTATAAGCTTTATCAAAAAGGAAAGTTTTAAGCCTGGCCTGAAAAGTAAACAGAGTTTCTGCCTCACTGACTAAAGCTGGGAGCTGGTTCCACAGGAGAGGAGCCTGATACCTAAAAGATCTGCCTCCCATTCTACTTTTAGAAATCCTAGGAACTACAAGTAAACCTGCAGTCTGAGAGCGAAGTGCTCTGTTAGGAACATATGGAACAATTAGATCTCTGATGTATGATGGAGCTTGATTATTAAGGGCTTTATATTTAAGAAGAAGGATCTTAAATTCTATTCTGGATTTAACAGGGAGCCAATGAAAGGAAGTTAAAACAGGAGAAATGTGATCTCTCTTTTTAATATTCATCAGAACTCTTGCTGCCGCATTTTGGATCAACTGAAGGCTTTTAATGGCATTTTGTGGACTTCCTGATAGTAAAGAATTACAGTAGTCCAGCCTTGAGGTAACAAATGCATGGACTAGTTTCTCAGCATCACTCCTGGACAGGATGTTTCTAATTTTAGCAATATTCCGGAGGTGAAAGAAAGAAATCCAAGAAACCTGTTTAATATGGGATTTAAATGTCATGTCTTTGTCAAAAATCACGCCGAGGTTCTTTACGTTATTATTGGGGGCCAATTTAATGCCATCCAGATGAAGTGATTGACTAATCAGTTTCTGTTTTAGAACTTCTGGTCCAAAGACAGCAACTTCTGTTTTGTCAGAATTTAAAAGCAAAAAGTTTAAGGTCATCCATGTTTTTATGTCTTCCAGACATGCCTGTAATCTACCTAACTGACTGGGTTCATCAGGATTTATGGATAAATATAGTTGTGTATCATCGGCATAGCTGTGGAAATTTATCCCATGCTGTCTAATGATTCTACCAATTGGGAACATATATATGGTGAAAAGAATTGGTCCAAGCACAGAACCCTGTGGAACTCCACAAGTAACCCTTGAGAATGAAGAAGTTTTATCATTTAGATGAACAAACTGGAATCTGTCAGACAAATATGATTTAAACCAGCCTAGTGCTGTTCCTTTGATTCCTGCAACATGTTCAAGCCTTTCTAAGAGAATATTATGATCGACTGTGTCAAAAGCAGCACTGAGATCTAACAAAACCAGAACAGACACAAGTCCATTATCTGAGGCCATGAGAATATCATTAGTAACCTTCACCAGTGCTGTTTCAGTGCTATGATGAGCTCTAAAACCTGACTGAAACTCTTCAAACAGCTCGTTACTGTTTAGATGCTCACAGACTTGATTAGCAACAATTTTCTCAAGGATTTTGGATAAGAAAAGAAGGTTAGATATAGGTCTGTAATTCACTAAGTCATCTTGATCAAGGGAAGGTTTCTTGAGTAAAGGTTTAATTACAGCTATTTTAAATTCCTGTGGTACGTATCCGTTTACTAAGGATAGATTCATCATATCCAAAATGGGGCCAGGAACCAAATGGAACACTTCTTTAAATAATTTGGTTGGAATTGGGTCCAACATACAAGTTGAAGGTTTAGATGAGGCTAATATTTTTGATAATTCCGAAAGCTCAACTGAATCAAAACAGCCTAAGCACAACTGAGGTTCTACAGTTCTTTCCAATACTGTCTCATTTACTGAGGAAGAAGTAATTATGTTTGGGAGGATGCCAATGATTTTATTTTTAATAGAATTAATTTTATTTAGGAAGAATCCCATAAATTCATCACTGCTAAGAGCTGGGGGAATAGTTGGCTCAACAGAGCTATGACGCTGTGTAAGTTTGGCAACTGTACTAAAAAGAAACCTAGGATTGTTCTTATTCGCCTCTATTAATGATGAAAAATATGCTGTTCTAGCTTGTCGAAGGGTCTTTTTATACAGCAATAGACTGTTATTCCAGGTTAAATAGGAATCCTCTAGGCGTGTAGAGCGCCATTTTCGCTCCAACTTCCAAGTATTCTCTTTTAAAGTACGCAACTCTGTGTTAAACCAAGGAGTCAGCCTCCTATGGTTAGCCACTTTCTTTTTTAAGGGGGCTACACTATCTAATGCCAAACGCAATGAGGAAGTAACGCTGTGAACCAGACCATCAATTTCTGAAGGGTTAGGGATAGAATTTCTATCATCCACTGTGTTACTCTGAGACACTGAGGAAAGTAAGAATGGAACAGATTCTTTAAAAATTGTTACAGCATTGTCTGATAACGCTCTACTATAATGACATTTTCTTTCAGATTTAAGATGGTCAGTTAAAGTAAATTAAAAAGTTATTAAGAAGTGGTCAGACAGGACCGGGTTATGTGGGTGGACTGTTATTTCCTCACACTCAATACCGTATGTCAGTACAAGGTCCAAAGTGTGTGGCATGACTGGATAGTTGTATTGTCTTTGTACAAAAATTAGAGTATATGACCCTGGAGGCTTTCTATTACACCTAGATTTCAGGCATGATCATTAGTTTCAAGCTGTTTTAGCAGAAGCATTAAGGTGGTTTTGAATGCAAAATAGGGCCCAACTTGATACATGCAAAGTGTACCCCAAAAAAGGAAAAATTAGTGTAATTTTAAACTGAGAAAACTAAATGTACAGTTCTGAAAGTCACCATTTAATTTGTGAGGCTTTCACGGATTTTATGGGTATTTCATCCGTATAAAATCTATTCTCAGACTGTTGAGTCTATATAGCATTACATAAGCAACTGTTGGTGCAGTTTTTCTTCATCGCAGTGCACATGTGTTACACAACAGAATCTTAACTCAACTCGCATATGGAAATCTGTCTTTAGGTTCCTCAAATTAAAATAAAAGCCAAACCTATCAAAAGCCGAACCTATCAAAAAATAAGCAGCTGGTTAACAAAAAGATGAAGATTTTTAGGGTGTGAACAAAGTATCACACTTCTATTCACTACTAGAATAATCGGATTTACCGTAAAGACTTACTAAGTAGACTCCCGTGTGGCAACATGTGTAGAATTCCTCTCTGCATTGAATTTATCACAAGATTGCCATGTAATCTCGGGCTGAAGCTGTTGGAAACATCTCTAAATGCTACTGTGATGAAGTACTACTTGGAGAAAGTAGAAATAGCATGCATATCTGCTCCCATTATGCTAAACCATAAATCACTAACAGCTACTGTATGCTCTACATTGATCATTTTATTCAACCTCTTACACACAAACTCCTTCACTCCCTTCCCATCCATCCTATTCGCTTTCATGCTATCACTTCAGACCAATCCATTTGTTCTCTGCATTATCATCTCCAGAATGTGCCCCTTTCAAAACTTGAGAAATTAGACTGGTGGTTATGACAGCCAGCTATCATCAATTCTGTTTATTTTATCTCCATCCTCCTCTCAGACAGCCTCTCTGTCCCTCGTTCACCTCCCTCCTTCTCTCTCAGGGCCTGATCTTTGACTCCTTTAGGGAGGTCTGCTCTCTTGCAAGGACCTCGCTGGTCCCTGCAAAGAAGATGCACAATAACTAACAGCGATGCACAAAACACTCACAGATAACCAACAGACATATGCTGAAGCATGGAGTGTCTTCCAGAGAGTTCAAGACGCTTTGGCAGCCCAAATGAGCTTGTTTGTGCTCTGGAAAGATGGTCAGCAGTTTTGAGAGAGTCAGGCTGCATTTATTTTTGCAGAAGTCAAACAGAAACTAAACTACAGCAGAAGTTTTACTAATTGTATTGTCCTTTTTAACAGTCTCTAAACTAACTTGAATCATATGCAAGTCACTTGCAAAATCCCGTTCTCTTGGGGATTAGGACTTTTTTGGAGAGAATTTTTAAAACCGATACCGCCATATCAGGCGTCCACCAAACGGACCGTGCTTCAGGGTGCAGAGATGTTATCCAAACACTGGGAGCCTCCCCAATCCAGATGAGTAGAGAAAACAACCAGCATCTGCCATGGAAATGTTCCACAGCACTGACAGCCAATAGGACATCTGCAAAGGATGTACTGCAGAAATGTACAACAAACTATGAGAGAGGGGTGATGCAAGTGGTTTGTGGCAATGGAAGAGACATCCAGAACAATAGCAAAGCCAACAACATTAAACTAAGTACATAATGCACTTCCGTAGGATACACAGACACACCCACACACAGGCATTTGCATAAATATTGTATAAATACACACACATGCTGACACACTGCTATAAATGTGCAGTAAATCAGCTGGAATGTGGTCTGAACTCTGAGTCTCCACAGCTGAAGCCAAAGCTCTAAGGGTTTATTCCCAGCAGAGTTATGTTCCTGGTAGTAATTATGGGGACATACCACACACTCACAAAGTGACCACCCAGCTCAGTGTCCGACAGCATGTTTGTGAACTCTCGCTAAGATATGACTTTCATGTTCCTGGCACTCACTGGACTCAACACTGTTGTAGATTGCCACTGCCACAGAATAATATAAGCAGAACATGTGACAAGCCTGTCATCCAAAAGGCTCACTCTCACCTGGATGCCATCCAGTCTGTCTGCCTGACAACTGACACCAATCGGTCTCAGGACCAGCAGATCGTTTAGACCCCTGACATGGCTGTGACACTTTTTTTCAAGCTATTTTTAGCAGCAATATCAGTCGTTCTGCCTTCCGGAGTCACAACTCTGTATTTTATTTTGTTTAATTAAGATGTTGGGAAAATAATAATTGAATGATCATTAGTGATATCCCTTTTTTTTTTTTTTTTTTACCTGAGGGATATCAGTGTTAGTTGTGGTAACCAAAGGTGATCTTATACAGAAGTTTGTACTGATAGCAATAAGCTTACCACTTAAAAGGGTCAAAAAAGGTCAGTGCTTTGACGCTAGAGCTGCACGAAATATTGCAAACTTATCGTTTTTTGCAGTATCGCTGTTGCATATGACGAAGAACTGCCTGGACTGCAGTAAACGTTCTTCTGCTTTTGCTTAAGGCAACATTTTGTTGTATTGCAAATCATAAACATTCACAAATAAAGTATTTTACAATTTGCTTTGGCAAAAAAATAAAATAATTGAAAATCCTCTTTTATTCTGATACCCCTAAATCAGGGGTGTCCAAACTTTTTGCCATGTCGACCAAAACTGTGAAGTTGAAAGTATTTGTGGGCCACAAAAGTTTCATTTGCAAATATAAATGCAAACACTTATTTCATTTTTATTGTATTTTCCATGTTAAACTACAAACAAACCATTAAATATTTAATTCAATTCAATTCAAAAATACTTTATTGATCCCAGGGGTGAATTAATTAATGAAAGAAGTGAAGTAGTAGTAGTAGGTTTTTATAGAAAAAATACTGTAACTCTGGAGGAGCTGCTGGAAAACACCGCTCAAGTGGAAAAATCTGGTGAAATCTGATTAAATTAGTGTGCACTTAACAAATCTTGGCTTAGTAGAAGATTTACAAGCTGGTATCCTTCCTCTCTACCTGAACACACCATTCCCACTGTTGAACATGCTGTGGGGAAGGACAAAGTTAATGGAGATATAGATGAAGTTAAGTAGAAGGCAATCCTGGAAGAAAACTAATTATAGGCTTTTACACAATTTGACAGTAGGGGGTAGGTTCACCCTCCAGCAGGACAAAAACACTAAACATAAAGCCAAACCTATAAAAGAATGGCTTAGATTGAAGTATATTAATGCATTAGAATGACCCACTCAAAGACCAGAATCTACGGAAAGACTTGAAAGCTGAGGTTCGAGTTTTATATATAGGCCATAAAAGATCAGCCATGACTACATCTTTAAATCAGGAAATATGGAAAATTCTCACACACGCTTATGGACATGTATTAGGACAAAGCTACATCCCAGAAACAATGCGATTTATGTGGCAGCCACAGATGTAGGAAAAGGACCCTTCGAGAGTAGCTCAGAAAACTGGTTGTCCGGAAAAACCTTTGGAGACATGAGAAGGAAGTTGTCGGCGCTCAAGGAAACAAGAGGAGAAAGAGGATGTACCCCCGCCAGTCAACTGGCATGGCCATCAGACTCACTCACAGTACCAGGAACTATGTTCAATGGTCATTTTAGGACTGTCTTCCTGATCTCTATAAATAACCCTCTCTATTAGTCCATTGTTCCTGGAAGAGTCTTCTCATACACACCTTCTTCTTCCAACTGTATTAACATAAAGAGGAAGATTACACTTTCGCCTTATTGAGTAGTCATATAGGAATGTCTGAGTAAAGCTCATAATGAGGAGGATTTAGGAGACCGTCTGAGACGGACTGGGGGACAGGATGCTTCCAGCGGGGTCAGGTGGATGATATTACAGAGCTCTGTTTACAGCTTGAACGAATCCCATCATGGCATAGCATTCTAACCAGAACCTCTCCAGCCTTTTACACAAACACTCCTCTTCCCTATATGCCCCGGCGCTCAATCTCTTCTTTTACAATTCTCAGATCTATATAACGCAGCTCTGTACTGTTCTTCAACTAATAATGCTGAGTTTGCAGTCTTTGTTTTCCCATTAGTCCTAATGACAGCCTTGGAAAAAAACATGTTAGCCATTTAGTATGTTCTAGAATACCACTAGAATATTGTAATGGCTGTGTGTTTAGTCTTATTGAACACTCAACTTTCCATGTTTACTAATTAGCTTTCACTCTGTGTCTAATGCAAGAAGCTCCAGTTTGGTTGATGCAATTATGGCAACATCCACTAGGTGGAGTGTTGTGGCCTTGTAGTTTCTTTGCACTGGGAATACTAATTAGATTATATGAATCCATGTTGCAGTGCTAGACTTAAAATTTAATTGACTCAGTTACAAGCAGCAAACATCAGCAGACGATGACACAATAAGATAGATGACAAATCAGTGTGAGACTGTCCCGTTTCTGACTCTCCCAGCACAGACACTGGTAGGCTTTAGATGCTGTGAAAAAACCAAAAACTTCTTTTTGAAGCTGGAAGTGTTTTTGTGGCGCTTTTGACAACATTATGAGGAATCTGAATTATTACCACATTTATCATAATCTCCCTTTCCCAATCCTCCCTCAGTGCCTCTCTGTCTCTATGTGAACCTCAGAAAACTGCAGCTGAACCCAGTCTAGGGTGGCTGGAGGCCTGGTCAAACTAGACACAGCCTTCTCAAAGGTTCTTCAGCACTGTTTGGAGCTCCAGTCTGTCTCCGCTGAACTGTGGTATGCATATGGAGGCGAGGATGAGGCTGTTTGTGGGAAAAAGAGCACTGCCAACATCTATACGACGTTCCATTGTTGAAGAATGCAGTGTTTGTGTTTCACCAGGTTCTCTGCATATACACATTTATTTGGCTACAGCGTGTCTGATGCCTGCAAATGTACATGTGGGTCACGTTGTGGTAAGAGGATGTAATTTTAAGCCTTTACATTTTGTGTTCATGGGTAAAAGCAAGTTCTTGGTTCTGGGCCTTTTGGTTCATATAATTGAGTTCTCATTTTCTGAATCAATTAGAGGCTTTTAATGTTGATATTTTTGCAAAAAGAAGCCCATCAATCAATCCAGTTGAGGATCATAACTTTAGTGCTTTGCAACCACTTTTATCTAGGTCCAGACCACAGAAACATCACCTCCTTGTAACAAAGGGACCTCAATTTGGAACCATAGAACATAAAGTCCTCAAAAATTGCAGTCAGACAAAATAGATCCAGGGACATATGTGGCACTTTTTAAATAATGTGTTAAAAATGATAAATATGTGGCAGTTTGTGTATTTTAAGGATGTATGGATGGTACATATATGGACTACCTAACAGCCACTTCTTTGCAGGTCCTTTAAAAATGAACACAGTTAGCAAACAATCATATGTGCTTAAGTAAAAGGTTTCCGTTTTAATCCAAAAGGCTTAATCAATTGTGAGCATGGTTGGAAGAAGAAACATGTTTATAAGTTGTAGTTAGAAGAATCACACTAATAGGGTCATTAAAGTACCTCACAGTTAGCCAACTTTGAGTCTTCTCCCCTACAAGAACAGCTTTCACACTCAAAGGTGCTGTTGTCAGCCAAACCTAGTATAATGTGCATATAGATGTTCACTGATAAGTTTATCAATAATATACTATTTGAAATTTGTTAGTTTCTGACTAGCTGATCACCAGACAGGGCCTGGTACTTTGTACAATGCTGTTACCAAACAACTTTGGAACAACATAAATTATTTTACCGTTATTCCTTCTCTGAACCTGTAGAACGGTGCTGGGTTACTATGGAGTTTCACATTAAAGTTTTTTTTTTCCTGGTATATCTGTTTTTAAAACTGACAGCAGTATTGACGTGATCTGGTTTCATGCAAATATGTTCAATATTAGAGGCATGGGATAAAAATGCACTTCAGGTGAAGAAACGTCATACTGATTCTAGTAACAAGTTGAAAAGAGGAAACCATTTTCAAGAAAAAGCAAACACAACAATTTGGTTTTGGATTACATTTACCTGCTGGCTAGCCCTGTGGCTTCACAGCTGAAAGGTTACGAGTAAAATGTTGGTCAGTGGCTCTCTGTCTGACACGGACTCTTCTACAAATACATATGTGGGTTTTTTCTGGGTTGTGCAGTCACCTAACACAGTCTGTGTGAAGTTGAGCTCTCTAAATTTCTCTTAGGCTTGCATGTGTCTTACTGTTGGGTCTGTTGGCATCCTTTCATTAACTCACTGACTGCCAGTATGGACAAAACATTAATGGATAACAATTTTTTTTTGAATTTTTTTTGCATTTCATTTCATCTAATGGTAGCGGGGGTTTCTTGAGCAGCTTCTTCTATGAGGTAAACAACTAAATCCAATCCCTTTATGACAGGGATGCTCAAATCCAGTCCTCGAGAGCTACTATCCTGCAACTGGTGAATGCATCCCTTCTCCAACACACCTAAATCAAATGAATGGCTCGTTACTAGGCCTCTATGGAGCAGAGTGCAATGCTCATAAGGAAATTCCGCCATTTCAATTAGTTGTGTTGGAGAAGGCATGCATCTGAAAGTTGCAGGACTGGTCCTGGGCACCTCTACTTTATGGTGAAGGTGAAGAAAGTACTAAGTAGAGATGCACCAAAAATTGACTGGTGGCCTGACTCACAATGATGGTCCGGTCACAATTTCAAAAATCCAGTCTTTACCTAATCTCTGCACACTCTTCAGAGTGGATGTTGATTCTGCAGGAAGATGACTGGAAATCACCTATTTCCAATATCAGTAATCTTTTTTGAAATTTTTTTCAGAGCAGGCCAGCAGAGTAAGAAGTACAGTAACAGTTTTTTTTTTCTATGCAGGCATATCAGCTCTTCATTCAAGCTGCTACAGTTTTGTTATTCAAACGGCACTGAAAACCATCATTAGGCTGTTAGGATGTGCAACAACAAAACGTGTTCCCTTTGCAACCCTTGCCGTTCTGTGCGGGGAATCATCAACGGGGCGGGTACCCGCAAAAAGTTGTTTCACTGGTGAAAAGTTTCTTTAAGAAAATATTATTGTTTTAATGTCTTGTTTAGAACTCCCAAAGACGATCGTGTTGATACATTGTGTTGGTGGAAAGAGCATGAGAGAATATTTCCCAACGTTGCGCTGATGGCGGAACATCCTCGCTATCTAGGCATCCATCCCTGCCAGAGACTTTTCTGCAGCTGGAACAGAGAACACAGATAAAGCCAGGGACTGTGGACAACATTTTGTTTCTGCACAGTGATCTCTGTATCAAATACATTTCCCCTGTGCAATATTTCAAAGCAATGAAAGACACATCATTAATTCTAATATAATTTGCATTAAATCAGGTATCTCTTTATTTTCTGTCTTTGACTGTTTTTTAAAACTTTGATGAAAAAATCTGAAACACAGTCAATATTATTGTATTCTTTTTTTTCGTTTTAGGTAATATTCAGTCTGAACAATCTGAACAAAGAATCTACATTGTGCCATGACACTTGGAGCAGATGAAAACATGTACTAAAATATTAATATTTTAACTGCTGTGGCTTTAACGCACCAGTCTCACAACTTGCTCATGGTCCATGGACGTTAATTGCGCACCTGCTTGTGCGTAATGGAGGCTGAATCTGCTCCGGTCACACACTTCAGACTGGAATAACAAGCTCCACTTCTTTCTCTCTCTCTCTCTCTCTCTCTCTCTCTCTCTCTCTCTCTCTCTCTCTCTCTCTCTCTCTCTCTCTCTCTCTCTCTCTCTCTCTCTCTCTCTCTCTCTCTCTCTCTCTCTCTCTCTCTCTCTCTCTCTCTCTCTCTCTCTCTCTCTCTCTCTCTCTCTCTCTCTCTCTCTCTCTCTCTCTCTCTCTCTCTCTCTCTCTCTCTCTCTCTCTCTCTCTCTCTCGAAAACTTGAGACTGCATGAAGAAACTATGTGAGAGCTTAGCATAGTGTTAATATTGCAACTGCATGGCACAATTGAGAGTAAAGGGCTCTGCAATGAGGGCTGCAGTGTGTTGGTATTTAAGTGGTCAAAATACTTGGATGAAATGCATTTAGTTATGAATGAATTTTGTCTGAGGTTGGACCAAAAAAATTCTAGGAAACATGCAGCTTCAGACCGGAAGAGGCTTTTAGTACCAGAGCCAAATAAATTTTTGGTGTTTACATGTTGGGAACATGGGACTTTCTAATTTTTCATTTCCCTCTGTTTCAAAAATTGTTCCAGTCTACTTGTTCGCTAATCCAGTTATTCTGTAAAATGCCTTTCACTGGGATTGGATCTTTAAACAGATTTGAGAGGAAACAGGAAGTGTACATGCACTTCTCTCTCCCTCAAAATGGGATTATCACTGGTTTGCTACAGTTGATTAACAACCACCCACATTCGCTCATGATACTGGACTCCTTGGGCGCTTCGGCATGGTCTTTTCCATGTGATGTTTTTTATGAAGCTCCTCCACGGTGTCTTGCAAAATAATTTAGCAATCTTAAACTTATCAAGTGTTTGTCATAGTACCCTGATGCTTTTTGTAGTATGTATATTTTTAGATTCTATGTGTAGTTCAAGATAAAGTTGTGCTTAATCCTGACATGGAAATATCCTGCTAAACCGTGCTGCAATTACGGTTGTTGCCTCTAGCAGGTTTTCTACCAACATTGCCATGTATCTACCTCCATCCATTCTCTTCATCATCTCCAAACAACCTCCTTGTCCCTGCTGAAGAAAAGTGTCCCCATACCATGATGCTGCCACCACCATGTTTCACTGTAGAGATGGTGTTTTTATCATGATGTGCAACACTCCATGACACAGCATTTTGCATATACACGTACAGTAGGTCAATAAGTTTTCATCTCATTTGAGCTGAGCAGCTTCTTCCACATGCTTCCCGTGCCCCATGCATAACTTTACACATGACCCTCTCTCTCTTTTTATAATTACTTGTCACACCACAAATTCTCCCTCCTGAGTTATAGATCTCTGTAGCTCCTCCACAGTTACCATGGGCCTTTTGGCTTCTTCTCTGATTAATGGCTTTCTTTCCTGGGCTCTCAGTTTAGGCAGTTAGACATGTATTGACAGGGTTGCAGTTCGGCCAAACTGTTTCCATTCCCCCATGATGGTTTAGAACAATACTCAATTAGTCGAATTAGGGCTTCACAGAGCCGCTATATTTCTTCTGTATAAAGTTGACTATAATGGATATTATTTAGGGGTATCAGCGGAAAGCAATTTCTGAATCTCCTCCCACTTTCACAATCATACAATACCACGTGTTAGTCTGTCACATAAAGTCAAAATAAAATAGATTGTACTCTAAGTAAATAAAATAAGTTTTTTTTTGTGACTCACAGACCAAAACAGATAAAGTGCTATGACTACTTTTAAAAGGACTGTAATCAAAATGTTATGAAATATAATCATTTTATGTTCTTCCACTGTGTCTCACCCATCGTGATGTAACCTGACCTTCCTGAACCTCACAACGTTAAAAAATTTTGTTAGTGCAGTGGACCAACCACGCCTCACATCTCTCTCCCTCCCTGCTCCCTCTTTTCCTGTGGAAATGGGATCATTTAGTAAGAGGGCAGATAAGCTGAGTGGACGAGGTGAGTGAAGGCTTTTTGTGTACGGTCTGACGCACGCAGAGCTCCTTTTCCTGACAGCACCCCTGCATTCACATAGCTTTAGGGGAGGAGGGAGGTGTCAAAGGTCGGACGAGATCTCTTGCTCATTTTTGCCTCTATCTTTGTGTGTTGCCTTTCTCTCCGACGCAGTATCTGTGATATGACAGGTTTAAACGGCCGAAAGCTGGCAGACAGATAGCAGACTTGCTAACACTCCCTGTGGTGCCCTCTTGATCTCTGCTGCTCTGTGTTTTGGGAGGATGATGTTACCACAACATATTTATCTGCCCTCTTCACTTTCTAAACTTATCTTTTGGATAATGCCTCCTCATCATTCATGTCACGCTCCTCCACTTTTTTTTCCATCATGATTCTTTATTTTCTAGAAGAAAAAAAACCAGGCAATAAATGACCATTCTGAGGCAAGAGCAGTTTATTCATAAGTATGAAGACGGGTTGGGAATTTTCCACTTTACTGAATGCACATGAGAAAAATAAGGGAAGGGGACTGAACTTTAACATCTTGCACACTGAACGTTTGCCAGACAATTAAAACAAAACATAATTGTGGAGAGTGCTGACAGCTTAATTGGATTTCATAAATTTGGGAAATTCTGAGATGTTAGTGGCTTGACACCAGTATCAGTATTTTTTTTCCTCTCTTTTTTTTTTTTTTTTTTTTTTTAGTAGACACTATTTGGTAAGAAACAGTGAAACACTGTTGTGGCAAGATAATTGATAATACTCTAGCATGTCATAGTTTTGCATGTGTTTTGCTACTTACTCCAAACTGTATTTGGTGAAGCCAAAGGACACGAGACTCAACTAGGGACATGATCATTTATTTCCGAAGAAATCCATGCATTGACATTTAGAGGACAATATATGTAAAGCCTTGCTCCTAGTAAATTTTGCAACACCCTTTGTTTCATAAAAACAGTAATGAAATATTTACTGCAGTTGTTGAGCAGTCTTGCAAACCAGCTTCCAAGACTTTTCACCAATTTCTTCTGTTCGAGACAGCCTCGACATGGCAGCAATAATTAGTCAACATAATCAATAATTGACTGTAAATTTATTCCAGACTCCTCACATAATACGGCCCAGGTGCTTTGTAAATGCAGTGTGCAACAGGAAGTTGTAGGGGCAGTATTATCTCCTTTGAGTTCAAGTAAGCTAAATGCTGACTCTGCAAAGCTCTCCCCCAATGGTTGCACAACTGCATTGCAGGAGCACCTACACGGAACCTTCAGAGCCCCATGCAGTAAAACTGCCCCTACCTGATATTTTTTGGGAGATGCTTTCCTGTGCTGTGACTTTGTTTTGCCCTATTAAAACATTTCCAATGCAAGCACAAATATGTTTTTAAGAGCAGACTCAAGACTCACCTTTTTAGCCTAGCTTTTAACTGATTATTATTTATTATTGTTTGTTTAATTGTTCTGCATGTTTTATATGATTATATTTTTATCAGTGTTTTACTATTTAATCTTATCACATTAATTTACTGTTTATTTTTATAGTTTAATTTATCTTAATCCCCATTCCAGTGTTTCCTCTGTGGTAGCCCTCTGCCCCGGGAGCGGTGGTCGGCTGTGGCTGCCTGGGTGCTCTCCAGGTGGAGCTTGGGTGGAGGTGGGGGTCTTGGCCTTGCCTCCACTGGGCGCCCGGTGTCGGTGCCTCGGCTGCTGCTGTTGATCTACCGCTGCCGGGGCAGATGGCTCCTCTGATGGCTTATCCTTGCATGGTTCATCTACACTCGGCCCAATGTCCTTGTTTACTTTTTCTTTTAACTGTGTGTGTGCATGGGAGATGGGTTGGGGGGAGGGGGTATAGCTATGGCCATGCTTTTAAATCTGTGGGGGAGGGATGGGAATGAGGTTTTATGTGGGGTCATTTTAATCTGTAAAGCACTTTGTGATGCAACTCTTGTATGAAAAGTGCTTAATGAATAAAGTTTGATTTGATATATTTGAGTCATTCCTTCTCAAAACTTCCCTTTGAAAAGGTTATGAATGCTTGTGAAAGTTTTGTTAAATCCGTATAGGCTCCATGGCCTTTTTAGATATATATATATTTCTTTTATGGTCGTAAATAGAGTTATGAGTTACTTCAGGTTCAGCAGGATCCTGCTAATAAGCTATTTATTTGGTTCAGGTGTACTGGAGCAGGGAAAAATGCAGGACACCGGTTCTTGGGGACTGTAGTTGGACACCCATGGGCTAAAGTGGTGCCATTGTAGAACTTTTTGAATAAAGCCGTTTTCAGACAGAAGTTCTGGAATATTTGCGGACAATTCCATCCAGTCTTTAAACGGAGTTGTGTTTTCAAACAAACCCCTTTTTGTCCAGAACATTGCCTTTCGGCTGCTTTCACACAGCAACAAATGTACCAGGATCCTGATCATGTATGGGGAGCGGGGGGAGTGGGGGGTTGTATGTGGATATTACGTAAACTTAGTGCCGTGGGCAAATGTCATTTCCCCAAACAAATGGATTATTGCAAAGATGGTCGACGAAACAGCAGATCTACTCGCAGTGCTCATCTTAGTGATGTGTGCAATTTTGCGCACATGGAAACGCTTAAGAGACATCGATGAAGAAGCTGAAAGAAAAACAGTCACATTTTCACATCATCAATGTGTGGGCTCACAGCATTCCCTGCCCCTTTTCCCCACCGCTCCACACCCCACCAGCTTTCCCGGAACATTACCTGGTAGTCTGAACGCAAACCCCATACCACGAAAAGTCAGCTCTTGTTACTAGGTCTTAATACGTAAAATTGCCGGTAAAGGGTATCCGGACAAAGTCCGTAAGATTGCTTTCAGACACAAAAGCGAAACAGACGAAGTCTGGAAAATTACAGTTTTTCATGGCCTGTTTGAAATGGGCTTAAGAGTTTTGCAGTCCGTGCAAAGAATTTTACACAGCCCTTTCAGTTCAGCATGTACAAGTAGCAAACAAATATAGCTTTGCTTTAAACCTTGATGCAATCAGAACACATATGTACGTAACTAGAGTACGATTTTATTTTATTTTTTTTACGTTCCAACCATCCACAACCTTAAAAAGCACCAGCTATCATTAAAGTCTACATCAGGGAACGTCAGGCTTTCTCTATCAGTTCACTCACAATGGAGAAGGAAAGGTGGACTGAACCAAAATTTTATGACAGCCATTTTCAACAGCGATAAGGTGCATAACTCACTCTGTTCTAAACTGAATAACTCACTTGAAACTACGTCAATCCAAATGTAAACATCACTGGTTTGAGAAATAAAACTTGGCTAAAGTCCAAAACCAGCTACCTGTAGCATTTAACCAGCCACAAATGCCACGCAAGTCTTTTTAAACCTCAAATATGGTAATATAATAGGGCGGCTGTGGTTCAGAGGTAGAGTTGTCGGCCAGGAGCACAGTGGTGCAGCTGGTAGAGCAGCTCACCTCACAGCTAGAAGGTCCCGGGTTCAATTACTGCTGTGGGTGTTGAGGGTGTGTTTGTTCTCCAGCACCCACACCCTGGTTGGGGTTGGCGAAAGGGCCTTTCTGTGTGGAGTTTGCATGTTCTCTCAGTTTTCCCTTGAGCAGCTAATGTAAGCTACTCCCACAAAAACATGCACTAGTCCTGGGGCTATATACTGCCTCCTCCTGGCCGGCCGGGGCGCCTGAAGGGATGGGGAGGATCTGGCTGGAATAACGTGATCCTTCCGGGGAAATCCTGCCCCATCAGGTGAAAAGAAGGGCCTGCTCACTCCCAAAGCATGAAGGAGGCTTGGGTTTCAGTGCGGGGCCCTCCTGGGGCTGGCAGAGGGAGAGCAGAACCCCAGGACTAGAACTAGGGTAGGAGCACTGGGTGATAAATAATGGGGAAAAAAAACCTTGGGATAATTTTTTTTAAATATAAACAATTAAAAAAAAGAGAGACTCAGAAATCACGGGTTTGATTCCTGCCTCCACCTGCTACATGTCATTATGTCCTTGGGCAATACATTTCACCTACACACGTCTACTGGTGTTGGCCAGAGGGGCCGATGGTGCAATATATCTGCCCCAGGGCAGCTGTGGCTATAATCATAGCTTGCTTCCACTAGTGTGTGAGAGTGAATGAATAATGGAAATAATAATTAATATTGTGTTGAGGAGCTCTTTTCTCACTACTTTCAGTTCTATGTGTATTCAAATGCAACTTGTTCACTGGATCTTCTATATCTCAAAATAACTCCATAATAATTTTCATATTTTCACATCAAATACCGGCACAGTGGGCCGAATTGGAAAAATGAAAACAGCGCGATTCATATTAATGTTGATCTCAAAACATTGATTATTTTGACAATCTTTCTTGGTGAGTTTTTTTTTTTCAGGAGTATCTCCTGGAAGCTTTGTAAGTGTTTTTACATGACATGTATGAGCATAATGACGTTGCTTCTGTTTACATGCAAGGAAGGCATGAAAGTACAACTGACGTCTTTGAAGAAGAGTCCCATTACGCAGTGGAATGTTTTACCCTAATCAAATGACAAGACACAGTGATGGATGTAGGTATTGGTAGGGCAAACAAGAGTCAGACTGGAATGAAATCACAGACCCGGATATATTTTCGTGGGCACAAGTTGATAACTTTGGTAGACCATTATTGCTTCACTCTAGTTTCCCTTCAAACTGAAATCTAAAGGTTAACACAGTTTTTCTTTAAATTATGTGATCACATTTGCTCTTCTTGAAATAATAATAGTTAATAGTGTATTTATTTACTCTTTAGGGTAGCAATAAAAAAAGGTCAAAAAGTTTCTTAAGCCTTCACTCTATGTGTATTAGTGATGTCATTCATGAGAGGAAACGTCCAGTTCCTAAACCTCATTTCCCCAAAGGGGTGGGCCTCTGGGGGAACTGAGCCAACTTAAATATACATGCCCACACAGAGTTCACAAACTATACCAGCAGAACACCCTAAGCAGTGGATGTACAGCTCTAAATATGGAGTGATATTGCACTTACATACAGCTTTCAAATAATGAATCATATCATGCGTTCATCAAGACGTTTACAGTATGTGTCATTTAGAGCATGATTTGTATCTTTCTGTTGCACTATGTTTTGCATGCCAGCTACAGTTGATGCCCACCCATCTGTGTCAAATCTCTCTCCTTGTCTTCATCTTTGCTTCCCTTTTCCATATCACCTCTCTCTCTTTATCAACACAGGAATGCGTGATATGTGGCTCAGCAGACGGGCTGTGTAATATTCCTGCTGAGCCCTGGAGAAAAGGTCAGACGAGGTGGTGAAAAACAACCCTGCTGCCACCTCAACTCATGCATCCTTCATCATCTCTCGCTTTTCTCTCCTAACCTACTTTTGTGACCTTTTACCTTTACATCCATCAAAGTGACATACACATGTACAGTGTATGGGTAAGAAATTGTGAAAAACAGGTTCACAATAATCTTGTAGAGTCTTAATCTGATAATTAATAAAAGTTAATGAATCCAATGACGAGGCTATGCTTAGAAATTCAAGACATTACAGTATGTATTTAGTTTTTTAAATTGACAGATATTTTGTCCCAATCAGAGTTTTTACTTATAGCATATTTCAGAGCAGTTCTACTCAATCGTTGACAAAAAAAATAGTTGTTCTACTCTGAAAATAGGTGCTTTGCTTTGAACGCTGTAAAATGTAAAGTCTAATATTTCAGCAGCTCTCTGGTGCTCTGCCTTCTGAGACATTTTAGACACAGTGGACATAGCAGGTCACATAATGGATGGGAAGCTACAGCAGCTAATAAAGTCCCTCTTTTAATGTGAATGTAAAGACTAAAGGAAATATCAAAATGCTCGGTCTATACTTTGCACATGAAAATAGCTATTGGTTTTTGAAAACTGCTGTGTGGCTGAGTGGGATTGTAGCCGACAAAATCACAAACAGTAGACCTAATACAGGTCCAGAGAGCTGAAACCTGTCCAGATCTCACCATGATTGGGTCCCTAAAACAATACTTGGGATTGAGACATCCCTATGCTATACATTTAATCTAAACTACATTTCTAGAGGATGCATTACCTTTTGGGAATGCATTTCACCTAGATGTGTCCCAAAGTCTCTTAAAAAGTAAAGCAGTAAGTGTTTTTTATTTACTTGAAGATATCTCTCGACAGAGCTTGAGGACATAAAAGCAAGATTTAGACACCGAAGTAAGAACCTAAGGAAGAGCATATAAGAAGTTGCATAACGGCTTGTTCAGTTACCCATACTCTGAACAGACCAAGATCTATTTTTTAAAATCTTACTTATTTTCACAGTCAAGCAAGACATATTTTTACCACGCAGATTCCCAAAGTAAGAGTACGAGTGGAAAACTAGGGGAGGATACCCCTTGACTCTGGCAGTAGTGTAAACGAAGAAGCAAGAGGGCAGAGAGGAGTGAAAGAATATATGAGGCAAGGAGCTAAGGATAGAGTGTGCAAAGCTCGCCATGTGTTTCTCATATATTATCACTCACCTCCAAAACACACCTCACATATTTCCGCCATACATGGACAGAAGTGGGGGATGTTGTTTTGACTGCGAACGTGTTTGTGTGCGCACAAACAAGCAGCAGCGGTAGGTTAACTTCAGATTCTAGTCTTTACCTCTTTTACTTCCACACATCTGTCTTGTTAATACCTGCTGATTGCCACAATCCAAATACACACAAGAAAAAGGAGGCTAAATTATTATTTAAATTCATGTTTAAACATCTAAATTGACCTATTGACCCACACCAGATGAAAGGTTACACAGATATATAGGTAACCCTCAAACAGGGCAGGTCTGTGTAATAGATGGCCAACGTAATAAAACAAACCCTGACAGTCAATCAGTTATCTTGTCTCAGAGTAACTGAGACCCCTTCTCTTATCTTAAGTCATAAACAACTAAAATGATTTAGACGTTATAACTCATCTGTATTGCTCACTGCTCTGAGATTTATAGTCATACTGATTTAGATTAACATCTAAATAAACCTTACTATTCTGGAGATTCTAACTTGGACGATGCAGCGTATAGAGCCAGAACAGGAGCCTGGAAGATGCAGCGGGGAGCTGGAGCAGGAGCTTAGAGACCCTGACAAGAGCCATCTCTGTGACTTGGAAGACTTGACAACACGCGGGCTCTGAGGCTTGCAGGCCATGGCGACAAGCGGGCTCTGTGGCCTGGAAGCGGTGAGGAAGAGTGAGTTCTGTGGTATGGAGGCCACGACGAGGAGTTTGTCTTGTGGCATGGAAGCCATAACGAGGGAAGAAGACTGAGGCGGTGTCTAGGCCCCCCTAGAGTAGAATAGGGGCAGCCCGACTGCAAAGACCAGGTCTTTGGCAGCGAGAGGATCAGGGAAAGAGGTAGTGGGGAGCCTTGAACCTCCTTGGACCAATTCCGGGAGGACAGAAAACCAGTCTTGAGCCCTCATGTGAGTCCAGCTCTCTGCTGGGTCCACTGTGGTCAGTTCATACTGTCATGATTTGATATATTGTAGGACCCACAAGCAGAGAGGATATGGTAGAAAATGGACTCTAATGAAATAAAGACAACTTACACACGTCAACGATAATAAAGCATGGACTACAGGGACGAGGGAGACATGACGTGGAACACACAACATGGATACAACGACGAATCGACAAAGGACAGGGAAACACAGTGGGGTATAGATACACAGGGAAGATAATCACGGGGACAAGAGACAGCTGGGGACAATTAAAGATGCAGAGATTGACAGACATAGGTAAATCACCACATTATGACAACTGTGATGTAAGAATGGAAAGCCATTTAAGTTCTTTTGTGTCTGAAGGCAAAGGATCCAATATTTTTGGCAATATAATGAATTTGTTTCTTAATTAGGGCACACTGAATAAAGGCTAGATGAGTTGTAAGTGTAGCATCAACAATGAAATCAGAATAGTTGTGGGAAAATGGAAATGCTTCCACGATACCCTCCAGCTCCCTAATTAGTTTGTACTAGATTGGTAAATCATGAAACATATAAGTAGGACATGCCAGAAGAATATGCCAAAAGTGTTTTAAAATAAAAATACCCATTTGTATAAAACTATGTATCTTTGTCTATTCTGGCATTCGGTTTGGAAGATCCTATGACAGACAGGCTTGTTTTCTCTCAAATAAGTACATTTGCAATTAAGTCTTTTTGGTATCGAGTAACCTGCCAACATGCAGTTCTTTCGCAATTTAGGAAAAAAGTATTTGGTAATCTGAAACAAATCTGCTGGACAGTCTGTACGTAAAGAACATACATCCAGAGCTTCTCCTGAAGTTACGCAATGCTCTCTTGGCAAGCAGATCCTTGTCAGCTGCACTCCTCCTTGTGTCTGCTTAATATCTCAGGCAAGAGAGCTTGGTGTAATGATGAACTTCCACTTCAGGATGAAGAGACATTTACCGTGATTGTCGAACTATTGAGCGCACCTGAATACCATGATGTGCACCTGAAGGTGCACCAGCTAAATTTAAAAAGTACATATATAGGGCACACCTGAATATAAGCCATACATTTTCATGTTGTAACATGAGATATTTACACAGAAAGACGATACACAGAAGATTTTTTTTATTGGCTCTGCCAGAAAGGGACAACTGATTACATTTTGGGGTTGATCCGAAAATAAGCGAGTATCCACCCACCGACCAGCGGTGCTAACCTCCACTCCTCTCCCATTTCAGAGAGCTCACAAGCGGCTCTCCACTGGACGAGTGCAGCCATGTGTCTCATTAATAGACATTTTATTGGAAAAGTACCGAAAGTAAGAATTAGATAATATGGGGATGGGGGGATGAGGGAATGAGTGGTCCGGGCGGAACTCTGAGTGCTTGTCTAGTTTTAATTTAAGGCGGGCTTTTTTTCAAACTCTGCCTGAAAATCGGGAGTACGGCACCAACACAACAATAACATGCCTGGTTAGAAAATAAAACATACCTTAGCCTGCCAGAAAAGTCATTGGTTGCTATCTTCCTCTTCCTCATTAAAGCCACTGAAGTCGTCTTTATCAGTGTCTTTATGTCCTCTGAAAGCTTTTGTCATCTTTTTACACTGATTCATTTATTCTCACCATCTATTAATTGAAATCAAACTTAGCTGCAGAAGCTCTATTTCCTTCTTTGATGGCCAGCTTGATTACCTTCAACTTAAAAGCTGCATTTCTTCGTGAGTTTTCCATGATAGTGTTTGCATGAAAACTTTATTGGCGCATAATCGTTCCCCGCGTCTTTCTCACTTTTGCGTTTCCTGCTATAGTGCCCCACAGTGGCCATTAGCGAGTAAAAAATATAAATAAATTAGCTGCATCGTTCAATAGGACGCAGGGTCCAAAGGGTGGGAAAAAAGTAGCGGCTCATAGTCCTAAAATTACATTACCTCAGCATGATGCTTCACCTGCAAGCTGACTTTTTTTGACTCATCTAGCATGTTAAAATTTTTTAAAAGTAAGTGTTCCTCTTTTGAGGTTTAAAACATTTCTAAATTTAAAAAAAGTACATTTGGCAACTTGTGATGGTTTTAAGGAGTGGAAGTTCTTTATGACACTGGATTTGTGTTAGGACAAGGAGGAGCAGAAACTGAGTGGAACTAGTTGTTTCATGGGACTTTCAAGAGTGACTCCAGGGAGTTTGTCCTGTAACCGATGGATGCAGGTTTAAATCCCTGCTCCGTCCGTCTTAGTCATTGTGTTCTTGGGCAAGACGCTTCACACTGCTTGCCTGCTGGTGGCCGATTATGTGGCTTGCGTGGCTACAATGTAGCTCACCACCATCAGCATGTGAATGGGTGAATGACTGAATATAGCGTGAAAAGATTTGGGGTTCTTTGGACTAGATAAAGCGCTGTATGTACAAGCCGTTTACCATACACAAGACACAGAGCAGGAGTTTTCAGATGGACAGAAACTCCCCATAGTGCTTCAGATTATGAATTGAATCACAGAACTTACTGCTAAGCACATATTCCTGAGGAACAGCGTATCCTCCTTTACACCGGACGCGTAAGCAGCACGTTACAGCAGCAGCACGTTTCACTTGCGATTTCTGCTGCTTGGCCCTTTCCACCGGGTGCGTATGAGGCGCATAGCAGTAGGGAAGCAGCTGTCACAGAGAGAGCACAAAATCACGCAAGATTAGCAAAATCACGCGTGGTTTCGTCAGTAAACGCAACAACCATAGACATATATAAATGTCTATGACAACAACAACCAGGAAAAGACAACAATATGGCTCCAAAAGGTCTGTGTTTTATGTTATGTCCGTTTTATATTCGCCAATAATTTTATGTTATGTCAGGGAATATCCAAAAATTGCTCATTTGTGTGATGACACACAAATGAGACCCTCCCGCGAGGTACTGACTTCTCACCGGGCTGCACAGGTAGTGACCTTTTTTTTTTTAAGTAAAGCAACCGCAAAGCAGCACGTTTCTTTTATTTTGAAAATTTCCGGTGCCGAGCCGTTATATTTCCTGTCTTCCCCTATCCAAAATGTAGAAATTTACGTGTTTCAGAGGCGTACCGCGTAGAAAATAGGACTGCCGCGTATATTTAGAAAAGTGCTGCGACATGTCGCTCCTCAGACGCGGCAGATTCGTGCTGCTTTCGCCTCCAGTGGAAAGGGTTCTATCGACTACAGTGGTGGCTATCAGCTGCGTATGACGTGCTGCTCCTGTAACGTGCTGCTTACGTGTCCGGTGGAAAGGAGGGGTTAGGATGTATTCACACCAGCCTCATTTAGTTAGCTTAAAACAAACTCAAATTTGTTTCCTCCCTTGGTCCGGACCATTTAGGCCGATGTGATTACAACCCAGCAAACTCTGGTGTGCACCAAACAAGCACACTGAAACCCAGTTGAAGAGGAGAGGTTCCTAACGAACCTTGGTGCAGAGCAAATCAGGTGTGAAAGCGTTTGAACTTTATCCCACCCAGTAAACAACAGAAAAACTATTTTTTTAGTCTCAGCAGTCACCCGTCTTTGTGCCACTTTATGAGAAGTAATTTATTTATTTTTTTATGCGTGTGCTGTGAATCTCCCCACTGAGACAACAGTCTATTCATATTCAATTCATATTTATAATTTTATGATATTTCTACACAATCCATCTATCTGCATCATATTGTACACCTCATTCTGCACCAAACAGTCTAGACGCTTAGACGTTTCTGTTAAGATCTATAGCTCTATCCAAGGTCGTACTACAATATTTTGTTGTTAGTCATTTTAACTGACAGAGTCAAAAAATCCAGTCATAATCAATTTTTATCAGTCAATTCTTGCAGTTTACAGCTGCCTGTCGTTGCCCTATGAGGTATTTCACCCTCTGTCATTTTGTACTTTTTCAGTTTTGGTTCTTTTGTGCTAAAAAGTTCCGCACATAGTGTACTGTAAGGAAAACTGGTTACATGACTCCAATGAAACGTATCAGCAGGAGGTCACTCTGACTTTGTTTAATCATGGGTCATATTATCTCATATCCCCTGACCCAGGGATCAGAATTACAATCATGTGAAATCTTCCGAAAGTAACACAAAATTACTTTAAATTATGCATGAGAAATGGATTAAAATGCATTGAATTGATGGTTTGTACAAAATGGTAGTAGTTAATGGCCAATTTGGCCTTTCATCATTTCATACCTTTGTAGGCATGATTACTTCATACCCCACATTCTCAGGGACAAAGTGAGCCATGCGTCTGTATGTTTTGTGACCAATTCTACAACCAAGAATTTAAACTAATATTCTGTAATCTACTCAATTTATCGAAAGGAAATTTGTTTTTTTTAACTCCAATCAAAAAGATACAAACTCCAATAGGTTGTTCACCTGCTGAGCGGATATTTAAAACTATTAGCTTTAAATAGTCCAGAACCAGGGGTGTCAAAAGTAGTCACATTCAATACTCAAGTAGAAGTATACATACTAGGGTTTAAAGATCCCGAGAAGGTTAGGAGAGAAAATTCAACTACAGAACTAAAAAACCTTCTTCTGAAGGATTTGGTGAGGTGTCTGTAAAGACAAAGGCAGGTCCTTGACCTAAATTAAAGCCCCTGGTGACCCTACCTGCAGTCCAATAACCTTTAGACGGCTTATGCAATCAAAGGTCACGTCTCCTTTTACCCAACATAATTCCAATGGAAATGTTTAATTTACACCACAATGAAGGAGATTCCATCACGATCTTGGAACTTTTTCCTTCTATGGCATGATGAAGCTTCAGGCTGTGTAGGGGCATCAAACTCCCACTGGCTATGTGGAGGTGTTGCAACAGAAATCCCTCTACAATGGGGGCCCTCATCTGTGCGGTGATCACTGGGTCTTTCAAAGGACAACACAACAATTCACAACACCAGTCTGACAAAAGACTTGTTCTAGGAGAATAATCTCTCTTTTGGACCATACTGCATGTTCCCCTGATCTAAACCCCACTAAAAACATTTGTGGTAGATGGCAAGGGAGGTTGACAAAATCAGACATAGGTGTTTGACCGCTGATGCCCTTTATTAAGCCGTCTTCACCACATGGAGCAACCATCCTGCAGGAACCAGCCTGCAGGAAACACACATCAAGAATGCCTTTTTAAAAACTTTTCTGAAACATTAACATCCTGATTTTAAAGAGTTACTTTTGGTTTGATTACAAGTCCAAATATTATAAGACTGAACTTGCCCAAACACAGTATTCAGAACTAAATCAGTGCAAATGTGTATTATAACATCTTTACAAGAAAATATACAATGACATTTAAATGTACATAGATTTCCATAATTAATCAAACTGTTCAACAAACTGATATAAGATGTAAAAGTACACAGCTATGAAAGGGTTTGTTTATAAATGTGAAATCACTGTACGTTTGGACAAAATGGTAATTTTGAATATTAAAGTACAACTTAACCCAGGCCCTGAAAGAGTTCTCACTTTGGCTTTTCATTTTATTTTTGTCAATGTTAAGCAACAAGGACTAGCTGGCATGTGTGTGACTACATGTTTGCATGTGTTGGATCATAACCAGAAACTCCACTCTGCCTTGACAACCTCAGACCCCCATCAACTCTCAGAGGAGCCCATCTTCTCTGCATTACTAATAACAGCAGGCACTTTTCCAAAAACAAAGAACTACATTTTTGTTTTTTTCTTGCCCCTTCTACCATCTAATGTATTCTCTCTACTTCACTTTACGTGTGGAAGAGGTTAACTGTGTTAGGTTTCGGGGTTGAAAAAATATGTTGATGCCAGCGCTAATTTCACACTAAATGAGCCTAGGACTTTTTTTTTAAAAGGAAAGGAGTTGGCGTGGAGCGATTTAGAAAATTTCTCATAATTCAAAAAGACATCCAGTCTGCAAAGCCAGCGAACATGAGTGTGGTTTTTCCATGCTCCAAGTCTTAGAAGGAACAATGCTCTGGTCTCCATCATACACACAGGCATGCACACTGCCTGAAGAAACACATGCACAGATTTGAGCTTCAGAATGAACAAGTAATACTCATCTCTCAAGCTCGAAAATTCTTCTGTAGGTGCATTATGCTCTGCAGAGGGGTGAAGTGCAAAGGTCTCCCTAAATAGAGTAAGTTTGGTCCCTGAAGCAGACAACCAGTGAGGTCTAACATTGGTGCTGTTTTCTTTTAAAGCTTGAAATGCTGTTCTGAGCTAAAAGACTTGGGTTGCAGTGGAACCCATAGAACATGTTTTCACTCTTCTATTTGCAAGAACAAACTGATGCGGCATGTGGAAAGTTACCAATGATCTTAGTGAAGTGAACAACAACAAAAAAGACATTTAAAAAGAATGTACTCTGACAGCCATAATAAGACCATAAACAGAGGGATTACCAGAGCCAATTAAGACCAAACCACAATCTCTGTGTCCGCACATTCTCTAGCTGCTCTGTGGCAACCTGTGAGTCACATGGGAAACATTTAATGCACAAATACATTTAGCCGAGTGGTTTCCTGTGTCGCTGATCTGAACAAAAAAAAAAAAAGTTTGCATTCAAAACTCCATCTCTACAGGAAAACGCTAATTAATGTGCATTCTATTGTGCTGCTCAGTCATCCTAAACTACTAGCAGTTTGCTTACATGTTACTTCGACTGTTACAGAAGATTTTGTGCATTTGTTATAGATGTCCTTTTGGTCAAAAAAAATTTCCTGAATTTTTTAAAAGTGTATTCATGATCTGCATACACAACATGTGATCCACAGGAGTTGTTGTCCAAAACACTTGGCACGCGAGTATGTGACTTTTTAATTATTTGACCAAACTTGTCTAAAAGGACAAAATAAGCAAGCAAGAGCTACATACCACTCTATGGCAGAACAGTAGTAAATCAACATTTTAGTTTTAAAAAACAACCCCGAGAAATGTCTCAGGGTTGGCATCTACAGATCAAAATTTCAAAAAAAAAAATTTTTTTTGATGCATTCTTTAAGCTTAAAAAAAAAAAAAAAAAAAAAAAAAAAAAAAAAAAAAAACTTTTAAATTTGGTGTAAGGACAAATTAAAATGACCATTAGAAAGACTGATAAACTGTAACTGAAATATTGAGTCTAGCTCCATTGACTTTAAATTCAAGTCAAGTCATTTTTATTATATAGTGCCAATTCACAACACATGAAGTGTCACAAGTGTCTCAAGTCACTATACAAGAGAAGTAACTTCAATTCAAACCAACTTATATTTCAATCCTTTAAATAAAATGAGGATTTCATCGCATATTTTTTATGTTTTTGGATTACATTTTTTTCTAGAAAAACAAAAGGCTATAAATTTCGAAAGCCGTTGTGTCAGGGTAAATGTTTTTAAAATTATTTTCGTATAATGGGTTTCTTTCCCTTTTTAAAATGTGATGTAAATCAGAGAGTTGAATCCAGGAAAGGTACAGTGGGGTAACTTGCCGCCAATTGTGCAAGTTGTCCCACTTAAAAAGATGAGGTCTGTAATTTTCAGAATAGATACACTTAAACTGTGAGAGACAGAATATAAAAAGAAAACAATTCAAGATATCACATTGTATGATTTTTAATGAATTTATCTGCAGAAAATAAGTTTTTGATACCTACAAACAAGCAAGAATTCTGGCCCTCACTTTTAGGATTCAGTCGCTGTGTGCTGGGATTGTGGGTGTGTCTTTCTCTCTACCTCTGTGCAGGGTGTGACGGGCAGGAGCTGCACCAGCTGATCCTCATCAGCGCTGGAGCTTAAAAGAGGAGTGGTTCCTAAGGTCGACGCCAGTAGAATTATGACTTCGTTGTGAGGAGGAGTGTATAGATGGTGTTGGGAAATGGTTTTATGATGGAGTTAAGTGGGATAAATTTCAATTCATTTGGGAAAGAGAAATGGAAAAGGTGACTGTTGAAGAAGATGTTAATGATTTTAATCTTTCTATGTGCAGTGCTATTCTGAAGGCAGCAAAGCAGATGATAAGAAAGGAAAAAGGTAAGCACAGATGTAAGATTGTTCCTTGGTGGACAGTTGATTGCACTAAGGCTATAAAGAACAGGAATAAAGCTTTTAAAGTACTAAAACGAAATCAAAATTTAATTATAAACAAAAGTTAGCAGTTGTGAGGAAAGTTATTAAAGATGCTAAAAGGTTATATTGGCGAAGATATTGTGATAGTTTGGATAGACAGTCTTCTGTTAATCAAGTTTGGAAAACTATTAAAAGGATGTCAGGTAATAGTAGGGGTTATAGTTATCCAGTAATGAAAAGTGGTGACAGGATAATTTTAGACAATAGGAGTAAAGCAGACCTTTTAGCACAGCACTTTGTAAAGGTTCATAGCACAGAGAATTTGAGTTTTGAGGAACAGCGATTTAGGAGGAATACTTTAATAAAGAATATAAATATTGTGGAAGAAGTCAGTGAGGATGATGGAGTAATCAATGCAGAGTTTACTATGAATGAGTTAAACATTGCATTAAGTAAGTGTGGTAAAACAACTCCTGGGAAAGATGACAAGTTATATTATGTTGTGAAATCTAAGTATAAAGAGTAAGGAAGTGTTGTTAAAATTATACAATAAGGTATGGTTAGAGGGGGTTATTACCAGATCAATGGAAAGAAGCAGTTATTGTACCAATTTGTAAACCAGGCAAAGATCCTTGTTTAGCAGAAAGCTTTAAACCTATAGCCTTAACATCTCATGTGGGTAAGCTGATGGAAAAAATGATAAATGAAAGGATAGTGTATTTTTTTTAGAATCTAGAAATCTCTTGAAGAATTATCAGTATGGATTTAGGAAAGGTAGGAGTACAGTTGATTCAGCATTGCTATTGGAAGAAGAGATTAGAAAATCACAGGTAAATAGGGAGAGTGTAGTTACAGTTTTCTTTGATGTAGAGAAAGCATATGATATGATGTGGAGAGAAGGGCTCATCATAAGACTACATCAGATGGGTATAAGGGGGAAAATGCTAAAATGGGTTAGAAATGTCTTTTTTGGTAGAAATATTTCTTTGCGTACAGGAAGAGAATTTAGCTCTACATATGATGTTGAAAATGGTACGCCTTAGGACAGCATTATTAGTCCTGTTTTATTTTCAGTAATGATAAATGAAATATTTTGTAATGTGGCGTCGTCTATTGGAGTGTCCCTTTTTGTATATGATGGGATGATGTGGAAAAGGGGTAGAAATATTGAGTTTATTGTGAAAAAGATACAACAAGCTATAAATAAAGGTTGAGTCTTGGGCTTTAAAGTGGGGATTCAGATTTTCAGTAAACAAGGCAAAAGTAATGTTTTTCACTAGGAAAAAGATTAATGACAATATAAATGTTACATTGTATAATCAGAATTTAGAAAGGGTAAATGAATTTAAATATCTGGGGCTCTGGTTCGATACTAGACTTACATGGGGTTTGCATATTAATAAAGTGGTAGAAAAATGTCAGAGGGTAATTAATGTAATGAGGCGTCTTAGAGGTCGTGATTGGGGAGCAAGTCAATGTTTAAGGAAACTCTATGTAGCCCTTATTAGATCTGTTATTGATTATGGAAGTGTGGTGTATAGGTCAGCAGCAAAAAGTAATCTTAAAAAATTAGACATTCAGTATAAAGCTTTGCGAATTTGCAGTGGGGCAATGAGATCCACTTCTGTGGCTGCTCTCCAGGTAGAAATAGGAGAAATGCCTTTAGAATTAAGGAGAAATCAGTTAACTCTGTTGTACTGGGTACATTTACATGGGCAGAGTGCAAATCATCCTGGACAAAAACTGTTGTAGCCTTGCCAGGAGCGAGCTTTAAGACAGTTTTCTAGTTTTGGGTGGGTGATCGGAAGGGATATAGAAGAAGCTGATTTAAAAGGCCTGGAATTGAGCCCTTTAGTTCCTATTCCTGCAATAGCTCCTTGGCTTTTCAAAGAGACAAGGGTTGACGTGGAAATGTTGTAGTTAAAAACATATAGTAGTGGTATTATCGATGGTCATATTAGAAGATTTTATTCTGAGTATGTGGATGTATACACAGATGCATCTAAAAAGGTGGATGGTAAAGTTGGCATTGCTTTTATAATTGAGTTTGGAATTATAGTAAATAAAAGAATTAGTAATAATTTGTCAGTTTATACTGGCGTGCTTTTAGCTATTCTTATTGCTTTACATTGGATAGGACAGTGATTTAGGAAAAGTTTTAATAATTTCAGATTCTAGTAGTGCATTAATGGGTATTCAAAATATGAAATCAGACTCTAGACAGGACATAATTTTAGAAATTGGACAGTCCTTATAGATCTTGTGCCAGAAAAGAAATTGTTTTTGTGGGTGCCTTCTCACATCGGGGTGGTTGGGAATGAATATGCCGATAAATATACAGAGAAGGGAGCTTGTAAAACAGACATTTTATGTAAAATTAGTAAATTAGAGGCAAAGTGTATTATTAAAGAAAAACTTAAAAGAAAGTGGCAAGAAAGTTGGGATAGGGAAGTTAAAAGGCAATTTTATCATAGTTTACAAAAGAAAGTGGGGGAGACAAGATCATGGAATCTTAAAAAGAAGAAGAAAGAAGAAGATATCATGTCCCGTATGAGACTTGGGCACACTGGTTTAAATAGCACTCTATACATAATTGGGAAACAGGAAACTGCAGCTATTGTGGAGAATCAGAAACAATAGAGCATGTTATTATTCACTGTCAGAAATATAGACAATAGAAAAGATTATTGAAAGCTAGGGTTTTGGAACAAAAGATTCATTTTTTAGTTAAGGAAATTTTATTAAGTACAGTTGTAGATGTTATTTATAAGGCTTTAATTGTATTTTTAAGATCCACTGGATTATTTTTTAGGATTTAGGGACAGGACTGCTGGGGCCATCCCGGCCCACACTCCATTCCAGAAGGTGGCGGTAATGCACACCAAAAGTTGTTTGCCAACCGCCAATTAACTAAAGAAGAAGAAGGTTGACGCCAGATTGTATACTCACATAGCGTAGTAAAAGGCTGCTTTAGTGACTCTCTTTGAGCACCAAAGAATTACTCACCTTCCTTGTGCTCCTCTGTAGATTCCTGGATACTCTGTGTCCTCATTTACATTAAGATCCTCCTGGTCTGGTTCAACTACTGGATTTTTCTCGGTCAGCCTCCCCGCCGTTCCTCTCAAGAAAGTTACTCACCTGTGAACATTCCAACCGATCTGCTGCCTGTCCATTCCACCTCCAACATATAAAAAAACGGATCAATCACCTTTCAGACCACCCACACAGCCAACCGCAGTAACTGTTTTCCTACCTGCCTTTTCCTGGATCTCCTCACTGCTCTGGAAAGTAAGCCCCAGCAATTTCCATATTTCTAATCACTCACTTGTCCTCCTCAGTGTCAAACCTCTATTCGGATCCATTCCCTGACATCATCTCCACCCCGCTCCAGAAACCTTCATAAACCTTCTAAAACAGTTTTCCGTTGTCTGTAGTTGCTGCCTTACCCAGAGTCTAAATGACTTCAACATGACACTCACAGACCTGTTACTACTTCTTTAAGAAGCTCCTCTGTCCTCCATTCGTTACCTGTATTGATGGCACCTGTTTGAACTCGTTATCTGTATGAAAGACACCTGTCCACACCTTCAAACAATCAGACTCCAGCCTCCACCATGGCCAAGAACAGCTCTCTGTTCTGTGTTCAGAGTTCTGTGGGTGCCACTTACAGGGCTAGGAGGAAAACATCTCAAAACGGTTTAAGTGTAGTCTGGAGTGTTTTTGAAACCAACCACCCGTTTTAGCAAAAAACCTTCACGTGTGGACGAGACTTTAATGTAGCCAGAAGTGTTAGCAGTGCTGTTGGCTAACTGTCACGTCGCCTGGCTAGTCTAGGGGATACAAGGGACGAACACAAAGCTAAGTGGTGAAAGAGGAATCCAGTTGGCATTTAAGATGTTTATGTTCTTGCCAGATGTAAAATGTATTTTGATCACAGACTGACATATTCCGCTTTAGGGAGAGCAAAGGCCAACATGACAAACAAAACAACCCTAACTAAAAATAAGAGTTCAACTCCAGAGAAAACAAAATATACAAACCAAGAAAATAGCCTAACTAACCAGCACATAAACAGGAGAAAACTAGAGGTGACATAAAAGGCAGCTCTCTCCTACAAAGTTCAGTCTGAACAAAACTACATTAACTTTTAAAAGTACAAAGGCATGTTAAGCCTACACAACCCATAAGTGTATGGCAGTCAAAATGGCCAGCAGGTCCAGAAGCAAAGCTGCTCAGTTTCATAAGCCGCTGCTGGTGATTGACGTGAGCCGTTGATATCTGACACAAGTTGTAAAATCCACCTGTTAATTTTAAATAAAATAATCCATACCAGCAGCATCTTGTCGATGGCGGACTTTGCGAAGGGTGGCACCCATCAACCTTTTTTAAACCCGTTCCTTTCATTAAAATTTACAGGGATTTCCGCAGTTGAAGTCCAGTGGCCTAATCTTTTTCGTCTCACTGGAAGTCAGCATGAGACATTCAGTGCGTGTAGTGGCTAGTTGGTGTTGTTGATTTTTGATATTCATGACAAAAACTATAAATTACATTTCTTTACTCTGGCTAACATACTTTTATATCTAACTTGTTTAAAATGTTTTTTAATGTTAGCAGCTCATTATAAATTAATGGATTCCAAAATACATTTAATTGAAAATATGATTGTAATTTGCTGGTGTAATTACTAAAAACAAGACGAAAACTCAAAGAATTTAATATTTGATTAAATAAAGGATGGACAACAGATTAGAGTCATAGGATACTGTGCTTCCATCAAAATGAAGTAATGATGAGGTAATGTGTTTCATCACTCTTTTAGTGGCCCCTCACAAAAACCAATTACTTGAATACAATCATAGATTAAAAGGACATGTCATGCAGTTACATAACTTTAGTGATTGTTTGGAGAGCCCGTTTTTACTCAAATGGCCTGTTGTGAACTATTTCATGGCAGCTATAAAAAAAAGAACAGCGACACTGAGACACTGTATAAATCACTGTAAACCACTAAACTCAACAGGCTTACTGTAGATCTCATTCATATTTCACATCTGCAGTCCTGCTGTCTAAATAGAGCCTCTGTGAACATTAAGTGTAAAACATTCAAACACAAGCTCTGTCCAGGGAGAACATTTTACCTGCGTTTAGTGCTTCTTAGTATCAGTGTTGAATCAGAAACCCCAGTATCTGCCTTTCTGTCTCTGCCTGTGCTGCGTAGAAAAACGAATATATAAATGTGTCTGTGTGAAGGTAGGATTTTGGCGTAGTGGCCACAGTTACTGCTGAAGACAGGGAACAGAAACAGGACACTTCCCAGCTGGATTTGAGCCCTAACCTGGACACACACTCTGAGCAGTCAGGATAAAACCTCGGAGCTGGGGAAGTGTATACATGCCACCCTGTTCCTGTCCTCATCCTAATGCATCCCCCCGCATCGTTGGAGGAGCCAACCTCTACAGGAAAATAGGCACTCTGTTCAGGTCAGGATATAAAATGAAGAATGTAATCTATACTGTAAAGGTCACTGAAACGAAATTTGAAACCCAGATAAGAAGCAAGGTTTCATCAGCAAAGGACATTAAAAAACATAACAGCTCTAATCCAGCTCTCAAATAGGTATAGATCACTGCACTCTGACACTGTCTGTGGCGTGTTAGGATATCATTGTTATTGACAAAATCACTAAGGTATAAAACAACCTGTTTAAGGTTATGTCACTGCCTCTCTACTGGATTTAGTTCCAGGCTTTGGCTAGGCCAATTCAAAACCTTATTTATTTTTTACTTTTTCAAACCAGTCAGAGAGGGACATTATGATGCTTTAAGTCATTGTACCTCTACATAAACTAAGTGTGCTTGACCCTAGGATCATAAACTGATGGCTGGGTATTGTCCTTAAGGATTTTCTGATAGAGACCAGAACTCATGGTACCACCATGAGACACATGTTCTACAGAACATCACACTATTATCCCCATGTTTTGTTGGCATGCTTTGTTAGCTTTACACCAGGTGTTATGGGACTCCTGTCTTCAAAAAAGTTCCACAGTTGTTTCATGAATCCACGGAATACTTTTTCAAAAGTCTTTGGAATCATTAAGATCTTCTTGACTTGACTTGATCGGGGAATGATCTTTCATTCATGGTCTTTCAGTCTACTTAATGTAGTTTGACAGATTCAATTTAAGCGTTATATCGACACTACATGGATTTAACACTACTGATCTGGCTGTGATCAGGTTTGGTTGAGGCAAGTGAAACTAAACTAAGGATTCCAATGGAGGGTTTCTTCAGCGAGGGAGACAGGGAATTATTGAGGGGTATAGACAAGCAACTTGGTAAAGATCAGAGACAGCAAAGAAGCATACAGGAAGAAGCTGGAGAACAAACTACAGAGGAACCATATCAGAGATGTCTGGTCAGGAATGAAAAAGATCACAGGCTTTAAGCACAGGAAGGATTGGATAAATGGAAGTCTGGACAGAGCCAATGAACTGAACACATTCTTCAAGAGGTTCAGTTCAGGAACTAGCTTTGCATCTTCTTCTCCTGTCCCTAGGCAAACAGAGATCCCATTCTCCTCTGACCCACAGCTCTCCTGTCACACATTTCATCCTTCACCTCAGTCATGGACTCTTCTGATTCCAGAAGTTTGTCTTCAACCAAGACAGGAGATGCTGCTAGCCCCTTTGCCTCCCCCTCCCACCTTTCTGTCTCTAAAAGTCAGGTTAAGAGGCAGCTGGAGAAACTGAACCAGAACAAGGCTGCAGGTCCAGATGGTGTCAGCCCCAGAGTCCTGAAGGCCTGTGCAGAGCAGCTCTGTGGGATTCTGCAACACCTCTTCAACCTTAGCCTGACCCAGGAGAAGGTACCAGTGTTGTGGAAGACATCATGCCTTGTTCCAGTACCAAAGAAAAATCACCCATCAGTCATCAATAACTATAGATCTGTTGTCCTGACATCCCACATCATGAAGGTCCTAGAGACTCCTGTTGCCCCCCCTGAGTAAACAAACAAGAACATATCAGGACCCGCTGCAGTTTGCCTATCGCTGTGGAGTTGGAGTTGAAGATGCCATCATCCACCTGCTTCAACCAACCCACTGTCATCTGGACAAAGCAGGCAGCAATGTGAGGATCATGTTCTTTGATTTCTCCAGTGCATTTAACAAAGTTCAGTCTGATTTGCTTTGTCAGAAACTCCTGAAGACACAGGTGGAGCCATCAACAATAGCCTGGATCAATGACTACTTGACAAAAAGACCACAGTTTGTGAGACTGAATAATTGTGTATCAAACCAGGTGGTCAGCAGCACAGGAGCACCACAGGGGACCGTACTCTCACCATTCCTTTTCACTCTGTACACCTCAGACTTCCAGTACAAATCAGAGACCTGTCATCTGCAGAAATACTCAGATGACTGCAATTGCCGGGTGTATCAGAGATGGACAAGAAGCTGAATACAGAGAGCTGGTGGACCGCTTTGTGACATGGTGTGGAAACAATCTCACCTTGAATGTGAACAAAACAAAGGAGATGATTGTAGATTTCAGAATTAACAGGGATAAGTCAAACACTGTTTCCATCATGGGAGAAGAAGTGGAGGTGGTTGGGGAGTATAAATACCTCAGAGTTCACCTTGACAACAGACTGGACTGGAAACTGAACTGTGAAGCCGTCTACAAGAAGGGACAGAAAAGACTGTACTTCTTGAGGAAGCTTAGGTCCTTCAAGGTTTGCAGCAAGATGCTGCAAATCTGCTATGGAGAGTTAATCTCTTCAGCCAGCATCTGTTGGAGTAGCAGCATCAGAGCCAGGGACTTAAAAAGACAAAAAAAACCTGATAAAGAAGGCTGGTTCTGTTTTTGGCACTACTGCGGAACCACTGGAGATGATGATGCAAAGAAGGATTCTTCATAAAATCAAAAAGGTTATGGACAACCCTGAGCATCCCCTTTATGAGACTATCCTGCTACCAACAGAGTGTCTTCAGTCTGAGGCTTCTTCAGTTTTGATGCAACACAGACTGCTACAAGAAATCCTTCCCTCTGAGATCAATAAAGTATTTTTGAATTGAATTTGAATTCTCTACATCAGAGTTAGGTTAGTTTGGATAACTTTTTTCCTATAATAGATCAAATAATTTTTTGAAACTGTATTTTATACTCATTCTGGTTATCTTTGTTTGATAATAAAAAAAATGAATGATCTGAAACTTGTAGGTGTCAAAATATTTTTTTTTCACATGTCTTTAATGCATTGATTTAAAACCTGGGGTTACTCTGTCCTCTGGGCAAGCATATACTGTAACAAACGGGTTCTATCGCTTTTACTGCAATTCTGTGGGAAAGTCCATCATTACTGTAATCAAAGGTTAAGCATTCCTAAGAGAGAAATGGAAAAAGCACTGCTTTAGAAATGAGTCATTTTTGGCTCATTTGAGTTTACTGTATATGCAGACTCTAACACCTGGTGAGTCAGAACATTCCAAGACGAACACAGTTAGCGATGGAAGATCAGCTTCCGGCATGAAACGTCCGGCTCGATTAATTTTGAACATGTTTTTTTCTTTTCTTTTAATCCCTTCCATGTTATAGGTGATGTTTGCATATAAGCATAAACCCAAAGAATCAGTCTGTCACATAAAACAAATAAAATACGGGCCCATAAGATCTGTATAGGTTTGGATTATATCTCTGGTATGCTTGCATGTTTGGGTGTGCATTTGTATCCAGCCACCCTGAGCTAAAGCTTGTTCAAGATTTACAACTGCAAGTCTTTTAAAATATATCTCCTTCAGTTTCAGCACAGAAATGTTTCCATTCCCCTTTTCAAAATGACTCAAGTCCACTTAGTTTGGATGGAGAGCTTCAGTGAAGATCAGTTTTCAATTATTGATAAAGATTCTCATTCGTTGTCATTGTAAAACGTTTTTATGCTCTGAGCTCAGCCATTTCATTGCTGTACATTTCTCATCCTACTGGAATGTCATCCTTCACCTACATTTATTGTCTTCTGCATCTTCTATCAGATTTTCTTCTAGGATTGTCCCATATTTAACTCCATGCAAGAAAAACATTCCAAAAGCCTAATTCTTCCACTACCATGTTTTATCATAGGGATGATGTGATAGGGATTAATCTCCCTCTGTAAAATCTATAAAATGTTTTATTTTGCCAGTTGGATTAAACCAGATTGAAGCACTGAGTTGTGTGCAGAAACTTTGATTGTGAAATAGCTCTGGAGTTTGTGAACTTGAAGTACTTCTTTCTATGTAGATGCAAGTTTAATGGCGCTGATAAAAAAAAAAGATCAAATTGAATTAGTAAAGCGACCACTCTCAACTAGGAAACTTGTGTTTTTCAAGGTTTAATCAAAATAATTATGTGTTATACTTGAAAAACCCTTAAAACCACTTGAAGCTGAGTACAGTTGACATAGTGTTTTGTCTTGTATGGCCTTCCTTTATTTTATATAAATACTGGCTTTATATTTTTTTTTAAATGACAGTTTGGTTTTTATTTACACAACCCCTCTGGAAGAAGCTAGTGCTTGTCAATATTTTGCTATAAAATTATGATAAAAGTGTTAAGCTAAACTTTCCTGGGTTGCTAGTTTAAGTATTCAATCATGCCTAGGTGAGTTTGCAGTTGTGCAACACTGTTTCCATTTTCAGATGATGGAATGAAAAAATCTCTTTGAGATGTTCAAATGTTGGGATATTGTTTTATAACCCAACCCAGGTTTAAACTCAAGACTCTGTGTCACGGGGTGTGTGGAGAATGGACCCAAACGCACTCGCTGAAGGAAGGTGCAGGATGTTTTATTAAAGTGAGGAGATCGTGATGATGGTGGTGAACGGAGACACTGGACATCGGGCTGGAACGAAGAGGCAGGAAGACGACACACCATGGGGATGAAGACAACAGAGGACTAGGAGGAAGGAGGACTAGGATGATCCGGCCGGGAGTGAAAGGAAGTGAGGGGTCTTAAAGGCAGGAGGTGAGTAGGATCAGGTGTGGATGATGAGACAGACAGGTGAACACAATCAGGCAGGAATAGGGCAGCGTGACAGGACCCCCCCCTTTAAAGGTGGATTCCAGACACCGTGGAAAGAGTGAAAAAGAAAGGGAAGAGAAAAAAAACAAGCACCCTTGCCAGGGTGGGTGGAGGGGGCCCACGGAAGGAGGGCCCCGAGTCTCTTTGGGTACGCCCCTGGAAGTCTGGCGGACGGCCCCGGCGGCGGCCCCTGAGGACCTGGAGGTCGGGCGGACGGCCTCGGCGGCGGCCTCTGGCTGGACGGAGGTCGGGCGGACGGCCCCGGCGGCGGCCTCTGGCTGGACGGAGGTCGGGCGGACGGCCCCGGCGGCGTCCTCTGGCTGGACGGAGGTCGGGCGGATGGCCCTTAGGTCCTCTTCTGAGGTTCAGGTAGTGCCAAAGAGAGTCTGGAGGCTCGGACGTCTCCCGAGACGAAGGTTCTGGAGGCTCGGACGCCTCCCCAGACGGAGAGTCTGGAGGCTCGGACGCCTCCCGAGACGAAGGTTCTGGAGGCTCGGAGGCCTCCTCAGACGAAGGTTCTGGAGGATCGGACGCCTCCTCAGACGAAGGTTCTGGAGGATCGGACGCCTCCTCAGACGAAGGTTCTGGAGGATCGGACGCCTCCTCAGACGGAGGTTCTGGAGGATCGGACGCCTCCTCAGACGGAGGTTCTGGAGGATCGGACGCCTCCTCAGACGGAGGTTCTGGAGGCTCAGACGCCTCCTCAGACGGAGGTTCTGGAGGCTCGGACGCCTCCTCAGACGAAGGTTCTGGAGGCTCGGACGCCTGCTGAGAAGACCGTTCTGGAGGCTCCAGTGACGGGGACGGGTCCTCCTTGACCCTCCCTGGGAGCTTCAGCAACGGGGACGGGTCCTCCCTGACCCTCCCCGGGAGCTCCAGCGACGCATGGGGAAATGTCCATCGCTGGAGAGCCGCCGCTGTGACCGCCAGAAACACGGCAGCCACAACAACGGCGGGCTCTGGAGCTGGAACGGGCTCTGGAGCTGGAACGGGCTCATGGACTGGAACGGGCTCATGGACTGGAACGGGCTCATGGACTGGAACGGGCTCATGGACTGGAACGGGCTCATGATCTGGAGCTGGAATGGGATCTGGAGCTGGAACGGGATCTGGAGCTGGAACGGGATCTGGAACGGGCTCACGGACCAGAGCCGGAACGGGCTCACGGACCGGAGCCGGAACTTCCCTGGGAGCGGCCCCACCTCGGCGGCGTCGCTGTCTGCGGCGAGGCGCTCCCCTGGAGCAGAGGAAGGCCGTCTTGTCCCCATAGAAAAACTCGAAGAGGTCCTCCTCCCTGATGTGAGGAGCCCCCGAAGAGCCAGCTGGAGGAGGGACAAAGACGGCGGGGGAGAGAACCGGCGGTGGGTGCCACGCGGAGATGGAGCCAACGTTGGTGGTCCGTGTGGCCGCGCCGCCCTGCTCCTCGCTCGCTGAAACGCCGGTTCGGCGGGTCCGTCGCCTACGGCCAGATGGTGGAGGCGGAGAGGGCGGACCGATCGTCTGGTCCAACGCCTCCTGGCGAATCCTCTCCGCCTCGCGCCGCAGATCGGCGAGCTCCCGGGCCGAGAAGACACTCTGGAAGTGAGGGAGCACTCCGAGGATCTCCCTGGCTCCGGAGACCCGCACAGGGAGGTGAGGAGAGGCAGCGAGTCTGGCCAGGTTAGGCCAGACGTCCTGGCGCAGGGCGGCGATCTCCTGGGCGAGTGCTGGGTCCATGTTTAGGTCCGGATCATTCTGTCACGGGGTGTGTGGAGAATGGACCCAAACGCACTCGCTGAAGGAAGGTGCAGGATGTTTTATTAAAGTGAGGAGATCGTGATGATGGTGGTGAACGGAGACACTGGACATCGGGCAGGGAAGGAAGACGACACACCATGGGGATGAAGACAACAGAGGACTAGGAGGAAGGAGGACTAGGATGATCCGGCCGGGAGTGAAAGGAAGTGAGGGGTCTTAAAGGCAGGAGGTGAGTAGGATCAGGTGTGGATGATGAGACAGACAGGTGAACACAATCAGGCAGGAATAGGGCAGCGTGACACTCTGTTAGTTCACTAACTTTCTCTAACAAAGCTCTGAGGCCATCATCAAACAGTTGGATTTATATTGAGATTAAATGACACACCAGTGGAGATCGTTTACTAATTAGGGGACATTTGAAGTCAATTGTTGGCACATAAATTTATGTAAGGGTATTCCAGCAAAAGGGAATAAAAAAAAAATACATGCCACACTAAAAACTCTATATACATTTTTATTCACCTCACACTTATGGTTATAAAGCCTGTGTGGACACAGAATTAGATCATGAGTAGTAAATCTGCTGTCCACAGAGCAATATTCTTTACTTATTTTCTCATGAGATACCAAGTCCCCCTTCTCAAACCACAAATACCAACAGTGGAGAAGTTTGAGATACAAACAGCCAGAGAATCAGACAACAAATGAAAGACAGACTATAAGGGAGGCTCGGGGTCACAGCTGAGAGCTCAGACTGACACATCATACAGAAGAAATGCCCTTTCCGTGCCCTCTGCAGGAGCAGCAGTCATAAACAACTGTGTTACCTTTCATCCCCCCCATTCTCTGCGCTACCTGTTAACCTGTGACCCTGCAAAAACAATCTCCTGCATCCTGACCTTTGGCCTTTCTCCCCTGGAGGTCATGGTCAGTGTCCTGTTATTCATCACTCTCCAGACTCTGTTTTTCAAACTTTTTCTTCATACGTTACAAGAAATGATGTCCTGCCTGCATTTCCCAACAATCGGGTTGCTAAACCAAAACAAGTACTGCAAACTGCTGGGAAATGATCAACAAAATGTAATGAGAAGATGGGGCTGAGAGGGATGGCTGATCGTGTGCTGCTTGTGTTTGTAATCTCAGCAAAGATTGAAACCAGATGTCAGGATGAGAAGAACTGGAAGGGAGAAGGAGGAGGATGTAGAGGAGAGAAGGTGAAGGGTAGGAGAGAAAAACAACAGTGTGTAGCCCTGACTGGCTTGGTTTAAACCCCAAATGCCATCTGCAAAACGGCAGAAAGGAAAGGAGAATGAATGAGAGCGATCTGCCAGACCTCTTAAATCTGCCCATTTTCCTGGTTTTAATAATGTTAATAGGCTATAACATGAATCCTAAAATGCTTTCAAGATTTGTCACCATGCCTTCCTTTATGTTAGTATCCTCTTTGTAAATATTTCTTTTTTCATTTTTTCTTGTTCTTTCTTTTGACCTCTTTTCCTCCATATTAGTGTTACAACAAAAAGCGACACTGTGAGTCCACCGATACCCGCTCATATCACTCCCAAAGGTCAATCTGGCAAAAACAACATATTGCTTGCTTAATCTGTGACCCGCTTTTTTAAAGGAGCAAAACAATTAAAATCTCAGTTTTCCAGATGAGTGAGCTGACCGGAAAGTGGATAACCCCATATTACTTTGAAATTTATTGCATAAATGTTTGCTCACATCTCAAAAGACTAAACAAAACAATAGGGTCACAACAAATGTCATACAATAAAGAGCAGAGGTTTATTTGAATATAACAGTATTGTGATGACAAAAAAAAAAAAAAAACACAACAAGTTTTTTATTTCGTTCCAATACCTAAACCACATAATTTGCTGGAAAAAAATGAGAAAAAGGAAAAGTTTTGAATCAAGTGTGGCTTGTACCCTTATTCCTGATTTGACTGGCTGCCAATCATGCTTTCATTTGATTTCATTACCAGCTGTACATTTGGAAAATCTTGATATTTCAAATGTACTGTACAGTCCATTTGTTCTATAAATCTCTAAGCGGAGGGAAATTGTTTTTCACCCTGAACACACTCAGTAATACATGGTAATGGCAGCATCACTCTATGGGAGAATTTTCTTTATTCCTACCGAAGAAGCTAATCAGAGGTTTTGAGAAAATGGATAGGGCTAAATGCAGGACAATCATGGAAGACAACCCTTCCAGAGGCTGCAGATGACTTGAGAGGTAAAGATTCACCTTCCATCAGAACTACAACCCCAAACATACAGCCATCATTTCAATCTAATAGTTTAAAGTCAAGGAAATGCAAGTCTGAATGCCAAGTCAAAGTCCAGATATAAATACAAATGAAGAATCTAGGGCAAGCAAAAATAAATAATGTTCATAGATGGTACCCATCCTATTATGACGATATTGCTGTAAGATTTTTTTGTGAACTGATAATGATTCAATTAGTAGGTTTTTTTGGAAGTAGGCTTGTGCAAAAGCTTATGGTATTAAACATTTTTGGGAATCCGGAATGTGTCAAATTTAAGAAGATGCTTGTTGAATTTTAATAATGGAAATACTTGTTTTTCGCACATTCATTGTCAGCCTTCCACCCAGGGTCCAGTGTAAATCAGAAAGTGCCTGTTTGCAGTAGATATATTTTTGCATAGTCACAGCTGTATTAATACCAAAATAGTTGTTGAATGAAGTAAAACTTTTCATTGTGTTCTTCAACTAAACCAGGAAGAAGAAGAAACAAAACATCCACAACAACAGCAGCAGCACTTCACCACCAGTTTGTCTTCTGGAGGGTCTTTCACCTCAGCTCAACCTTTCTCAGTCTGCTTTTGGTATTCTCTGCATTTGAACCATGTTTTAGTGGTTTCAGGCTGTTTATAGTAATCAACCATATATGTCAATCAACTTGAAAGTAATGATGCCACCATGAGTAGTATTAGTGATGCACCAACTGATCAGACCAACACCGGTTTTCCAAAAATGCCTCCTATCAGGAGAAGTGTCTGCAGATATTCTTTTTCATTTAGGCGCTAACTTTTTTAGCAAGTGAAGGCAATAAAGACATCAGACCTATTGTCTCTCTGTGACACCATAAAACATCCGCTGACTCCTATTGTTTAGACTCTCAAAGGAGTTGTTATCATGTTGAACTCCAGGCCTTAAAAAGACAAATACCAACCATCCGGCGGAGCGCTCTTTACAGCTTTGTGCCTCAACTCAGATTTCTGAAACTGTGCTCACTTCTGCAGTGGGAGTGGAATGCAAGTGAAAGTAGTCTCTGTTTGTTCACCCAGTGAGTAAATCCACTCCATTTCAACATGTTTTGCATATGTTTACCCCAAAGGAGGCAATTGAGGAGCAAGAGATTAAAAATGTGGTCAAGTCACTTCCCTTGACTCATATGTGTGATTTGTGGTGAGTAATTTTGTCAATGATGGTTAAAGAAAAAGAAGGAGAAAGTTTAAGTGTGAGATCTGTCTGTCTCTCTATTCATAAATGTGTATGAAGTGGTGGACTGCTACGGTCCTGGAATTATTTATGTTTTATGTTTTTCCACATGTGCATTTAAAACAATTTGAGAAAGGGACGTCACAGGGCTCAGTGGCAAAAAGGGTCAGCTATGTGCTGAGGTTCAGTGCTCCACAGAGCTGTCCTGGGTTGGATTCCCAACTCTGGGCCATTTCTCTGCAAAACATTCTATCCATGTCATGATCCTTAGATGCTTGTACTTTTGGTTTCATTGTGTTTGGTTTTTGATCATTTCTTATTTTTTGAGATCTCATCACTTTCAGTTCATCACAAAATACTCAAAAGGTTACAATTCATATAACTAATATGAAAACGTAAAAACAAAAATTATACTGATTTCCAAAGCGCTAAAAAAAACATGCATGCATACATAAATACATACATACATACATACATACATACATACATACATACATACATACAAAAACAAACTTTTCGGAATAGATTGTCCATCATTACAGAAGCCTGCCTATCAATTATCACCCTTAAAGACTTACTGGTTTAATAAGAAACTTTTTAATCTTAATTTAAAAAATTTGTTTGGATGGACTTTCTCTCACCAAGATCAGTATAGAACTCCATAGAACTGAACCTCTATCTTTTATATTTAACTGTCCTATTTTCGTTCGAGAAAAGGAGAACATGCATATTTTTCAGTTGTCTATTCGGGTAGGTGTGAACCTCAGTGTTACAGATACATATCCTGTAAAAATCAGAAGGTAAAAACAAATCTTGTGATCTATATTTGTATTAAAAAAAATACATATTTGATCCATATTAACACTATAAATAGATAAGATTTTTAGTTTCTTAAAAAGAGTTGTAGAGGGTTCTAAGCGATTCGAATAAGTAGCTAATCTAACAATTTTTTTCTGTATTAATAACATTTTATGTAGGAATGACTGATAAGTGCTAGCCCAGACAATATTGCCAAACAGTAGATATGGGAATATTAAACTATGATGAAGTGTTAGCAGACCCTTATCATTTGCAAAATGAGAAATCTTCCTAATTATACCAAGAGATTTGCTAATTTTCCTTTCCACAAATTCAATATGGTTTTTCCAGGTAAGATGTTCATCCATTAGTACCCTCAGAAATTTTAAGGAGGAGACCTGTTTCAGAGCAACATTATTAATAAATAATTTAGAATCTGATTCTGGTTCTTTTTTTTATTGTTTTCCTAAAAATGATGAAGTTAGATTTACTTACATTCAAAGAAAGTTTATTCAATTGAAACCATCTTGTAGTATTTTTAAGGACAATATTGGCTTCTTTAATTAGTGTACGAAAATTTGATTGAGACAACACAATGCTGGTATCGTCAGCAAACAAAAATGGTATTGCTGGACCCATGTTTGTTGCGAAGTCAATATGTATTACAAACAAAAGAGGCCCAAGAATAGAACCTTGGGGTACTCCATAATGTATTTTTGTTATTTTAGAATTCAGACCTGATATATAAACATACTGTTCTCTGTGTTTAAAGGAGCATGGGGCAGAATGAAGAAACAAAACTCACTAGCGACGTGGCCGGCGCTGCAAGTAACTGTATTGTTATCAAGATGTGTCAACACTCTAAAGCCCCTTTCAAACAGGCCATGAAAAACTGTAATTTTCCGGACTTCGTCTGTTTTGCTTTTGAGTCTGAAAGCAATCTTCCGGACTTTGTCCGGATACCCTTTACCGGTAATTTTACGGATGAAGACCTAGTAACAAGAGCTGACTTTTCGCGGCATGGTGCTTGCATTCATATTATCAGGAAATGTTCCGGTAAAGCTGGAGGGGTGTGGGGCAGTGGGGAAAAGGGGAGGGGGGCAGGGAACGCTGTGAACGCACACATTGATGACTTGTCCACAAATATTCCAGAACTTCTGTCTGAAAACGGCTTAACATAGACCAACTTTTTCAGCACTTTAGAGAGACATGGCAAAATTGAGATAGGACGATAATTATGGAAAATTTCAGGTTCACCTTTTTTGAAGATAGGTATCACTATTGCCACCTTCAAATCACTTAGCACCTACCCAGTCAGTAAAGAGACTGCTAAGATGTATGTTAATGGTTTTATGATGAACGGCGATACTTCCTTCAAGAGATTGGAGTTTATTCCATCATGTGCGGCTGCCGAAGATTTAATGCTATTAATAATATCAAGTACTTCATTGTTTGTTGGAATGTCAAAGCTTTTCATGGCATGAAAAGTGCCAAGAATATTCTCTGCAGGGGACTGATCTATAGGCTGAATGCTGTTTGCCAATTCTTTACCCACATTTGCAAAGAAGTCATGAAATCCATTTGCTATCTTCAAAGGGCATGAAACTAGTGTTTCACCGATTTTAAAATGTACCGGAAGTTTATCAAGCACCTTGTTTTTATTTCATTTATTGTTTTCCATGTAGCTCTTATATTATGAGTAGATTCTTTAAATTTATCTAAGTAGTATTTTTTCTTAGCAATACGAAGTGGGTGAGTAAACTTATTTTCATATCTTTTGTAGATAGCTGCATTAAAAGCATTTGGATTTGATATAACAGTTTTGTAAAGATTGTTTTTCTTAATAGAAAATTTCAGTAATCCAGAAGAAAGCCACGATGAAAGCCATGATGAAAGAATAAAGCTTAATTGTGCGCAAAAAACCAAATATCCTCACTCCAACTCTTTAGTCCCTCAGAAAATGCATTTTACCCCTCTAGTCTTTATTTGAACTCTGAGGCAAACCTACTGACACAACATGAGAATCACAAGCATTACAGTTACTCACTTCTTTACAGTAAATGGTCAAATTACAGTCTTCAACCTGAAAACACAAGTTATCCAGAAAATTCCTGGGAGCTAACATCACAGCTTTATGAGCACGATGGATGGGCCAAATATCTGGACATGGTACTCAGCTCATTGTCAGCAAGAAAGATGGACGGTCCCCATGAGCTGAGCTCACATTTAGCTCCCAGCAGAATGACACAACAGATATGAAAATGTTGCACAGACGCACATGCATAAGGATGGCTACTAAATCACTAACATCTGGATAAGAGCTAGAGGAAAGGAGCTTAGTTCTGGCTCACTATAACTCATAACCCAGGGTTATGCTTGGCAGAGTTTCAGTTTTAGTTCTGAGCAGGTGATGGGCTGAAGTGATTTTGGCAGAAAAAGAGACTTCTCTGACAATCTTGAGAAGAAAGCAGACATAGAAAAAAAGTATTATTGCTTAACTCCATATTTAAGATGTAAAGGATCACAGAGGCCTGTGCTCTATTCAATTCAGTTTATTTATATAGCGCCGATTCACAACAGATGTCATCTCAAGGCACTTTAAAAGAAACTTATTTCAATGCAAACATTCCAATCAGTTTAAAGTTTTAGCTAGTTTTCTATTTAAGGAATCTCAGCATTGATGCAGACTCCAACCACAACAATCCCTCAGCAATCCCTCATACTGGAAAACTCCCCTTTAACAGGAAGAAACCTCCAACAGAACCAGGCTCAGTAGGAACGGCCATCTGCCACGACCGTCTGGGGGTTCGAGAAGACAGAGCAGATACACAGAAAGAACTGATGTAGGACTACTTTCTATATCAAAGACAGTAAAAATTTGATAACAGGACATGAGGGATGCTCAGTTACTCGGATGCCCCCATCCAACAGGGCACGGCAGCTAAGCAGGATACCAGACCAGGTGTACCTTCTATGGAGAGAAAAACACTGAGAGAAAACAAAGTTAACAGTTGAAATAACAGCAAATAATGCAACTGGGGAGTAGTAGGTCTCAACTTTACCTGTCTGCATCACTGACTTATTCTGAAAGTCAAGATGTAATGGCATCTCAGTCTGAGGTTCATGCATTAACAACTGTTTTCTACTGCAATGCCTTATGTCACAGAATGAAAAAATAAAAATAACTCCTAATAAAACTTAGCATCTGTCAAAACTACATCTTGTAAAAAAGTTCAGAGCAACCAAATCATGGTTCTCCTTTTTCCGACCTGTCCAATTTCTCCATATGGGCCAAAAGAGGTCTGATGTCTTTTCCTGACAAACAGTTAATGGGAGGTAAGATGATAGGATTTAGCTTAACCCATGAGGGAAAAGCCTTTAAGCATTAAAATTTAGTGAAGAAAAGTAGGAAATTGAATTTTGGGAGATATGTTGGATAAATATTTTAATGAGAGACAAACAGGGAGAGAAAGTTGAGATGGACACTAAGACCATTCATGTAAAGATCAAATAATCACCTGCTGGCCCCCATGTACACCCAACATCTGCAAAGTTTATTATCTTTCTATCCTTCTGTCTCTTCACACACTTTTTCCATCCATCTGGACAGACGCTATGTCACGCAAAGGATCTGTGATGTAGGTAATATTTTATATTAATGGAACAATCACATTCCAGCAGACAAGATAGTTTTTGCTAGGTTCATAGGGATTTATGCAGGAATACATAGAGTTGCCACCTTTTGGGTGAAGATTGGAGTGAGATGGAAGCTCTTATAATGTTTTGAAAAGGCCTTTAAGTGTTGCATTGATCAATAAGTAATCATTTTCAGTCTCACGACTCAACACTATCTGGTTTTTTCAGCCAGTTTTAGCGGTCGAGGCACTTAATCTGCTTAGTAGGGGTGAAATTTATTGGGAAAAGCTTGAGTGTCACTCCAGATTGAGAGCTGTCAAACCTATCCTTTAGCTTCAGAAATTTACAGCTATCCCAGATTTTGAGGAGGAAATGTATTATGTTTATAATATTAGGTGTAACAGTATAATAACTTCTACCAACTAAAAATGCTAGCATTTAAAATATGGTCAAATGTCATTGCTTCTTGCTTCCCTGTCATACTAATGTACTTAGAACAATACATTTTCATTGTATATCAGTACACAAAAAGTTGAGTATGGGACGAGCAAAACAAAAAAGTATGAAATGATAAACTGTTATGCAAAATGTTAGCAGTTCTGGCTAGAAAATTATGTGTATTTTGTTTACAACATTTGGTGTAAGATCTGGGTCAGATGCACAGCAGTGTCTTCTCTTCCTACTTTCGTTCCATCCTCGTGAACAAATCATTTCATACTGAAGCACCTCAATTCATAAAAATAGGTCCCCACACCAAAGCAAATCAAATCAAATCAAACTTTATTTATAAAGCGCTTTTCACACAAACATTGCAACTCAAAGTGCTTTACAGATTAAAATGACTCCTCATAAACCACATTTCCATCCCTCCCCCACAGATTGAAAAGCATGATCACAATTATACCCCCCTCCCCTCAACCCAACCCCTTTCCGCACATACACACTCAAGAGCAACAATAAAAAGGACATTGGGCAGAGTACAGAGGAGCCAGGTAAGGTAAGGAAACCCAATCAAGGGAGCCATCTGCACCAGCAGCAGCACATCCACAGCAGCAGCCAAGGCACTGACACAGGGCGCCCAGAGGAGGCAAGACTGAGACCCCCACCTCCACCCAAGCGCTTCTTGGAGAGCACCCAGGCAGCCACAGTCGAGAGCTCCCAAAGAGGAAACACTGGAAGGAAGATTAAAGTATCAAGTTCAAAAATAAAAATAAAATGTGGATAAATATGAAAAGACTAAGTAGTAAAACACTGGTAAAATATAAGCAACTACAGTGGCTTGCAAAAGTATTCGGCCCCCTTGAACTTTTCCACATTTTGTCACATTACAGCCACAAACATTAATCAATTTAATTGGAATTCCACGTGAAAGACCAATACAAAGTGGTGTACATGTGAGAAGTGGAACGAAAATCATAAATGATTCCAAACATTTTTTACAAATAAATAACTGAAAAGTGGGGTGTGTGTAATTATTCAGCCCCCTTTGGTCTGAGTGCAGTCAGTTGCCCATAGACATTGCCTGATGAGTGCTAATGACTAAATAGAGTGCACCTGTGTGTAATCTAATGTCAGTACAAATACAGCTGCCCTGTGACGGCCTCAGAGGTTGTCTAAGAGAATGTTGGGAGCAACAACACCATGAAGTCCAAAGAACACACCAGACAGGTCAGGGATAAAGTTATTGAGAAATTTAAAGCAGGCTTAGGCTACAAAAAGATTTCCCAAGCCTTGAACATCCCACGGAGCACTGTTCAAGTGATCATTCAGAAAGGGAAGGAGTATGGCACAACTGTAAACCTACCAAGACAAGGCCGTCCACCTAAACTCACAGGCCGAACAAGGAGAGCGCTGATCAGAAATGCAGCCAAGAGGCCCATGGTGACTCTGGATGAGCTGCAGAGATCAACAGCTCAGGTGGGGGAATCTGTCCATAGGACAACTATTAGTCGTGCACTGCACAAAGTTGGTCGTTATGGAAGAGTGGCAAGAAGAAAGCCATTGTTAAAGGAAAACCATAAGAAGTCCTGTTTGCAGTTTGCCACAAGCCATGTGGGGGACACAGCAAACATGTGGAAGAAGGTGCTCTGGTCAGATGAGAACAAAATGGAACTTTTTGGCCAAAATGCAAAACGCTATGTGTGGCAGAAAACTAACACTGCTCATCACTCTGAACACACCATCCGCACTGTCAAATATGGTGGTGGCAGCATCATGCTCTGGGGGTGCTTGTCTTCAGCAGGGACAGGGAAGCTGGTCAGAGTTGATGGGAAGATGGATGGAGCCAAATACAGGGCAATCTTGGAAGAAAACCTCTTGGAGTCTGCAAAAGACTTGAGACTGGGGCGGAGGTTCACCTTCCAGCAGGACAACGACCCTAAACATAAAGCCAGGGCAACAATGGAATGGTTTAAAATAAAACATATCCATGTGTTAGAATGGCCCAGTCAAAGTCCAGATCTAAATCCAATCGAGAATCTGTGGCAAGATCTGAAAACTGCTGTTCACAAACGCTGTCCATCTAATCTGACTGAGCTGGAGCTGTTTTGCAAAGAAGAATGGGCAAGAATTTCAGTCTCTAGATGTGCAAAGCTGGTAGAGACATACCCTAAAAGACTGGCAGCTGGAATTGCAGCAAAAGGTGGTTCTACAAAGAATTGACTCAGGGGGCTGAATAATTACGCACACCCCACTTTTCAGTTATTTATTAGTAAAAAATGTTTGGAATCATGCATGATTTTCGTTCCACTTCTCACGTGTACATCACTTTGTATTGGTCTTTCACGTGGAATTCCAATAAAATTGATTCATGTTTGTGGCTGTAATGTGACAAAATGTGGAAAAGTTAAAGGGGGCCGAATACTTTTGCAAGCCACTGTAAAACATGCAGAGCAATTAAACAGACTATAATCAGTTAAAAGCTAGGCTAAAAAGGTGAGTCTTGAGCCTGCTCTGAAAAATGCTCTTTGCGGCCCTGAGGTCCTCCAACAGCCTGTTCAGGAGGTGAGGGCCATAGTACTGGAAAGGCGCCTCGCTGTGAGTGTGTGTCATGACTTTAGGGATGACAAGTAGACAGTTGCCAGAAGAGCGCAGAGACCACGAAGGTTCATATAGTAAAAGCAGTTCTGAAAGATAAGAAGGCCCAAGACCATTAAGACGCTTAAAAACTATTAAAAGAACCTTAAAATAGATCCTAAAACATACGGGGAGGCAATGCAATGAATTTAAGACCGGTGTAATGTGCTCCCGCCTCCTTGTCTTCGTCAGGACACGTGCTGTTGAATTTTGTAGAAGTTGTAAAATTGTACTCTTTTTGGGAAGACCAGAAAGCAGGGCATTACAGTAATCAATTCTACTGGTGATAAAAGCATGCATCATTGTCTCCGTGTTGGCCCGAGAGAGAATGGGGCGGACTCTGGCAATGTTTTTTTGATGATAAAAACCTATTTTAGTAATGTTTTTAATGTAGGGGATAAAAGTCAGCTCAGAATCAAAAATCACATCCAGGTTCTTTAATTGTAAAGAAGGATTAAAAAACAGCGATTGTAGTTTTGGTAACAGTTTCTCTCTCTGAGCCTCAGGACTGATGATGACTAAACCTTCAGTTTTGTCACGGATGAGCTGGAGAAAGTTTTCTGCAATGCAGGACTTGATGTCTAAAATGCAGGTCAAAAGTGCATCCATTGGCCGTATGCTTTCTGTCTTCTGATGACACTGCCAGGATGGAGCATACAAAGGTTAAACAGCACTGGGCCTAAAATTTAACAATATGGCACACAACATGTAATCTTGTGGACCTTAGAGGAGCAGTTATCTTAAATTACCATGAAAGTCCTGTCTGTGAGCTAAGATGTAAACCATTTGTGAACAGCACCAGAGAGGCCAATCTGTTCTAAACAGGTTAAAAGAATAGTGTGGTCCACTGTATCAAAGGCAGCGCTTAGATCCAGTAGAACCAACACTGTCACCCTCTGTGCATCATAGTTTAATCAAAAATCATTTAAAATCTTCAAAAGGGCCGTCTCTGTGCTCACCCTAAAACCAGACTGAAATTTCTCTAGGACGTTATTAAAATCATTAAGTTGAATAAAAACAAAGCTTTTCTAAAAACTTTGCTTAATAACAGTAAGTTGGATACCGGTCAAAAGTTGTTAAAATAATTAAAATCTAAGTTGCTCTTCTTTAGTAGGGGCCTCACCACCTCCCCTTTAATAGCAACAGGAAAGACCCCCATCTGAAGGGAGCAATTCATCATGGTTAAAATCTCACCTCTAAAAGATCCATAAAATGGCCTAAAAAGTGAAGTGGGAATTGGGTTCAAAAGACATGTGGTGGGCCTCACTGAGGAGAAAACTTTATCAAGAATCCCAGCTTCTACCAGGACAAAACTGTCCAGCCTTTCCTCTGGTAAAGACACACACTCCGATTTGTCTAAAACCATGTTACTTTGAGAAGATAAAATATTACATCTGACAGTGTCTGCCTTCCCTCTGAAGTGGTCTGCAAACTCCTCACAGATCGTGTGTGAGCGTTTTTTAAAAATACATTAAAATTACGGTTAAAAATTATGTCATCCTTAAGGGTACCATTCAAATCCTTAAAAAAAAATCAATATTTTTGTTTTGAATATCGATACAATATCGGGAAATAAAATATCGCGATATATCGGTGTATCGATATTTTCTTACATCCCTATCTGAAATAATTTAGGAAAAGTCTGCATTTCTTTAATTTCTTACTGTGTTGCTGTATGCTTTAAGAGTTTCTGTGTATATTTGATGGTTTATCGTGATTTTATTTTTCCTCCATTTTCTCTCTGCCACTCTCCAAAATTCTGTTTTGTTTTTTGAGGTCTTAATTTCTCCACGGCTATGCAAGTTTTGAGAGAGCACTTTTAACTTGTAGTGGAGCAAGCAGGTTTAGAGCGGACTGAAGCCTACAGTTAAAATCATTGACGATAAAATCACAGGGGGCAGGTAAAGCAATAGGAGGTATCTTTTCTAAAACTTCAAGAAAATCTGCAGCCAGTTCAGGGGTTAGATGGCGTTTCCTGACAGTTATCACAGAGGTCTCCCACTGGATAAAACGGGTGATGTTAAAAAAAACAGTAATGGTCAGAGACAGCCAAGTCGACAACGGAGGTCACATTAGTGGACAGGCCGTACGTATGACGAAGTCCAGGGTGTGTCTTCTTTTGTGAGTAGGCTGCATGACATGTTGACTAAAATCCATATAATTTAGGACATTTCAAAAATCTGTTTATAAAGGATCTAAAAGGTTATCCACATGTAGATTAAAATCACTAGCTAAAATGATCTTTTCAAAGGAGTTGTGTAGGATTGCTAAAAACTTGAATAAAATGTGTACTTTTTTGAGGAGGCCTTTAAACTGTGAGGCATAAAAACAGAGGAGTGCTAAAAACAGTTGCAGTATATTCAAAAGTGATATAATTTTCAAATAAAACTGATTTTGCAGAAAGCGTTGATGAGCTTATAAAAGCAGTACCGCCTCCCCTTTTGCTACTCCTTGTGGAATAAGTGAAGAGGAAATTCGGTGGGGAGGCCTCTGTAAGAAAATCAGGGGCATCTGCACTCAGCCATGTTTCCAATCAAGACTGGTCTAAAATCAGATCGTTGATAAACAAAAGCGAACATGGACTTTTAGGAGAGTGAACATTTAAAAGTGTCATATTAATAGTGACTGGAGATGGAGTGACTGTATGATTTAGGGAAAGTGGGACATTTGGTAACAGTTCGAGATCATTGGGGTTACATTTGTTGGGTTTATGATTTTTTGTCTGCTCTCTGCTGATAATGACAGTTATGAAGGCAAGGTCCAAGTCCAATATATGAGCAAAAACCAGCTAGACATTAGGATGTAGTGGAGGGGGAGAGAGGGCAGGGCCAGTTGGGGCTGGTGTGGTAGACGGGGGGGGGGGGGGGACGTGGGCATGACAGACTCATTGTCAGCATGTGGGTGCCCTGTCTATTCAGGTGAAGCCCATCCGCCTCAAACGGGTGCCTCCTGCCCCAGAAAATGTTAAAGTTACGTTACAAAACCAATGTTGTTATTCGCAGTGGCAGAGGAAAGCCAAGTGTTCGGAGATAACAGTCTGCTAAAACGGCCAATTCCTCAGCTAATAATGGGAGTGGGACCAAAGATAAAAACAGACGTGAGTTTTTTAAAGATTAAAAAGGTTGATGAAATAACACTCCATGAGCTCAGACTGCTGCTTATGAATGTCATTGTTGCCAGCATGAATCACAACTTTACTCACAGATGTGTGGAGTTGAATGAGGTCAAGGATCTTTTCTGCGATGTCCATCACTGTGGGTCCAGGGAAAGACAGAGTGAGGGCTCCTCTCATCCTCACATTCCTCACGATGGAGTCGCCGATGATGAGCGTGGTGGGGGGTGGGTCTGCACGTTTTTGTGTCTGGCCAGAGGTTCGTTCACCTTCTCCGACTTGCTGTATGGCAGGCTGAGAAGCATCCCCGGGACTGCAGCAATGTGTGTTCAGCACTGCGGGTTTGGGGTGAAGTGGAGCACTCCTCGGCGAGTTCCAGCTACGGTCCGTGGCTTATACACAGATTTTAATGAATTTGAACAAAATGTTGCGCAACGTGGAGGGCTGTGGGAGTCACCCTGCAGTGCATCCCCTCCTCACAGCTTCATCGGGCTGGTAGAGCAGCCAGTTGAGCACTATTGGTGGCAGCGAGAGTCTGACCCAGGATAATGTCCACGTCGTGCTCATGCTCATGGATTTGGTGTATTGTTGAAATCCTCTGCTCTACCTTGAGAACTTTCTAACCAAGCTGGAAACAGCTATCACACCCAGGGCTACAGGTAAGTGAAGGCATGGTGGGGGGAGAGAAGTAGTCCACGCACTGTTTATGTATTAAAACACTCCCGATAAAAGCATCTAATGATGAAAAAAGTTCACAGAGCGAAGTTAAAAGGCAAGGTGGAACTATGATACCCAGTCTTTTATTTAAAAAAACGATTTAAAACCAGATAAAACCGTAATTGTTTGGAGCCAGTCTTGGCGGGTCTCACTCTCAAATCACCACCCATATAGTTACTTTAAGATGGCAACAGTCTAAAAGTCCAGGCTCAGGTTCTTTTTAATCTAACAAAGCTTTAATAAAAACAGATCATGCTATCAAGTGTTTTGCATTCAGAGTGTCTGTCTTAGATTTGCACATTTTTTCTGCATCTGCCTCCTTTAAAGGTAATAAAAAGTTTACATGCTTTATTGCTCTGGAGAAAGACCCTGCAGAGACCAGTGTAAAATCAAGCGATATAAACTGTAATCACCATTTTGAACTCAGTAATTTCTCCTGTCAGGGTTGAGACCGTCTTGTTATAAGTATTGGATATTTTCCTTTATGGTAACTTTGATTATTGATATTCTCCAGATAGAATTTTTTTTTTTTTAAACTAGAACACAGGAAATAGGTTAATCTTGTCTGGCAGCATTTTGTGGTGGATTGAGGTGTCATTCATGTATTAAAATTTGTTGTAATATCCGAGACAAAGAGTAGGTGTTAATCTCACACAGTAATCCTCATGCTGTTTACGAATGTACTTATATTAAGCATCATCCATCACTCTGCTACAGTTCTTATAATCACAGATAGCCACACAAAAAAACAATGTGGATTTGAGAAAAGTAGGTCAATGCTTAAACAAATGAATCCTCTTTCCGTTTATAAAAAAGCTGCTCTATTTTTTAAAAGTCTCTGTTTTAGCTGATTGGTGAAGTTTTTATTTTTCATTTGCTCTGACATATCAATACATGATATGAAAGTAGTGACAGTACAGTAGCATTTCTTCTTCTATTTTAATATTTTTGCCTTTTTACTTTGGATTTACAATATAAATATGAAAAGCGCACCGACATTTTCCTCCCTTTCATGTTTCTTTTACAGACACTGGTTTCTTTTTTAAATCGTCTGAATGTCCTGTGGGTGATATTATGTCTACGCATTTCATCTGTGCTAAAAGCTATTAAAACAGACACTGACACAATGTAAACAGTTGACTGCTGTTAGTCTCTGCTCTTATTTCTCTCAGTAAGAGTAGAACTGTGCCCACACGGCTTTCCTCAGACCCAGTGTGAGTCTCTAGGCTGGACTCTGGCTTTGCTTCCTGGATTCTGCTGCAGGAAAAAGACCCCCTCAGAGCTACACGCCCCCCTCACTGCTCTGGTAGTGCAACCCTCAGCTCCGTAGTTCTTATACAGATCTTATGCAGCATCTAACCAGACCCATTCAAAGAAAGACTCTTGTTGCTTGGTGAGGATTTTTATAACATCTGTGCAGGAATGGACATCTAGCTGTAGTCTTTTTTTACTACAACCTCTTCATGGGGAGTCAACTCTTCTTTGGACTTTGAGCAGCTCATTTTCTCATTCAGAGCTATTGTGTTTAGTTAATTCTAATAATACAAATTTCTCTCTGTTTTACAGGATTCATTAGTTATAGTACATCTTAATTTTGGACTATTATTATATACAATCTAAAGTGTTTTGCTAAAGTATTCATGCAACTTTAAGTTTTTAAATCGTGCAATGTTACAATAGATTTTGGAGGATGTTAGCTATAGAACAACTCAAAGTTGGGAATTGGAAAGAAAATCCATCCATCCGTCGTCTATACCCACTTATCCTTGCAGGGTCACAGGGGGTTATTGGGGCTCAGATTTCTGGACTCTGGGAGGAAGCTGGAGTACCTAGAGAGAACTCACATATGCACAGGAAGAACATGCAAACTCCATTCACAAATACCCCAGGTTAAGATTCAAACCCAAGTTAGTATTTTTCGGAACCCAGGCAAAGTTCTACCAACTGTGCCATGGGGCAGCCCAAGAGGATAATCCTTTACAAATAGCAAGCCTAAAAGGTGAGATGGTGGTTTTTATTACCCTCCTTTTACTGTGATGCTTCTTCTAAATTGCAGAGCTAAAAATTCAGTGCCACAAAATTTGTTAAAAAGCCGCTGATGTGTAATTACACTTCAGTATAAGGAAGCCAACAGACAGGTCAGGGACAATGATTAATGGAGATGTTTAAAGCAGGGTTAGGTAATAAAACAATGTCCTATTCTTTCAACATGTCAAGGAGCATAGTCCCATCCATGATTTGAAAATGAAAGATGTATAGTTCAACTGCAAACAAACATGACCATCCATGTCACCTTCCATGGCATAAAAGGAGAGCATCATTCAGGTAAGAAGGAAAGACATGAATTGTAACTCTGGAGGGATCCTCAGCTCAGATGGGATAATTTTTAAGAAAACGTACTGTATGCACTCCACAAATCTGGCCTTTATGGAAGAGTGGCAGGAAGAAAGCCATGGTCAGGTCACATGAAACAAACGTTTTTTTAGGCCCGGGCAGCTAAAGCCTAGTTGATACTTTTCCGTCAGCAGGTTTGCACACACACGCAAACGTATTGATGGAGACATTTTCCTTTTACAGCAGGGGGTGTAGATCTTTTCTGATGGGTCTGCCTACCATTACACTTTGTTGATCAACAATTTATTTTCTTTAGCTTGTAAACACACATCCCCTCAAGGAGCGATGTCCAACAGAAAACAAGTTTTCATTAAGCTTGAAACATTTTTTCTAGAAGTGAAGCTCATAGAATTCTCTAAAAGCCCATGTAAACTAACAAACACAGTGGTCTGTTTTGTTGTTCTCTACACCTCCTGGTGTTCAAAATCACAAAAAGACCATATTAGATAAACTGGGCTTGCAATATAATGCATCTATTGCCCAAAAGCTGCATTGATTACTGATTCCATCGACTACAGAGCACCGTTGTGGTGAAATGATCTGGGGCTGATGTTAGGCTGACCAATCACAGAGGTGCGCTCTCCTTTGCGTTTGACAGATAGTTAAAAATTTGGGCTCCCAGACCTTCCCTCCCCATCCCCGAACACCTCTGTCCACCCGCTCCATCACTTTACCACTCATATAGGGTCTTGGGGCATGGGCACGTCACTGGGGTGCGAGGAGCGGTTTCCATCTTCGCTATCCCGTGGCGACCTGGGTCCCAATTTTACTGTACACCTTAGACACTCCCACTTATAACATTTTCATGAGACACACATGTAGGGACTTTGGGGTGGGTACATTTTCGGCATCCAGAGGGGGGGCTGTTCAATCAGCTTCATCTCTGGTGAAGCATCTCTGTTAAACCGCATATAGACATTGACGGCTCTGGTTTGGGGGTTGGGGGATGTGTGGCTGCCTTCCCTACATCCCACTCCTCTGTTTTAAATGCACATTATAACAACACGCAACAGCACCATACTCAAGCGGGAGAATAGAGGCTAGGGGTCTTTTCACACCCCTGTTCGCTATTGGCCATCAGGGATTGGTGTCCGGAGGAAGAACAGGTGGTCAGGTTGGGGACCTGGGCTGGTAGGCTGCTCAGCCAGTGTGGGGGCTTTTTGTTTCTCTCCCTCCTAGAAGGTAGGGGGTCCACCTCCCGGGTCCGTGCACTGCCAGACAGGACACGTAAAAAAAAAAGGGGGACTCTACGCATCCTTGTGTGAGTGATGGAGAGCTCTTGCGTCGATAGATAATGGCACTGCGTGTCTCTGCACCTCTGCAGACAAAGAAGTATAAACTGGGCTTAAGCACTGCAAAGTCCTATTGTATCTGTACTGTTTCTTCTTATTCTTTGCAAAAATTAATAGGCTATTTGGAGGCTGTAACATATTCAAAAATTCAGCTAATTAGAAGGACGCATGAGTCGTGCATGAAATTTACATATTTTAAGGGTTTCACAACAGAAATAGTTCAACAGCGCCCCCTGGAATCCTTCACCCTCCCTACTAACCTTTTTTTTATCCTAGAGATATGAAATTTGGGACACTTGTAGATCTTCCCAAGACCTACCTAACAGTCTTAAACCATCATAGTCCCAAACGAACAGGAAGTTCACCATCTTGGATTAAACGTGTAATTTTGACTAATTTTTACCCCTTTTGGCCCAATTGTTCTTCTACATTTGGTTAACCAATCGGCTTGAAAAAGTAACAGAGACATGAAAACCTTCTGTGATTGGTAATCATCTGGTCCCCAGCAAATTTCATTGTTAAAACCCTGACCACACCTAAGCCCCGACCCTTAGGTGTTTCACACCTTTGATCAACATGAAACTCTGCATAGTGACTGTAAACAAGTTGGTGTAACTCTACTACGAAAGAGGGTGGGGCTGTGGCGGCATGGCGAAGTCCGGCATCACACCATGTCCATACGTTTGCCTCCAGTTTCCAGAACAATAATCTGATCTGCACCAACCCGTGAAATATATTTATGCTAATATCTGGTGGGCGTGGCCTAATTCATCCACAGCTCCCCCTAGAATCCTAAAAAAAACAGACCCAAGCCATACTTTTTCAGAGGATTATGAAATTCAGCACACCTCAGTAGTGTCTCAGCACTTACAAAAAAGGCTCTTGGAGACATGGTCCAAATCCCACAGGAAGTCAGCAATTTGGATCAAAGCCGCTGTTTTGTGCCATTTGCACACGTCACATTTGAACAAACTCCTCCTAGAGCTTTTAACTCACAGACTTCAAAATGAGCAATAAACCTCAGTCATTGGAGAACAAAAGTTATTAAAAAGTTTTTGCTGTGACAAAGTAAGTGGTGGTGGCCAAGCCTCAAACTTTGGCATAAAAGTAGATGGTGTCCTAACTTCCACAAACAAGGACACAGCTATTCCAAACTTCCTGGGTCTGATCACATACCACCAATGAACATATTCCTAGACTAATTTGCTCATGTCACCTAAGCCCCGCCCACTGAGAACAGGGAATGCAATGTTTTAATTAAAAAGGTCCATATTTTACTCCATTTATCTAATCAATGTCTAGCTGTGGCCAGTGACTGAAAACAAGTTGGTGTAACTTAGTTTGGAGAATTTAGGGGTTTAGAACGAGGGTGTGGCTGTGGTAGCATGGCGAAGCCCCATATCATGCCATAGAAATGCTTTTGGCAATAATTTCTACATACATCATCTGATCTGCACCAAATTCAACAACATGGATATTAGTCCCACCCCTGACAGATACTTATGCAAATATTATGTGGGCGTGGCCTAATTCATGCCCAGAGACCCCTGGAAGCATTAAGACAATGAGCCACAAGCAAATCTTTCTACTAGGACTGTGCAATTCAGTAAATATTAATAGTTTCTAAAGACCTTTAAAAAAGTCAGAAGCCAGGGTCCAAACTCCTCAGGAAGTCGGCAAGACAGAGCTTAGCGCCAGAGCGGCGCTAAGCTCTGAGGGCCATCTGAGGCTGCTTGTAGCTTTAATTAAAATTATTTTACAAGTACAAATTGGTCATAAAGTCTTACATGTACTTGTCTTTTGATGTACAAAAGTGGTCAAATATTTTTTTTAATCCAGTTATAGATGAATCTGAGCAAAATTACCTCCTTAGCACTGCATGCTATGTATTGACTCTGGAGGCTGTCTATAAAAAATGCCACAGTTTTCTGTTTGTCCTCAAAACATGACAATTCTCTTTTTAAGCCCCTGTGTGTGGGAACTTTTCTACCCCTCGGAGAAGGTGTAATACACCCAACATGCCAAATGTCAGCTTTACAAGGATTATTTCACACGCTAACATGAAGTCTGATTTGACATTTTACAAAAGTCAGAACTCTAACATCAAGATGGCCATGAAGGATGAGTAATGAAAATAGAGGGAGTGGATTGTACAACTTGTCATGGCCAGGGGCGCACACCCATAACGCCAGGAGAGTGCAGCAGTATGTAATACCTTGGCTCTCTCTGTGGCGGCCCTCTGCCAGCTTCACTCTGCTCTCTTGCAGCCAAACAAGACCACAACATGGGCCTCTCTGCCTCAGCAGCAGGCTGTCTACTATTACATCCACGCATGGCTGACCCACGACCTACCAGCTGTTCACCGGCACCATAAATCTATGTTAGGTTGTGTTTCCGTCAAGGCTGACCTCAGATCAGCTGGACCAGAAGACCAAATGCTCAGAGGAAGTTTCAGTGGCTTATAGGACCATTAGTTACGAGTTAATGTCTTAAATAGAATCCTTAGCATTTATCTTTCATTCAATTTTCTTCTGCTCTGTGTAAGTTAGATGGACTTTTTGTCAGGTACCCTTCTTAAAAGCAGTCTTTGGTTTACATAAGGCCTCCTACTTGACCAAGTTTTTTAAACATCATTTATTACTCTTTTTTTCTCTAGTTAAAAAGTTGTTATATTCTGTATATAAAAATGTTTTTTGTGTTCTAACACTTTGTTACCATGAAGTTCTTCTCTTTTGGTTTAAAGTACTCCTGTAATTCATCCAGCATGTCTTCTGACTTATGATATTAACGCTTTTAGTGGCTAGAGTCTTGAATTGAATCTGATCTGTGAAGGGAGCTAAAGATTAGGGTGATGGCAAAGATACCCTTCAACCTCAAAGACTTGGAGCTCATCGCCCAGAATGAACCCTTAAAACACCAGTGAAAATATACAAAAAGCTGCTGAGCAATTATAAGATGGGTGTGATTGCTTTAATGCAAGTAAATAATATTTAACTGATAACTGAAGGTTTGGACTGCAGGATAAGTGGCCACTGCCAATTGTTTCCAGTAAACTGGCACTCACTTGAGTTTCTTATTCTTAATAGTTTCTACTGCACTTGTCTTTTGGGTAGATTCTGTTTGAAGCAAAGGAAATTATGCTCAAATCACTCATCCTCATTACTGTCTAATTAATAATTGAACCCAAGTGTTCTCCCAAGCACTAACAAAAAGCAGCGCTGGTAACATCATCATGGTTTGAGAACCATAGATGTAGTATGCAGGGACCTTCTGCTGGTTTGAGCTCTAGCAAGAACATCAATAAAGTCAAATCAATTTCAGATCTAGTTCAGCACTGCCTCTATGGTTTACCTTTATGTTTCATTGCAAACAATTCCAGGTCTAGGGATTTTTTTAAATAGAAGCAATGACAGATATGTAGATGTTGTTTTACAGAGATACTGTAAGCAAATTGCAGGACACTACAGATTTCTTTCATTGCTCCTCTGTAAAAAAGGATGGTGAGTAAAGTCAAACAAAAACATATTTACCATCTAAGCCAAAAAATGTGTTCACAATGGGCTTTTTATTTCCAAGCACATGTATTGGAGCTAAATACATTAAGCAGAAAAAAACTGCATAACTACATTTTGTTTGTACAAAAATGAGACAATACAAAAATACTAATATCGAGTTTCAATACAAATGAGGGTGTATTTTTTTATGCATATTGCAAATGTAACTATTACAATCTACAATAGTTTATCTAAATACAAAAAAATCAATGCTTTTTAAGCAGTATTTTGTAAAGAACACAGGTCTGTAATTATAGTGGATATATCTAAACATGTTAAACAATATTTTACAGAGTTCATTTTAGTGATCTATACATTATTTATATATTTATAAAAAAAAGAGAGTGAGAACGGCTTGGTGAAATGATAGGACGGACTATACAATGAAAAAAAGATGTGCAACATAGTGGTGTGTGGTTGGACGAAGAAGTCTGGGTGGGCTGTAAATAAAAAAAAGCACCTCTGTGCCTGGTACTGTACAACTGTTAGCGATTACACAGGGCTGCCTCTAAACATGCAAGGTTAAAGATGCTCCTCAGAGTTAAAATATTAGATCCACAGTTTTTTGAACATACATCTCACTCCATGACACACAGTGGCACACGCAAACACACACTTGGCACAGCTGACAGCGTGCTTGTGTGTGTATCACACACACCACAGTTTTATCAAGAGCATTCCTTTTTCACAGGGCACAGCGCTGCTACACACACATGATATAACATACAAGCACATACACACACACACACACGTACACACGTGCACTGAGAGATGAGCATCCATTGCCAATGACGGACTGGGTGGGTGAAAGCTCCTCCCTGCCAGCGGTAAGAGCCTAAATCATCCCTAAAACGATGTGCCACCTTAGTTGGAGCTCATTACCCATTTTCCATGTTGACAGACTCCTTTCACTCTGTCTGTCTCTGTGGAATCCAGACAGGTGGCCCCAACGCCTGGCAGAGGCATGGCACAGCCACAACTTCTACACGGCTGATGGGAAGCTGCTGGGACAAACACCTGCCTTCTTCCACAGACGATGCCCCGCCATTTCCCCGTTACTACAAATCTACCTTAAACTAAACAGTTAAAAACTGCAACATCCCGGATTTGGGCTGCACTGAGAGTCGACTGCAAAAAGCTTGGCATGCTGATCCTGAGACAGACACATGTAAGGCAGTACGGGCTTCCCTTTCCAAAAGACAGAGCTCTGTGAATGTGTTGAAAAGGCCTTCGAGTATTGCTTTGATCAAGGAGTAACTATTATCAGTCTCAGGGCTCAAAGCTGTCAAGTTTGTTCAGCCAAACAACTCAGGCAGCAAGTGGTGATAGTGGAGAATGAAGTTAAAACAGTGCTTCAAGTTACGTATTTCTATCTTGCTTATATTTTCCACAGCTAACTATTGCAGTAAGATCCTTCTCTTAGCTGAGGAAGTTGTTGTCGAAGGACTATCCAAGGCCACACAGAGTTGGGAGAGGAAACATATTCTCTCCCTGTTCAGGGGTTTTACAGTCCATGTTTTTTATTTGTTTTTCCTTCTTCGTGCGGTTGTACTTCAGTCAAACCTCTGCATCTCCAGTTCCGCCTCTCAGCTCATCAGTTTTAATAACTTCGCTCATTCATATCTCAGATTCTTCTCCGCTTGTGTTCCGACAGAAAAACAGATGGGCTCAAATGTTGATTAGTAGTTAACAGTATTAGAGAAACAATAAGTCTGGGTAGTGAGAGTGGACTCTGCTGTGCAAATCTCAAATCTGACACCCTAGTCCACAAAGAGCGCCTTGCTGGGCACTGGGAGGATAGGATGGAGGATGCCATTAAAGAAGCAGCTACAGTCTCTTGTCGCTACACTCTACTGTCCGATGAGGGGTTGGGGGAGGGGGGGGATGAGCAGCGCTGTGATTGGCTCCTTAGTCAGGCGAAGAAAATGCGGCCTCCCTCACACCATGTTGTGGTGGTTGTTCCTGTCAATGATGTCGGAAGAAGGGAGAAGCTCCTTCTTGATCGGGGAGGGTGGGGACGTGGCCAGTTTCGCCACGGGCTTGAACAGGTCAGACACGTAGAACACCTTGAGGAAACAGATGGAAAGCAAAGTTAGGTGATAAAATAGTAAATAAAGGAAGACTGAGAAGAGTAAATGGGGTCAATTATTTTCTTCATTAGGTTTCTGTGGATTGTAATTGTATTAGACATTTACAATCACAAACTTAGTGGAATGAAATATGAAGAAAAACAAGAATCGTCGTGGTTTGGATGACGCCTAAGAAATCTACTACCTAGTCAAATCTGCTGATTTAATGGAAAGAGAAACAAATCAAATATAGAGATGTGCCAAGAAATAGACTGGTGAGTGATACTGTCTGATTTTCATTTTAATTGCCCCTTCAGAAACTCTGAAATCCAATCTATTTCCAGTTACCAAATTTACCAACTTAGAGCTAACTGGGTGTGCTAGCAACAACACTCTTCAAAGTGGATGCTGCTATTGTGGAACAGATGCTCAAAGTGATCTATTTTCATTGTCAGTGAGGTGGTAGGAGCTTTTTAAAAGAAAACTATTTTTGATACAGTCAAGTCAGCTGTTCATTCAGACTTTGAAAACAGGGAGTGAGAATACAGCAAATAGGAAGGTTGAACATACTGCAGCAAAGTTTATCTGTTTTATCCTGCAGAGCTTTGAATATGGAACATGCTGGATTTGACTATGTTGGCAGCCTCTGGAAAATTTTGAGTAAAGCTCTTCATTCTATTGGGAAGACTGGTGTTTATGGTTACTCATGCTTATGTGTGCTAATTCCTAATATAAGACACTACTCTTCAAACACTAAACATTCATGACCATCTTTTTTTTTTCTATTTCCAGTCAATCAAACTTTGCATTTGTTTCGCACTAAAAATAAAATGAAATGGGTGTTTATTTTCTAACCAGTTTAGTCAAAGTTTAGTCTAACATAAACACTGAGAGTCAGATTTGGTTAGCCTGTTTTATAAACTCAAAGAACATTTCCAACACACATAGAGATCAGAGGACATCTTTAAGTAAACATAATTTCACCTTTAACTTTTCAAACACCCTTATGTCATTAAGACACGTGGCATTTTCTATTTGTTTACCACATAATTTTGCTTGGGGTAAGGACAGCAATTTACACATCACTGTAACCTATCAGTATGATAGGTAGCAGTAATGTGTACTTGTGAATTGAAAAAAAAAGCGTTAGATGGTTCTAAACATGAGAAGAAAGTGAGTCCTGTCATGTCCTTAAATGTGTATCACTTTTAATGTGCCTCAGTTCTGAATAGTGCTTCTCTATTTGGATCAAGGGTTTTGAAGTCAGTCTTGTACTGCTTCAGGACACGGAACTTCTTATATAATATCAATATTTCTTTTTATTTATTTAATGATTTTTCAAACTGATGTATTACCTGACCTTCTGAGAGTAACATTTCAATGTTCTACAAGTGAGCCTAGTGAGCTGAATCACTTCTGATCAGTGGCACACAGCAAGGTGTTGGTGTGGAGGATGCTATCCTCTACCTGTTACACAGAGCCCACTCTCATTTTGATAAGGGAAGTGGCAAAGTGAGGATTCGTTTTTTTTTTTTACTTTTTCAGTACATTCAATACCATCCAGCACGCCATACTTCGGGACAAACTGAGCAGGATGGGAGTGGACTTATATTTAACAAGGATACATCCAGACTGGACAAATTAATCAAGTGGGCTGGCTCTGTGGTTGGCATGAAGCTGGACTTGTTGGGTACGGTGGTAGAGATGAGGACACTGGACAAACTGTTAGATATTATGAACAATGCAAGCCATCCTCTGCATACCATTATCAGCAAACAGAGGAGCCAGTTCAGTGAAAGACTTATCATTTCCAGGTGTAAGACCAACAGGCTTAAGAACACTTTTGTCCATCTCGCTATTGTCCTCTATAACATGTTGCTTGGGGGCAGCGAGAGAAAGGGCACAGAGGACAGAAAGAAAGAGAAGGACGGGGAGCAATTTTTGTGCTATTGTTCATACCTGTCTGTTTACTTTTATAATTGTCTCTTTTATTTCTATGCCTGTTAACAAGCACTTGTGTTGTTTACAACTATTTATTGTGTGATTTTTGAATCTATAAGCTCCTGGAAATGTACGTTCCCTGAGGGAGTTATCCCAAAGGGATCAATAGAGTAAAAGTCAAGTCAAGTACCCCCCAGTGTTCAGATAATTATAAGCGGAATTAATCGGAAAGTAGGTCAAGGCGTCAGTTTCACTTTCAGTTTCAAGCGTTCTTCATTCCAGATGAGTGAATGTCCATTAGTACCACAGAATAGAGTAGTGTGAGATTAAGTGAAGTTATTATTGTGTAGTGGATGTAAGATTTAAGTGGCAGCAAAGTCATAAAAATACCAATACTTACAGTAGGAAATGAGTAAATATACCTTCAAACAAGTAAAAAAAAAGTGCTTCCAGTTACAATTTATGGTGTCTACTGTATATTCACTTGAACTCAAAATGCAACAAGCTCCACAGATAAAAAATTTAATTAGAAAAACAAAGCTTGTGTAGAAACCGGTGGTCTCCTTTAATGAACTGTAGGCTTGTTTCTATATCTGAAGCATTTTTGGTTAACATATGTTTGTTCTTCATTCTGTAAATTTAATCACACTGGGGAGAGTAGCCAGAAGCTTTACTCAAGTAACAGTAGCGAAACTTCATAAAAATATTACTCAAGTAAAAGTAAAAAGCATGGCAGTGCAAAACTACTCAGTACAGTGCATTTTTCCCCAAAACGTTACTCAATGAAATGTAATTGAGTGAATGTTACTAGTTACTGTCTCTGTGAGAGAGTAATCAGAATATGTTTAAAGGAATGTGATTATAGAAACGTGTAGGACTGTAGATGGATCTGAAAAATTCAGGGCAAGTTGAAACAGGAGCACTAAATACGCAAATGCTTGGTCCTCTGTCTGCACCGGAAACAGTTTTTCAATTATACACTATTATGATCATTATGAGGAACATCCCATCATGCTGATTTCGTCAATTACTTCATCACACTTTGTGCAGTTCAAGTCTGAGTAATACAGCTCAGGAAAGTGAGTTAATTATGGCTCACTTTAAAATATCAGATTTTAGCAGTCAGGACATGTCACTATGGGTGACCTTTACATCAGAGCATGAGTTAAGTCTCCTTGGCATTGATGAAAAAAGGAATAGAGAAGGAGGGGAAACAAGTCCAAAATGAAATCTCTTTCTGAAATCTCAGTGACATCATATGTCAAACAAATGAAAACATTTTAACAGTGGATTACTACAGTAAGTCCATGCACTCAGGCCTAATGGCAACTTTGGCTGTACATTAAGACAGACACTGAACGGGCCGGTGGAGAAGCTTTTTCTTTCACGCCAATTCAATCAGGAGTGATTTTAGAGCCTGAGCTAAGGCGGCAAGAGGAAGGGCTGCCCTTTAACATAACGCTCTGCCAGGGCAATCAGCTGTGTGAAAACATGGGACAAATCCAACAGGGATTTTACATGAGGAGGGGAATACCCTATGGGGAAAAAAGCTTTACTTTCATCATTGTTTTCTGGAAAACAGCAGAACATGCCGTCACTGATCTATTCATACACTGTGACAAGCATCTCATTTTGATGGCTATGATTAGCACAAAGACTGACTCTTCTGTGAGAGCTTGACATTTACGGACCAAGCAATGACCATCACTGGAGAACAGTAAGTGATAGATAATCTATAAGTGCCAATGCCTCGTTAACACACAGCTGATGTCCCGCTTCTCTCAATAGGCTCTTTCACTAGGCCGTGTGTGGAGTGTCTCTTGTAGAATATTATGATATGATTAGGAGAGCGGAAAGGATGTGAGTTCATATCTTTTATGAGTCACGCAAAGTCTTTATGGGAAACCCTCCGTGCTCTTTTCCCATCGGCATCCAATGGCAGCAGGGCCTTGTTGCTGCGTCACCAAAACACCAAGCTATCGCTCTGGAACTGCCAGGCTGGAGGGGGTTATCGTGAACACACCACATCCTGCTGCTGATACAGACATGCAAACCCTGCAGCCCCATTGTTGTTGGGCAAGGCAAGTCAGCACTTTCTTGCCTCACACCTGGAGCACAAAAGATGAACCTTTAAAGGCATGAGTAAGACTCCACTTAGGTGTTTAACTGCAGATCTTTAACAACTACTTAAAAACGATCCCAGACACATTAAGAAGCTTGAGTCACAAAGGATGTGACCACACTACTTTTAGGGACTGTACAGTCATAATAAACAAAAAAGCTAACCAGGCCATTTATGTCACTTAGAATAAAACTGTGACCTTGTTTTAGCATTCATGTAAGCCTGTGGGTATGTTCTGCCTTACCTCTCCCCCACTTGTTGCCCTCAGTTGGCTGACTAAAGAAAGGCTACTACACTCTCCCCTCGATTGCAATAAAGACAAAGACATTTCTTGTTTCTAAAAAACTACAGACATTGATGACACAGGAACTACATACTGTCAGTCTGTGTATCAAAACTAAAATAACAAAAAAATGTAATAAATGATATGTGACATATGTAATGTATTAAGTTATCTCAGCAGCAGAAGGAAAGATTGTTGGATTTTAGTTTAAAAAAGAGCAAGATCATATAATTTTCTTAAATGCTATATGTTTCTGTTTCAAATTTTTCTGTAAATACTTTAAGCATGATGGTTTCAGTCAAGATTATCATTCCTTGAGAACCTCATACTGGTCTGTCACCCCAAAAGTCAGGACACACACGCATGGCGAGGCGTCTTTCCAGTTTTATGGCCCTCACCTCTGGAACAGGCTGCCAGAGAACCTCAGGGCTGCTGAGAATATTCATGTTTTTAAGAGCAGGCTCAAGATTCACCTTTTTAGCTTAGCTTTTAACTGATTATTATTTATCACTGTTTGTTTAATTGCTCTGTATGTTTTATATGATTATATTTTTATCAGTTTTACTTTTCAATCTTAGCACATTAATTTACCGTTTCTTTTTATACTTTAATTTATCTTAATCCCCGTTCCAGTGTTTCCTCTGTGGGAGCCCTCTGCCCCGGGAGCGGTGGTCGGCTGTAGCTGCCTGGGTGCCCTCCGGGTGGAGCTTGGGTGGAGGTGGGGGTCTTGGCCTTGCCTCCACTGGGTGCCCTGTGTCAGTGCCTCGGCTGCTGCTGTTGATCTACTGCTGCCGGGGCAGATGGCTCCTCTGATGCCGTTTCCTTGCATGGTTCATCTGCACTCGGCCCAATGTCCTTTTTTACCTTTTCTTTTAACTGTGTGTGTGCATGGGAGATGGGTTGGGGGGAGGGGGGTATAACTGTGACCATGCTTTTAAATCTGTGGGGGAGGGAAGGGAAGGTGGTTTTATGTGGGGTCATTTTAATCTGTAAAGCACTTTGTGATGCAACTTCTTGTATGAAAAGCGCTTCATAAATAAAGTTTGATTTGATTTGATTTGATTTGTTCTGAACTGCATGTTAGTGGGGTCTCACGGTTGATCTTCAAATGTAAAAAACAATCAGTGACAACATATTAACCAAATTATTTATGTTTTATCACAAAACATGATAAAAAGTAGTTGTCCGCATTAGCGGTGCCATTTAGGAGACAGAAGGAACTTCCTGTTGCTGCAGAGTCTGTCTGGACTTTGTCTGTCAAACCCAAGTTTTTTTTATTTATTGCTCAAGAAAACAAAAGGATCAAAAGAGTTGCAGAAGAGTTGCTGGCGAAGCTGTTTATGACAACAGCAAACAGACACACGGCAACAATCCCCGCTTCTTCCATGTAGATCTCTTGTTATCCTCTGGTGCTCTGGGCACCTTTTTGTGCTAAGCGACGCTACTCACTGCCGAAACGGTTGTGATATGCGTACTTCTTAAATTCCCTAAAGGGCCAATTTTGTACGGAGACACGACAGCTGAGAGGAGCGGGCCAACAGATAGAGTAAACCCCGATAGAGTAAAGTCCAGTAAAATTACCCTGAAGTTCCGATAGTGAAAAGACGCCTCATGTCTCTAAAAATAAAACTGGTTTTCACCTGTATTTAGCTACCTATAAGTATGTTAGCAGCTCAACCACACATTTGGCAAGAAATACCTTCACATTGATGCAGTTCTAAGAGTTTAGCTGTGAATACATTTCAGAGAAACTGAAAGTAGGTAAAGGCTGATAAAAGATTATCAACATTTTCCCATCATAAGGTTCCTGCAGTTTCAAGTCTTTTTAATGAGATACCAGAAAAATGTTTTGTAATGTAATGTAGTGAAAAGAGTTTTCTTTGGCTGTATGGAGTATGAAGTATTTATTCATCATTACCATACTATGACAAACTCATATCGGGTTATCCCTGGCACCCAGATTGGTGCCTCTCTACCTGCTAGCCTATCTACAGACACTCAACTGGGAAATTCCCACCAATAAAGTCAAGGGAAACCATAAGGTGATCCAATCAACCTATTCTGTGAACGCAAGGTTTGTATGTAACTGTCAACGTTTGGTAGCTGCTTTTTTTAAAATTGTTATTTGTGCTAGTTAACAGTTGCATGAGAATATCTTTGTACCAAGCTCATCTACTTAAAGCCAACTATATCTAATCCCCCCTCAAAAAACCCTCAAGACTAATTAGTTTTACAGAAACTTTTTTACACCAAAAGCACATGTAGTGAACAAACTTGGGGAGGTTAGAGAAAAAATATGCCTTTGGGCTCTTCAGACCTCAAGGTGTGAACTTTAATTCTTCATTTCTCAATTTAAAAGACTCAGTGAAACCTACGCAGCTGTTACCTGAAGATCTAAAGTTATTCACACCTTGGTTTAAGACTTTAGGGCAGGAGCTTCTAAGCAGCGGAGTGTTTGCACCTCCTCTGTCAGGCCTCCACTCATCTCCTGTCAGGCCCTTTCTGCTCTGCTGCTCGCCGAGAGGCTAAAAGAGCCGAGCTGAAGTACTCACAGATGTGTGCTTCTCCAAAGACCGGGCCAATCTGAGAAAGGGAGGGTGTCAAGGATTGTAAAGTTAACCTAACCGCCTTGATCAACCGCAGGTTTCAGTGTGCATGTATATATGAATATGCGTGGTGTGTATGTATGTGGATGTGAATAAAGTCAGCATTAAGTTGTCTCGCTGCGAGCAGGATGCTTGTGGATTTGCCGTGCTGGAAGAAACCCACACTCATCGTGAGCCAAGATGCAGACAAGGCTCCTCTCTCCTGTCACCTCCCTCCCTTCTGTCCTCCTGCCAGATCTTCCTCTTTGGAGGTCAGGCTCACACACTCAGCCCTCTTTCTGAAAACATCATTTTCTTGCTTGTCAAGGCTGATGTCGTCCATGAGCGACGCCCAGCTAAAGGACCGCTGGCTTGTTTTTTGGGTTCGAGTCTTTTTTGTTGCTCTCAGATTTCTGCTCACAAATCCTTTAATAACCCTGGCATCCAAGAACACTGTCGTGCTGCGTGTGATTCTGTGTGCGCTGTGCCAACATCTGCCTAGGCGCCACTACTGAGGTCTCCCTCAATTTTATGAATCTAATTCTTTCCACATTCTCGATCAGGGTCCGGGCATAAAGGTGAGGGGTGGCCTGTGTGCGTGCAGCTTCCAGTCTTTTGCCAGAGGCAGCATAGTGTAGCTGGAGCCTGCTGCGTCGATAGAACCAGAGCCACCAAATAAAAAGCCCCCAAAATAATTACCAGCCTCATTTCAGTTTCAAAGCCTAATCCTTTCTTTCTTACTCACCCTCTCTCTTTTAACACCCCCTCGTCATTCTCTTGACCCATTTTCAAAATTTCCTTGGCTCTGCATGAGCTTAGAGTAACGATGAGGCTTACAAAAAATCATCTGGAAACCACTTCGATGATATGTAGCCGAGGCAGTGAGGAAGGCTGTGAGTATCTGTGCACCTCTGAACAAAGACCTGGCCTCAGCAATGTGTTAGTCATTATGGGCCTCTTTTCACTCCACTACCCGCTACAGTGCTTTGCAAAAAGTACGTGTTTCGCTTGAACATTTTTATATTTTGACACATTACAATTACAAACTTAATACATAAATGTAAATAATAAAGAAAAGTGACATATTGCTTTCAAATGTTTTGACAAAAAAAAATCTGTAAAATGTGTTTTGGAGTCCTCTAAAACGGGTTTCTTCCAGGTTTGCCCTGAATCTAGATGCATGCATCTTCTCATTAACCACTAACCTCTCTGTCCCTGGAAAGCATCTCCCAGCATGATACTGCCACCACCATGTTTCATAGTGCATATGGTGTGCTCTGTTTGTTGTGCATTGTTAGTGTAGCACCATTGTATTTTATATGTAGGTTTGATTTTCGTCTCATCTGTCAAAAGCGCATTCTTCTACATCTTTGCTGAGCTACCGAGAGGGCATCTTAAAGATTTATTTCAACAATTGCTCTCTCCAGCTCATCCAGAGATACCATAGGCATCTTAAGATATTCTCTTACTACTCTTCTTGTCAGTTTAGGTGCACTATCATGTCAGGGTAGGTTTGGAGATGACAAAGACTTTCTATTTTGGGATGACGGATTGAAGATTAGTCACATTGGATTTTACTGGTATTAAGAGTAGAAGGAGGCAAATGCAAATGCTTTTGCTCATTTTATGGTTCATTTTCCTTTCATCTCACAGTTATAGACAATTTTGTGCCACATAAAATCCCAATGAATACATAAACGTTTGTTGCAGCGTGACATAATGTGAAAAGGGTCAAGAGGTATAAATTCAAGTTAGCCATATGTATAGGATGCCTATTCAACAGGTACAGCTATCATTTTCCCATTTTTTTATTGTAGATTGTGGTGTGGACTCACTATGCAGTAGGCCACCAGGGCTCCCTGCACAAAGCCCGCCAGGACATCAGTCGGGTGGTGCTTGTGGTCGGAGATGCGCGACAAACCGGTGTAGAAGGCCATCATCAACAAGGTGAACTGGAGCAATGGGCGGAGGAGGCGAGCGCCACGCCAAGTGAACCTGGACTGGATGTAGAACTGGAGACAAGGAGGGAAGAGAGAGAGAGAAGAAAATCAGTGTAATTTTATTTAAGTGCGTCTTCATCCGTGCACCTGCAGCATGTATGTGTGTGTTATTACAGTCTGAGAGGTCTAGACTGAATCAAAGTGGGCAACACAAATTCATGCTTGACTGCCTGAGACCCGGACATGACTGATTAATGGTTACACATCGCAGCTGTAAAAACAGCAAAACCACAGAAAAGCTGTGGATCAAACATACCCACTCCACCACACACACACACACACACACACACAGATGCAAACCTAAAAGTGCTTATTTCAATGATATGTTACGATGAACTCTTGCCCTTTTATTGGTGAAAACTGCAGACAAAATGGATGCGTCCCCCTTCGCCCGACCCTGCTCGCAGCCAAAGAGTATTTTCTGGGTCAAAATAAAAGCTGAGAGGAACCAAAACAGGAACAAGTCAATTCAAGGCCACTTTCAGTCACTTGCTTGAGAGCAAAACATACACATGCTTGCTCCTTTTTCATCCACTTAACTTGTAAAGGTTTGGGGTCAGCCCAGGTTCTATAGACATCCTGTGTTTCTGCAGAGAGACATACCCTCAGCTTTGTGTCTCTCACGCCCAACAGGCAGAGTTCCTGCGAAAGCCAGCCTAAGCCAATTTCAAGTACTGAACTCCATACTTATTAAGTCATGTAATCCACCTTATTAACAGTACGTACAAGTAACTACAGTGCTGTCGAGAGGCCTCTGAGCATTTACCCCCTTGCACATGTCTTCTGCTTTTGATTTTTTTTTGTCACTTTCATGTCTCAGACCATCAAACTAAACCTAATATCAGAGAAAGACACCTCAGAAATCAGGCCAGGGTGTGGATGGTGAAACTGAATTCAGCTTTCCCAAAAATGTGGTCCAACACAGCTAATTCATCACCTGCTTGCTTTATTTAGCTTTTAAAATAATAATCAAATCCACATTTGAAAACTGGTTTTGTTGTCTGATCTTCAAATGTGTTTGATGATCTGAAAACTTAAATTGTGTTAACAAAGTAAACAAAAAATAACTCTGTTAGGGGGCAAATACTTTTCACAGCACTGTAGGTGTGGACGGAAATCTTCCACAAATTTCCTCTACTAAATCATTGTTCTCCTGCCAGACGCAGAGGAAGCAATCCCTCCCATCCCTTCTTGTCTCGGTCTCCTCCTCCTGGGATGTTTGGACTTCAGGCTTCCTTTACAGTGGTTCTCAGGTAATGGGTCAGGACTGTCGATAAGAACTTGGGTCAGAGAGCTTGCAGCTACCCGCAGCTTATGAAACTGTCAATGTCAAGAAAGCTTTGTTGGAGATTAAAGTTGAAAGAAATAATACCTTGATTTCCGTCAAAACAAAGAGAAAAACTTGACTTGCCAGACAACATGACCTTATCTAAAGTGTGTAAACCCATATATCTCAGCTCGAGCCTGATTCAGCAAAAGCTGCAAACCACAAAATCAAGATAAGCCACTGAGTTGAGTCAATGACCGTTTGAAATCTCAAGTGTCCTCTTTAAATCTGTCACACTAAAACTGCTCGCTCTCCAACCCGTCTTTCTCCTATAATTTGTCTCCAAGAATGAGATCCAAGGAACGCAACAATAAAGCACAACAAATGGAGCCCCAGCAGATTCCCATGACACAGGGACCCAGGAGCGACAAAGAGTCTAGTGGTTTCCAAAAGAATCCAGCTCGTCCCGCTGAGACCTGCTCCCTTCGGGTCTCTTGCTCTGACTCAAAGTCAAAGTGTTAAATGTGTGGAAAACACAAACAAACACAACAAAGAGAGAAGGAATGAGGATGCGGGCTCATTTAACAAGCCGTTCTCTTCCATTCTCTTGGTTCACACAAGGCTTTGAGACAAAAAGCATAACTGTGGTCTAAGCCTCTCATTTGTCATACACAAATATTGTTCCCTGCTTGGCAAATGACGGTGCCCTTTTGCTACTGGATGGCATGTGCTTAGGCTAATGTTGCGTGCAGATGAGAGAAAACCCAAGCCAGCTGAATACACGCACATGCCTGTTAGCTGCGGCTGCGGTGTAGCTGTGCACCGTGCCATGTGGTCTGTGCCAGTTATTTGTATGACATCTCTAAAAGTGACGTGCAGTGCGGGTATAGTGCACATTTCAACCACATGCTGGCCTGACAGACACTCGGCAGGAAGTGAAAGAGTTTCAGAATTCGATAAGCTAGGATGAGGTGGCAGCCTCGCTGTGGAAATTAGATTTTAAATGACTGTTGCTTTCTGAAACACTGTCAAACAATGAGGGGAAGAACCCATCTGTATTTTTCTGTGCTGGTATGCCAAATGCCAAAAAAGAGCAAATTCAAGGTATCATCTAAAACATTTTAATGTCTAATGGGTTGCAAACTGTTTCTGGGTAACTTGTTTAAAAGCCTCTGGGTGTTGCCTGGTAACTGCTCTAAGCAGCAAATTGCCTATAAAATGGTAAATTGTTGCTTTTAGAATTGTATTGTCAGATTTAAAAAAACTAACATTGCTATACTCTCTAGCTAAGAGAGACTAATAGTCAAACAAATTCAAGCTAAGTGGTTTGTAAATGTAATTTTCTGGGAATGGAAGGGGTTTTCTTATTGACCATGTCAAATAATAACAATAAATAAAAAAAGAAATCATAACAGATAAAATAGACGGTGCTCAAAATATTATTGGACAATACATGATCCAATAACTTGTAGTGCTATGTTTAACAACAATAAACTGGAGGAGTTGTTTTCTGTGCAACTTTGTTAGCTCCTTACATGTAGAAGGATCTCTCTGCAGCATTGCATTAGTTGATTTAAGTTTTTTGTGCCTTCAGGCAGCATGTAAATAGAATTAGTGTCAGGAGTAAGATTTGATGCTGAAACTTCTTTTCTCTTTCAGCAATTGTTTTATAAGTTTCCTTCTGTGCTTTTTCTACGTTTGACGACATAATGTCAGGAAAGACTTGGCTATGGGACAGATGGTCATACCACTGACCCTAGAACCCTTCAGTATACAGGAGAGTTCCAGGTCCTGTGACTGTAAAACAAGTATGCTGCCTTTGGGTTTCACCAAACACAGCTTTGTGTATTAGCACCAAACAATCATCCCTTTAGTATAATGTGCCTAAAAGGTACGTTTTTGAAGTTTTGGTATTCTTTCAGATACAAGTTTTCAAACTAAATATTGCTGGCATATTGATTTAGAGTTTATCAAAGTCATATTTTCGGTTTGCTTTAAACCACTTTAATATTTAACATGCTAACTGAGGCCCGTAGAATTTGAATCGTAGTTCTTGGATCTTTTTGTAATTTCTGACCATTGCATGGTCTGAAAGTAGGATGCATTTGGTGGCATACCCTCTCTTGGGTACATTAGCTGCTGTTAAACAAGAAAAAAAAACCTTCAGGGAGGGATACAGGGAATTATTGAGGAGTGTACAGAAGCAACTTAAGGTCAAGATCAGAGACAGCAAAGAGATATACAGAAATAAGCGGAAGACTAAACCACCAAGGAACAATATCAGTGATGTCTGGTCAGGAATGAAAACGAATACGGGCTTTAGGCACAGGAAGGATTGTATAGATGGAAGTCTGGACAGAGCCAATGAACTGAACATATTCTTCAACAGGTTCAGTTCAGGAACTAGCTCAGCATCTTCTTCTTCTGTCCCCAGCCAAATGGACATCCCATTCTCCTCTGTCCCACAGCTCTCCTGACTATACAAATGACTATAGACCTGATGCCCTGACATCCCACATCATGAAGATCCTGGAGAGACTCCTGTTGGTCCACCTGAATAAGCAAACAAGAAGATATCAGGACCCACAGCAGTTTGCTTATCGTTGTGGAGTTGGAGTTGAAGATGCCATCATCCACCTGCTTCAACCAACCCACTGTCATCTGGACAAAGCAGGCAGCACTGTGAGGATCATGTTCTTTGATTTCTCCAGTGCATTTAACACAATTCAGCCTGATTTGCTTTGTCAGAAACTCCTGAAGACACAGGTGGAGCCCTCAACAATCGCCTGGATCAATGACTACCTGACAAATAGATCACAGTTTGTGAGACCGAAGAATTGTGTATCAAACCAGGTGGTCAGCAGCACAGGAGCACCACAGGGGACCGTACTCTCACCATTCCTTTTCACTCTGTACACCTCAGACTTCCAGTAAAAAATCAGAGACCTGTCATCTGCAGAAATACTCAGATGACTCTGCAATTGTCGGGTGTATCAGAGATGGACAAGAAGCAGAATACAGAGAGCTGGTGGACCGCTTTGTGACATGGTGTGGAAACAATCATCTCACCTTGAATGTGAACAAAACAAAGGAGAGGATTGTAGATTTCAGAATAAACAGGGATAAGACAAACACTGTTTCCATCCTGGGAGAAGAAGTGGAGGTGGTTGAGGAGTATGAATACCTCGGAGTTCACCTTGACAACAGACTGGACTGGAGACTGAACAGTGAAACCGTCTACAAGAAGGGACAGAGCAGACTGTACTTTTTGAGGAAGCTTAGGTCATTCCAAGGTTTGCAGCAAGATGCTGCAAATCTTCAACAAGTCTGTTGTGGAGAGTGTAATCTCTTCAGCCGTCATCTGTTGGGGTAGCAGCATCAGAGCCAGGGATTTAAAGGGGCTCAACAACCAAATAAAGAAGGCTGGTTTTGTTCTTGGCACAACTGTGAAACCACTGGAGATGATGATGCAAAGAAGGATTCTTTATGAAATCAAAAAAATTATGGACAACCCTGAGCATCCTCTTCATGAGACTATCCTACAACAACAACAACGTGTCTTAAGTCGGAGGCTTCTTCAGTTTTGCTGCAACAGAGACTGCTACAGGAGATATTTCTTGCCCACAGCCATCATGATCTACAACATCTCCTTAAAGAATTAATTGTTTGAGCTACAACAACACTTAATTTGCTTCTGGGATCAATAAAGTATTTTTGAATTGAATTGGAATTTGTGTTAATGTTTGTTTGTTGGTTATATTTTTAAATGCATTTTTTCATTGTAGACGTTAGCTTGTTTGGAAGTAAACTCAACACTACCAAGATTGATGAACAGCAGGACCTGTTTACTATTTTCCCTCTTAAATCCAGCAAGTGTGGGCTTTGTTTTTCCTATGACTGTATATTGTTTATATGTTGGTTTTTTACATGTATTAAAACTGCTATATGAGAACCCAAAGAAAACCATTCTAAGCTTATTTTAGGAGAGAGGGTGTCGGGTCTAATGTCACCTGATTGGTTTTCAGCAGGCAAAGACAAAAGAATACAACCAATTTCTCTTTTCACAAAGAATGCCTTCACTGTTTACTTTTTTTTCCCCGGCATGTTTGCGTACACTGAAACATCCTCTAAAAACTGTTCAGGCTCTCCTTTGCTCCCATCAGCTGCTCTCTGTCCACTTGTTTAGACCAACCTCATCTGGCCAGCGTCCTGGGTTTGCCACAACTGGAGCATTGGTCTGACGAGTGTGTTAAGCTGTGGCCTGGATGCAGCACTTCTCCAATCCCTCCCTGCTTTTTCCTCCTGACATTTTATTTAGCTCTTTTCCTTGCTTTACCCAGAGTGTGGTTGTAGGTTCACCCAGAGGCTGGGAAATACCCACATCAAGCTGACTCTCCATGGCGATACATGACAATAAACCAAAACTCCAACTGTCAATCTAGTGTGAGAACCAGGACCGGCCCATAACCACGGCGCTCAAAGTTGTAACACATGGTCTTATTAAGTATGAATCAGCTGCACCATTTAGTGCAAAAAGACACTGTTCCATTTTGGTGGCTTTCCGCAGAACAAACAGAGTCTTCTCTGGGCCACATCTTTATGTGTAGCACACTGGCATGGCATAATCAGCTGAATGGCAACAACATTAAGTGGGGCACATATCACTTATATGCCTCCTTGGCTTTTTCACCTTGGAGTTCAACAGTCAACCAAATTCAACCCCAAACACTCTGTTTCTGTAGTTTCACTGTGCAACAAAGGCAAACCAGCTAAAATTTGAGTATAGTTTGGAAAAATGAACACTGCCTTGATTTTGTCTTTTCTTAGCAAGAAAAAAGGTAAAGTAAAGTAAGGTTTAAAAATTCCATATATAAACAAAGAAAGTGAAAGGGAAGCTATCGGCTCTTGTTTTACTGTGAGCAGTCCCTTGCAAAAGTACTCAGACCTTTTGAACTGTTGGGGAAGTCTTGCCCTAGATTCTAAATTTAATTTAAGTCTGAACTTTGACTAAGCCATTCTAAAACATGACCATACTTTGATCAATCGATTCCGCTGTAGCTCAGGCTCTATGTTTAAGGCTGTCCTCCTCCTGGAAGGTGAACTATTTTCCCATCCACTCTGATGAGCTCCCTGTTCCTATTGAAAAAGGCATCCCTCAGCATGATGCTGCCACCATGTTTGTAGTTTTAAGTTGACAAAAATTCAACCTGTAAAAGCGTAACTGCTTTTACAAAGCACTGTAATTAAAACCATTTGAAGCACAATTCCCCTCTGAAATCCGAAGTCCCACCTGACACCCACAACCGGTGGGGTTAGAGGGACAGAACAGGTAATGATCATGCAGCACTCATTCGTCTCCTGAAGGTTGAAAGGGAGTATAAAACCAAGGGAGGAGAGGAGGTGATGAAAGAATCAAAACAATATTTTCCTCTGTTTTAAAGAGTTGAGTCCCCTAATCAGAGCCTAGCCTTCTTCCCATGAATGCTTTTAACAATGTAAGACATTGTTGCTATTATTGTCTGCCTATGAGGCTGCAAGCATGTGAGAGAAAATAATGATTACTTACAGCCAAGTAGAGCATAGTAAATAGGGAAAATGAGGCATGTCCTGAGAAGAAGGATTTCCTGCAAAGGGGAAAAGAGATTATTTTAGAACCATTGTTTTCTGTTTAATTAGTACGTTCATGTGCAGGCATTGTTGTGTTTTTACATACCTGGCTTCCTGCACTTCACTCTCATCACCACTGCAAGTGTAGTTGGTGATGTATCCAAGGGAACAATTGATGGTGGAGAAATCTGGTCTGCAGACAGCTAGGAAGTGAGGTCTCATCCGACCCACCGACACCTTGGCGATGTCTGTGAATGACTGGCTGACTGCACAGCCGAAGAGAAACACACCTATCTAAAAGATGATAGACACAATGATCATATATATTTATTATTAAACACAATGCCAGCATTGCTAAGAATGCAAACTGGTTCATAACATATTTAATAATTTCTTAGGTTACTGTAGGCAAAAACAGGCTTCTCATTTCTAGCATCTAGACTTTTTGTTTCAACGGGGAATAATGTGCCGCTAGGAACTTTATCAAATTCATCACAGTCGAGCACTGATTCAGCGACGTCTTTAGATAATCGGTTTCTCTGCAAGGCCTTTAAAATCATGAAATCAGCAGGTTTGAGATCTTAGTCAAAGCAGCAATCAAACTGAAAAAACACATTTTTCTTGAAACTTCAGTTCCTCTACTGTCGGTTCCAGCTTGCGCTTGCTGGTGCCACAACGCCATCCACAATCTGCTCTACAGCTGCTAAAACGCTGTTTGTGATGAAAGTTCAGTGAATGGGATCTGAGCAAAACTCGAGCTGACCTGTTTGTAAAGTGCTGCCACGTAAGAATTTCCAACAAATGACTTGGTTCCCATGTGCAGTTGGTGAATCCTGAAGCATTCTCCAATCACAATCTAAAAGAAAAATGTTGTTCATAATAATAAAACAAGTGCTGGTGAAGCTCACAGATGTACAATTGATTTACATGCAAGACACTATGAGGGACCACAACATGTTAATGTTTTAGTAAGTATCATGCAAAAAAATCAAACTTATTTCCAGGATGAGATTTAGTAGAAGGTGTATGTAAAAGACAAACAGTAAGAGTTGCACACAAACAAACATATATAATAAGCATGGCCTGCCTTTCCATTAGGCAGTTTGGATAGATGAAGGTAGAAAATAGGAAAGTGTTTTCAACAATGGTATAATGTCTACAGAATAACAAAAGCTGGGAAGGTAAGAAAAGAACAAGATTAAAGTTGAACAAATCACTATGACTGGGAGGGTACATGAGTCTGGCTCACCTAACTTTAATATAAAAAAAGGGTTTATGATATGTCTTCTGCTACATAGTTCAAGTCCAGTGGGCCATACTGTGACTTTTGTGGTAAACCAGCCAGGTGGTGTTAAGCAGTGCTGGGGCTCATGGAAAAAACTCAAAGGACACCTATGCCAAGCCAAAGCTCAATCAAAGCTTTACCACCTGGAGGAAGCTAACCTATGGACCGGCTACTCTCTCCTTCCAGACAGGTCTTCACCCTTATGAAAATGTTTACCTGCCCATCTGTATGCCAAACGGACAGCTGCTACTCCGGCACCAAGACCATACATGAACATAAGTTAGCGCATGTTCAGTCTCCCTTCAAAGCCAATCCCATTATTAAAGGGAAAGTTCGGCTAAGAAGTTATGAGCAGTTGATATCGTACCTACAGAAGATAACTCTCTTGGTCTATTTCAACTATTTACATTGCTTTTCTTATTGCTAAGTTTACTATCAGGCAGTTACTCTGACCAGAAATGCTTGGAAATGTTCTACTCTCAGTATGTTTCACATAGGAAGATTGATGTAGGTGCACCGTCTTACACCTCCATCTCCTATACAATTAATCAGAAGAGTCTAGGTAAATAACCATCCACTGCAAATCTTCCAACAGATTACATGTTCATAAAATACTGTTTGCTATCATGTTATTGAGAGTTGAGGGTTTTTTAAGATGGGAGAAGTGAGCCATTAGCCTTTAGATTTAGCCTCTGGTTGTAACAAATCAGGATTTATGCAACATGAAGACACTATAACAGTTACTTAAAGTAGGTAAAATATTAATGCCTTAGACTTTCCCTGGTAAATTCCTGAACTGCCCCTTTAATTGCCTATTTTCTGTTTTCTGTGTTCTTATCCACAAAATACGCAATCCATAACTTACACCTCAATAAGATGCTCACTGTCATCCTTTCATATGGCACACCCAAACAAGCTTTGTCTCTTTTACAAAACTTCAGAGAGTTAATGCAATGCCGTTTTTACCAAAATTCTTCCTTAGTTGATTATGAAACAAACTATGAATGCTTATCTGATCCCTGTGATCATGTTTCCTGTTTGTAAGTCTTTAAACCTTCCTCTGTATTGTGTGGGCAGCTAGCATATTCATATCCAGAAGAAACAAACAGACTGGCATATGTATGGGTCTTCTTGTCATTAAAATAGCTCTGATCAGAGTGGAGGATTAGAGGTACAGGACAACAATACAAGCCACATTAGTTTATTTAGATTCTCAGCATTTACATTCAGACCTCTCCTTCTTCTCTTCGTCTAACTCACTGTTCCTGGTTTATCTCTGGCTGTGTCGGAGCTAGTGCTGGGCGATAACTCAGTAACAATATATGTATCGATAGATAGGAAAAAAAGGGTCGATAAAAAGTTTTACAAGAAAATTATTTCCCTTCCTTTTTCATCATAGGCTGTCAGGTAGCTTAATACTGCAGTGATTACTTACAGTCATTTTGAACCGATACGGGACGCACATCAACACTGAATGTAACAATAATGAACAAAATAAAACACAGGAAATACTACGGTCAGCAAAGCTGTCGTGGCGGGATCTAAGAAAGACCCCAACCCCCCAACCCCCACCCCCAAATAAATGTCGTACATTTTTTGATAGTTATCAATAATTGTGAATATCGATCTATTTGACCTTTCTTTTTATCGATATGTTCTTCTTCTATATAGTCCAGCCCTAGTTGGAGCAGACACACACGGTTCAAGTCGCAGTGGAATCTGCTCTCCTAAACAAAGTATGTTTGTGTACATGTGTGTGCATCAATGTGTGTGCTTGGGCTTGTTAGAAGGAACGGTGTTGGCATGGCAGTAGACGCTACTAATAGAAGACAGCTGTTTGAGACACGCCAGCTTTGCCCACATGTGAACATGCGAGGGGGGCTAACTAGCCCACTCTAATGCTCCTGCTTTCAATAAGCAGAAGAGCTGAGCTGGTACTGTGAACATAAATGTGTGTGTCTGTGCCCACCGAGAAGACTGCAAAGAGACGGTGGTGAGGCGATGGCTCATAATGGGAACCCCTAAGTCTGGGGACTGTAAACTTCATCTACCCTAACCATGTGGCACTAGTTGATTAGAACATATTTCCACTGTAACTGCCCCCATCATAATTTGCTGACACTGCATTGGAGCGATTCCCTTTTACTTAAGTATAAATGCAGTAATGAGAATAAGAGTTTCATGCTGTGACACACATCAGGCTATAAGTGAGGTCCCAACGTGTTGGGAGAAAGCAACAACACATTTAACCAAGGTACCACAGGGGACACCAAAGGACACAACAAGGGACCAAGAAAGTCCCCAACCCTCATTCGCTGATCTTTTGGGCCTCTCACTAGCTCTAACCTACTTAACCAGTCATAATAATAAAGCAATATTGGAGAAAAAAAATTTGGCTCAAAGAAGCAATGGAAGAATAAAGGATGAAAAAACAAACTGTAGAATGGAGGTGGGATACATGTATGACCCATTTACAGTGTCCTGTAGAGGTTTTTCACATTTTGTTTGGCCGGAGCCACAAACCTAAATATATATTATTGGGGTTTTACATGACAGACCAAAATACAAAGTAGTCCATAGTTAAGAAGTTAATTAAAATCTGAATAGATTGGCATACATTTCTATTCACCGATGTGTCCACTAAAACCAACTGGTCGTTAGCTGTATCTCTTTGCACATCTAGAAACTGAAATGACTGAAAAGAGTGAAATTTTGCCCATCTTTCTTCACAGCTGAGGGTTAATCAGACTGGATGGGGAGCATGCTGAAAAGGGAAATTCTATCAGGGAGTATCAATTGGATTAAGGTCTGGAATTTGATTGGGACAATCATTTCTGGCTGTATGTTAAGGGTTGTTGTCCAGCTGGATGGTAAACTTCCACACTTTTTTTGCAGTTTTTAACTCTTTTTTTTTCCAGGATTGCCTTTTCAATGATCACTTTCTTCTTCTCGAAGTTTTAGAACATTTGTTCTTTTTTCTATCTACTAATTAGGTGACAATTGTTTGCTCTGGATTTATTTTTGGAGTATCAGCGTAAAGAGGGTCTAAATAAAAGTGAGTGCAACTCACAACTTTTTAGATTTTCTAAAAAGTTTCGAAAACTTTATTTTCCTGCCCCTCCTGCTACTACTTTGTGTCGGTCTATTTAATAAAATCCCAATTACTGTATCTTGAAGTTTGTAGATAAAAGAATTCAAGGGGTATTCTGCAAGGCACTGTATAGGGGTATTTTTAATTTTTTATGATAAATAAAAAAGATGCTTGATGACATGTCCATGAGAGGTATCTACTAATCTGAGAACAATGAAGCAGCAATCAAATGCAATGTTATAGGATCCACTTACAGAGACGGTGCCAATAAGAATGCCAACACCACAAAGCACGGCATCACTAATGGTCTCTCCCTCTTTTTTGGGGAAGCGGATGGACTCGTCCGAACAGTAAAACCCGCGCTGGTATGGCTTTATGGTGCTAGTCTCAATGATCAGGAAAGGCAGGCTAGCTACAAAAAAGACACAAAGAAAGAGAGAGAGAGGGAGAAAGAGAGAGAGAGAGAGAGAGAGAGAGAGGAAGACAGGAAGAGAGGGAGAAACGAAAGAAAGGCATAAACGCCCCAGGTCAGTGACACAGACATAAACAGGACAGAACAGGAGCAGCACAGGGAGCATGCTGGCACCAGGGGGATCATGGGACGTCAGAAAAAGGGTCGGGCTTGAGGATACCATGAGTCGACACCTTGGGTCAAAGAAGTGACAGTTTTTCAAAGTGTGCTGATAAATCTGTATTTTATAAAGAGCATCTAATAAACATCTGCACCATCACTCCTTCACAGCTATATCATGAACCTCGAGCCCTCCCTGTTTCTGTTTTGATTGTTCTCCACGGCCAGGCGGTCTTTGTGGCATTGGGAAGAAAAAAGCCTGGGGGGGGGGGAACTTACGGACACCATTGGCAGTGTCAGACCAACAGAAACGAGCACTGAAGAGGGCACGGTGCTGCTCTTGTAGGGGTATTTCAGGCTGGCGTCACTGCAGTAGAAACCCCTCTGGTATGGACGAACAGATGAACGATGCAGAACCAGGCTCGGCAGCATAGCTACATACACACACACACACGCACATATGGATAGAGGTATGAACTCTTACATACACACACACTTTGTGCAAGTCTGGCTCTGGACACACCTAACAGGGAACTATTTTGTGTCAAATCCACTTACCTGTAAGCTGTAGGAAAAAGAATACTGTTAAAACACACATTAACACATAAAATGTTCACAGGTGTATTTGAGCTTCACTTCAACAAGCTGTTGACTCAGCAAACTCTCTGCTGCTGCCACTGTTGACAGCCTCCTGACTGAACAAACAGACACTGACACCTACAGGTCCATCTATAAGGACAAAAGAAGCTCATCAACAAGAGAGCTGTGTCATGTGAGTTTAATTTAATGGAGATGATCTAAAGAGAGTGCTACAGTTCAATAAGACTTTTAGAGGGAAATGCAGGTATCTGTTGAAGATGCGTAAAAAGCATCAAAATAAATCTATCTTTTTTTTTTTTGTACTTTTTGATATTAAACTTTTTTATGTTGCTCGGAACTTCTTAGAAGTTGAAAGCGATTCAACCATATGGCCCAACAAATTTAAAGGTTTTTTTTGTTACAAAAAAATTCAGGCGAAAATACTAGAAAAAAAAGACTAATTTATTTTTTTGTCTTTTTCAGTGTCTTTAACAGGCGCGCTAACAAATCTGTCCCCTTTTTTTTTTCCCCAAATAGATAAGAGACTCATTTGGAGTAGTATCAACTTTCTTCTTTTCCTCTATTTAAAATCTTTTTATAGAAAGAAAAGGTATGATGGCCTATTTTTGCTCCAAAACTACAAACACAAACGGACACACTAAGCCAAAATTCGGTCCAATCAGAAGAAAATAAACTCAAGTCTCTAATAAAAGTAATACATGTATAGCCGAACAAACTCTGGCCTGGGCCTTAGAAGATTTCCATGAGGGATTTTAAAAGTGTGAAACCCAAGAAAAACAAAAGCAAGCCCACCCGACTCTGGAACGTTTTTCGCATGAGAACACGTTTTGGCATGGATGCGTATGACCGTAGTTACTCATAAACAGAGAGAGCAGAAGACACGAAGGCATCCTGACAAGCCACACGCAGACACACCAGTATATACATTCAATGTCTGCACAGAGAAATGTGGTTAGCTCAAATCACACACAGGGGCCTTTTCCACATTAGAAATAAAGTAATATATTTGATCATGAAAAGTTCCTAATTTGACAAAGAACCACAGCTGTTGTCTACGCAGTGATCGAACTGGGACATCGTGTTACCGGTGTGTTGTGCAAAAACACAACATTCAACAGCAACCGCCTAAATGAACTTCTAAGGAACTTTACAGCACATTTCTTAAGCATGCTGGTGAAACATGCACTCTCAGCTCTCAGACTCACATCCTGCTACCGGCGGAGAACAGGGAGATGTTGTCTCAGGTGCGCAGCACATCAATGAGTAGACGTTTAGGCTCTGTCTATAGTATTGTGGCTAAAGCCAAAAAGAAAATAAAGTGGAACCCAATGTTATAGGCAAAGCTAATTTGACGATGAGTTAGCAGGTGTAGCTGTGGAACAGGAGATGGAACGGATCATTGCAAGAAAGTTTAGTAGTTTGATCTTTTAGCTCTCAAGTCTGTGTGCTTAGTATTGAAGCTGCTAGTGGCTGGTGGCGGTCTTGAGAAAAAGCTTACTGAACCAACAAACCAACCATCCATTTGCCATCTGCTTATCACTCACAGGGCCCCTTTTTTGGGGGTGGATGCACACACTCACACCTAGGACAAATTTGGCTTATGAATTTAACTTGCATGTTCTTTGGAATGTGGAGGAAGCATGAGTACCTGGAGAGAACCCCCTCATGTACGATGGAGAACATGTTAAGTCTTTGCTACAAGAAAAAATGTCCTTGATGTCAAGGTGCACAAAGGGCTTAAGGAAATTACTGTTGAAGCGACATAAAAATGCCCTTATACATTTTAACTATGGTTTTTAATCTATAGAAATGGTATGATTGAAGTTTTACGTCAACTTTTTTAAAAAGGTAAAATGCGGGGTAGACCTTGATACTGGTACCTGGCCCTAGTCTACAACTACTAAAACCAAATTAATCCTTCCTTTCCAACCTTCACGTCCAAAGCTAAGCCTACCAAAGACGGTCTTGTAATAAAACAAATTATTTTGAAAACAAGAAATAAATTTGTTCTTTGCATTTTACAAATAAAAAAGCTTATGAAATATTATAATGCATTTCTGCCAATCGACAAACATACCTAACAACAATCTCAGGACTGCTACGCTACTTTGATTTTCCTTTGTTGACACTAACCTAGACAGTCATCCTGTTCTTTTCTTATGACGTTGTAAAAGCCATTTATATGATGCAGAAATGACTGGATGTCTAAGTGTAAATTAAAACATCTCTGTCCTTAATGTTTCTCTCTGCAGCGGTAACCAAAGGGTAAATGGTTGGGATGGTCACTCAGCCAGACACCTGCATAAACAATATGCAGCACAGGGCTTCAGAAAGCTTGCTGGTGGGCCCACACAGGGCTGGGCCAGGCTTTGGTGGTGTCTGCAAACCAAGCTGTCCACACATTAGGCAGGGTTAGCTTTAGGTGAGCATGGAATTACAGGGCCAAGGGAGGGCAGGACAGTCAACAGAACCTAAGACCGGCTGATGCTAAGGCAGATATGGGTGTCTCTTTATGTGTGTCTTGTGGCTCAATGTCATTTAGCGACAAAAAAACGCTTTAAGCAAAGCATCAACACCTACATGTTAAGTCCATATGCAAGTTTTTGATTAAAGAAAGACGTTTAGAAATGGGGCTGTGCTTTCTCTCACGGAAATCTTAAAGGATTTTCTGCCTTTTGGACCGTTGCCATCTTTTCTGTCCCTCGGCTACTTATGGAGGGGGAATTCAAATGCAAATCAGCAGAAGTGAAAAAAGGTCAGAAACACTCAGACAAAAACACATACACGGCGACCAAATAAAGGCTTCACCGATTGGAGAACACCATGGGAAACTCTGACAAGCTGAACAACTGAAAGAGTAAAGTGAGATCGAGCAGTTGACCATCACAACACTCTCTATTGACAATTAATGAAAGACTCTCTGTGTGCATGCTACCCAGGCCTGAGATGCCAAGCTGTTTCTCCCCCCCACCCGAGGACAACCTGTTATGTGGGCATTCTCCTCATACCACAGTCCATCCATGAAGCTCTTCCTGCTGAAAACTGGTGACTCTGGCAGGGAAAGATCAGAATTTTGTATGTAAGGATCTGTTAAAAGGCTACATACAGGTCATACCTGCAGTAGGTAACGCTTTTGATGTCTCCATTTGGTTTTGGTTCAGATTAGTTGGTTCAAAACTATGAAGCTAAGGACCAAACTTGACTTAAACCATTGTAAAACAACTCAAATTAAAAAGTCATCAAAGCAGTTTATGCAAATGGTATTTTGTGAACCTTTAAGCTGCTGTCAAATTTAAATATCAAGGTTGTTTCCAAAGATTATTATTTACAAACATATTGGAGGTAGGAGACAGAGCACCACTGATGATCTTCCAGTGAGAAACATGTACCGAGGAGAGAAAGCATTTCCTATCAGACTAACTACCTAATAGAAAAGTAAAGCTGTGTAAAAACCAATAAAATAAAAAGTGTTTTGTTTTGTTACGCTGTCTTTGTTTTCTATTAGACAGTTACCCTGACCAGAAACCCTTCACACGTCTTTCCAAGATATATCTGTTTCTCACAGGAAGAGCATTGATGATGCAATGCGTCCCACATTCTTCTCCTGCATAAATGATTATCCACTTCTCTCTAGTGGGATTATTTGTTTATTAACACAGCGGATGTGCCTGCAACCTGGGTGTAGAAAGAGATGCTGGCCCTTTAAATAGCTTCGGTTCCCATTATTATTATTTGCAGTTAATCAGCATTTACAGTGTTGGTTAGCTATGTTAGCTTCCTTGTTAGCCAAGGCCAGAAGTTGCGTTGACCAAAGATGCTCTACTGACCGTTTCTTTTAAACATTGAAGGAAAAATCTGATGGCTATCATTTTGACAGATTGCAAATCCCACCCCTGAACACTTCATGCAGACACACAGAGATTTTTAACCTTATGTGCAGCATTCCCATGAGAGCATCTGAGCATCATCTCAGACCTGGACACCAAACACAAGGCATCTCACTATCTGGGAGCTGAGAGTGCGTTGAAGAGTTACGGAGGCATGAAGCACATCTGTGAACGTACACAGAGTGGTGACAGGTCTGCCATTCAGAGACTCTTGTTAAATACTGATCCCTTCAATTAGAGAAATGTTCAACAGAAATGTGGCAACAGAACACGGATTCTGCCTCTGTAAGTGGAAGCACTGTTTAGCTCTTCATGCCGAGGGTTCAGGCCACAGCAGGTGAAATGTTCACAATTTCTACATGTAGTTTATTAATCTGATCAATGTGTGATGGCTGGATGTGGATTCTCTGTTCAGTTTATTTGGACTGAATATTAATTAACATTAATGACAATTAAATACTACTAAATATGTAATTATTATCATTTTAAAGATTGACGGGACCTGCTGGGTGACCTCTGGCTAAGCCTTACCTGATATGAAAATATTGTGGCAGACTTTAGCATTTTTAAACCTCTACTCAATCCAGTCGTTGCTTCTGATCGCTTGATGCCAAAGTCTGCCTTAAAAAGACATGATCGCATCTCTTTCTGAACCCGACATGTGCAGTAGAGCACAGAATGACGTAGACTGGTAATCCCTCTACAAATAACTATGTGATCCAAAATGTAATGATAATTTAAAAGGTAGGATGATTTTGCGATTGTTCTTGGTCCCAGTAGAACTATCAGTTAGCTTTACCCGTCCGGGTGAACCAACTAATCTGGATTTATATCAAATAAAAACGCCAAAAACGTTATCTACAACAAATAAGATATTTCTGGTTTATAATGTTTAAATAGAACCTCACTTTGAAGATCCTGAATCATCCATTCAAGTCTGCAAGTAGTGGTGTGAGGATTTATGACCTCTTTTATGGCAGAAGAATAATAAACAAGTGACCTTCTGAGGGTCCTGTTGACCCAAACAGAGGAAGAGTGAGAGATGTAGGAGTGTCAAAGGAACAGAGAAGGGGGAAAAGTGGGCAGGTCTGTTGGCAAAGGCTTGTGGATCATCACTAAATTAAAAAAGCATTCATTTCAGTACCTCTCTTATGTAGTCAGGAACATTTCATAATGACTCACATTTTTCAAATCCCTAAAAAAGGGAAGGTCCAGCTTTGGTTCCACTACGCCCAAAGAGGAAACATTTGTTTCAACCCATTTACTTATGTTATTTTGTTTTACTTTGTGGGAGATCTTGTATATTCGGTGCCGTTAGAGCAAATGAGCCTTACAAGTTATGAGGCCACTGAAATGCTTTTAAGGGCCAAAAACAGGCGCCAGAGATTAATCAGGGCCTACAATAATCTACAGAGGTCCTGGAAGTAGAAAGGCAAAAGCCAGAAAGTGAGAACGGACTATCCAAAGTGGGTGGCTTGTTGGGTTTGGGAAAAGTTCTATTTGTCTTATCAGATTCTGACATGCATTTCTCTCTTTCAGTCCATGAGGAGAACCACTGCAGACCGCTAAAAACGACATACCGCACGCAGGTCAGAGGGAGACTTTTCTTTCTGGCTGGTTGAATTAGTGTTTTTATTGCTAAAGTCACGGCAGGGCCTTTATGTGTGCGTAAGGGTGTGTGTGTGTGTGCGTGTTTGGGTGTGAGTGTGAAACCACCGTATTTATTTTCCGTCAGGAAATCTACATGTTTATACTAGGTTGGTTGAGAGAAATTGTATGTAAAATCTGTCCATTTGTGTTCATGTGCATTGTGTGTGAATGTTTATGCGCACCGTGGGTTTAGATATGTGATCAGCAGTGCTTATGTGTGTGCATGCATATGTCTATGCGACAGGATTATCTAGCTGGCCCTCCTTTTTTGATTGGCTTTGGGGTTAAATTTAGTACAGCAGGTTAGAAGTTCTATTATTGGAACCAGTAGAGAGCAAGAGCATGTGCCGACCTCAATAAGATCTTTGGATTTTGATTTAACACATCTTCATTACTTGTTTTATTCCTTATTTGTGTGAAGAAGAATGGGAAGGTCTCGATTATTTAGAGATGTATTATAGAGCACGAAACAATAGCCATTCTAATGCCAACTAAAGCTATGTGTCCCTTTCAAAGGTTAATTCTTCCTGACACGGAACTAATGTCCCAGTAGAACAACACCTGCATGTCGGCCGAGACCACACTGCTGACCTCTCACCACTCGTGCATCCTTCTCCATTGACATTTTAATGTGCTTTCATGGCTTTTGGGGGCTGAACTGGAATTATATTGTGATTATGGCGAGTGAGTCCAATAGTCAGCAGTGAGTGAGAGGTGAATGGGAGGCGGAGCAGGCCGGAGGAAGAAGTATTGTTGACCAGGCTAATGGAGGATTTCCTCCTCCTGTCCCTCCAGCACACCCATGTGACCTTTCCTGACAAGGAGTGGGAGAATGCTGAGGAAGACTACAGAGGGCAGAGGCCACAATGGACTTGACTTCATAGACTTACCCAATAAATCAGTGAAACTTTGTCCTATTTTCTTCTTTTATTTCTTTCACTGGTTGTTTAGCTGATTAAAATGAAGCTGGACAGCCAGTGGTCCAGGTTTGAACACCTCATATTATTTAAAGACTTGGTTGCTCAAATCTGACATGTTTTGTTGTCTTCGAAAATCTCAACAATACCACCCGCACCCCCCCACCTCCGCCCCCAACACACACACACACACACTTTTGGTAGACCTGTCCTTTAGCTCCTTTTGTCATTTTGTACGTATGCAGCTTGTTGGTTTGTACCCACATTTGTACAAGAATTACATTCTATTTGAATTGTGAGCTTCTTTATGTCATCTATCGACACAGTTCATAAAATTAAAACAAGGAAATTTAAATGTATATGACACAGTTTAATTACAAAGTGGTCTGTTACCAAATGGAAGCAGGAAGGGACGTAAAGGTGCAACGTGGGAGCATGAATTGAAGAGGGGGTGAACTACTCCGGACTCCAACTTAACCCACTCTCCTGTTGCCTGGGTTGTACAAATACCCAACATACTGCCAGATATATTACTTAAAATTAAATGGCTTTGTAACCAAATGCTGTCACTCAGTGCAATAAGAAATACTCAACAGTTGACTCAGTCAATTCAACAGGGCAAAAAAAGTCCCAAACTTCATAAAAGAAGGTGCTTACACTCATGCTGACTGCAGCTTCTCATTGACTAGATATATTATGCTATTTTACAGTGACAAGATCTTAATGTATGCCTAATATAGATTTGTTACATTCCCTTGTAGAGCTTTGTTCAAAGTCTGTTGCGGAAACTACTCTCCGGACACGTTTAACACTCAGACGTAGATAGACTTGCACACTCTGCAACCTAATCTGCACTGGGTAACTACTTGAAGTGGTCTATATTGCTAAGCAGCAGAATGGGTGGAGATTATACTGTAGTTATATGATATGTATGTGACACTGTGTGCATAATGGGTAAAGGAAACATGATAAGAAAACTGTTGGGTTTTCAAGTAAGGACATGTGCTTCAGTGCTCATACATTAAAATTAGAGTGCATCCACAATGTGTGTCTGCAACTCTATTATGTTTGTCTGGGTGTGATTAGCACTGTGTGCAAACAGTGAGAGTGAGGGTTTCTGATAAGAATAAGATATCTAGCGGCTAGCTGGCAAGCGCATTTGTTGGTGGATGTAGCCTTGCTAAAGTGAACGCAGGTGAGCAAAAAGGGAGCCCAGTGTCCTCAATACCTGGGTGTAAAGGTGTCAAAAGCCAACATAACCTTTATCCTTATGTCCATAAAGTCACAGGTTTGAGCATGGGAGGTGTTCTGGGAATCTGGGAATGGAGTGCATTGTTTAATTGAGGTTCATGACAAACCGCTCACATATGGGTCAACAGTGAGGGCTGCAACGTTGCTATGACACTATACTGAAGCAGGCAAGGGCATGAAATGTCACAGTGACACTGCCTATTACGCTTTATCTGTGGGAGAGTGACGCTGGGTGTGTGGCTGTTAAAGTGAATTACTGTGGTTCCACTGGCAACTTCCCCAAAGCCTCTCTCAAACAATTTCAACTTGCCGACCACAAAGGACTTTAACAACGTCCTTGCAATCCAAATAAACAATCTGGGCTCCATAAAAACCACCCAAGCTCCATTCATTTACATAATCACTCTTTAGGAAAAGGTACACTCTCGTAAACATGAACTCGAGCATGCGTGATGAAATGCCGATACAGATGTTTGGCTCAGGGTGCCGCTTCATTGTTTCCACTGGCTGCTGATGTGTGTCAGACATGTACACACACACACGCACGCACACGCGCGCGCACGTGCCACATAGGAGTGGCTGAGATCAGCAGAGTTGTGTATACAGTGAATCCCTGTCCTTTCCCCCCTGTCAGTGTGAATGCCACAGCAAACGGGAGGCCGCCGGCTGAAACATGTGCTTACTCAGAAAGATTTTATTCATAGGAATAAATGCCTTTAACACACAGGCATCTGTTGGGACACTCTCGAGGGGGGGACTCCTACCAGCAGGCACCTGTGCAGGCAACCTCTGCACGCTCCTTCCAGGCCCTCTCTTGCTGTTAGTTTGGGGGCTCATATGAGGAGCTGTTTCATTCAGCACTGTTTCAGGGGGAACCTTCTCTGATTCATATTTCACAATATCTGTGGAAAGAGGATAATAATGCATTTAAGGAAGCTCAGTTACAGCTCTGACTGTTTAAAGTGCAGCATGAACGCGCAGCTGTTCCAATGAAGCGAAACCTGAGCAGGGCCCAGGGGCCTAAAGGGGCCGATGGGCTGGCAGGGCAATTATCCAGTACTGCCATAATGCTATTATTACCCCCTCACACAAAAGTTTCGCTGTGGACAAGATGGATCTGAACTCTTTGAAATCTGAATCCTCTTATCTGGACCAATAGGTGCAAAACTTAGTACTCAAGTGTGACAGTTTTACAAATATACAGAGACTCGTAAAAATATGATCATAACTTTTTTTTAAATTAAAACCACAATAATTTGAGTATTTTATTGGGATTTTATGTGATAGACCAACAAAAATTAGTGCACAATTGGGAAGTGGAAGAAAATGATACATTGTTTGCAAACATTTTTACAACTAAAACTCTGTCAAATGTAACATGCACGTATATTCACCCTCCTTAGTAACTCTGATACACCTATATACAATTCAAAAGCCTTCAAAAGGCAACTGCGTCTGTGTGTAATTTAATCTCACTATAGAACCAGCTGTTCTGTGAAGGCCTCAGATGTTTGCTAGAGAACATTGGTGAAGGAAGTGCATTCTGGAAACCAAGGAACACAGCTGAGAGGTCAGAGAATAAAGCTATAGAGAAGCGTAAAGCAGGGTTAGGTTAGAAGACAGTATCTCAAGTTTTTAGCTTCTCACAGGACTTTTCAATCCATTGTCTGATTATGGAAGGAGGCACAACTGTGAAACGCCTTTAGAGCTTTGCTAAGAGAAGTGAAATCTGTATGACCATTTGGAAAATATATTAATTTTTTTAAAGATTGGGTGTCCGGTGGTCCTTATTCATTAGTAGCGTGACAGGAAGAACAGATAAGCAGGAATTAAACCCTGAACAGCTGTTTTAGCCTCTGTAAACAGTGCACCTGCATGAGCACTGAGCAACAAAGTGCCACAATATATACGTTTTTTGTAATTTCTGTAACCACAACTTTAATTCTATCATTACATTTTTAAATGAAGAAAAAAAAAATTAACTACTGCAAAATGTGAATACATTTTTTTTTTCTTTTTTTTCATTTTGATACTTTTTTTACCTAAACTGAAAGGTAGCCCAAGGAGAGCATTATTTAACTCTGGAGAAGCTGCACTTGCAGCTCAGGTAGGATAATCAGTTGACAGGACTGCTGTTAGTTGTGCACTCAGGTGGTCAGATGGAACCAAAGTTAAAATTTTAGCCCTGCGTTCACGGAAAACGAATATTGCAGCCCCCCTGAACACACCATACCCACTGAGATACATGGTAATGGCAGCATCATGCAAGAGAGGATTGCTTTCTTAAGCATGGACAGAGTAGATTTGAGGGGAAGATGGATGATGCTAAAGACATGACAATCCTGAAACCTGATAGAGACCACAAAAGACTTGCGTGGAGTCTCCCATTCCACCAGGACAACCTCCCAAGACACACAGCAACACAGACAACAGAAAGATCTACATAAACTTTTTGAATCCATGTGTCATGTTCCTTTCCCCTCACAATTATGTGTAGGCTAATTCTGTGTTGGTCTATCACACAGAATTCCTTCTGGTTTGTAGCTGTAACCAACCCAATACGATGAATACTTTTGTATTGCTAGCAATACGTTTGCAAACTATTGTATCATGGGTCGTCTTTATCCGAAGAAATGAAGTGTAAAAATCAGTGCTACCGTGTGAAAGCATTTCAGAGTTTCACATACATAGCGGCGATGCTCCATTCGGCCTGTCCTCTTCACTGTATGCAAACAGGATGAGGCTCAGTAGTCGCAGCTCAGATAAGGCCAGCGCCAATAAAGATGCTGACCCGATTACCACACAGCGCTGAGGAGATAAGCGGCACTGCTCGACAATACGGCGAGAAGCAACAACAGCCATAAGCTACTGGTACATAATCAAGAGGCCTTGAGTACTCCTTGAGGAGATACTTATGCCCTCTCATCCTTATCCCATTCACTATCACCCCCCCGAAGCTCCCCTCCTCTCCCTTCATTTCATCCTCCGTCTGTCTGCCACTGGCCAACTGGTCCTCGTTAATGAAACAAAGAGCACTGAGATGCATCAAAAGGGTCATTGTTCTCGGTGAAACAGTGAAATCTCCATGACACTCCCACCCGCCACCCCTTCCCTCTTCTCAATCTCTGGATCTACACAGTATGTGTGCACAAAAAGAAGAAGAAGAAAAAATCACCCCCCCCAAAAAAAAATCAGAGAATTGTAATGCTGTAAGAGAAAGTGACAGACAGAGGGGCCTGTGTAACAGTGGGGAGGCCCCATGGAAAGACACAGAGAAGTAATGAGGCCTATGGCTTCACATCATCTGCTGCCTCAGCTCTGACTGACAATAAATGCTTCATCTTTGTTTCCCCTTAAACTCGGTTCATGAAGCTAACAATACGAAGATGCAGAGAAAAAGTAAGAAAGCAACAGAAACATCGATGGAACTTCTTATTTTTGTAGCTGTGAACATCTAGAACCTCATGATTTACCTCACTGCCCACGCAGAAAAGTGCATAAAATATACATTTAGATTACATTCTGGAAACTTCAATACAAGCTCAAACACATCCACGGATCAGTGCTAACAAAGGTTTATAGCAGGGTTGTCCCCAGTAATCCAAAATGCTATAAATAAGCAGTCTGAAGGTGTTTATACAGGAGGAACATAATCACAGACGACAGCGTGGACAGAAACTGGAGGAACTTTACTGCTCCGTCGTTGGAAATTTGCAAACGATGTGACGGTGCGTGGTGTAGAGGTAGAGCGACCGCCCCATATTCAGAGGCTATTAGTCCTTGATGCATCCGTCCGGGGTTTGAGTTCCAACCCTGGGACTCTTGCACCCCCCCGCCTCATTACTACAACTAATGGCCACTAGTGCCACAAAAAACCTTTAAAAAAAAGGTGCAAACGACAAGCCCTTTTCTTTGTTTCATTGTGCAATCTGATTGTTTGCCAGGACGGCAAGTTGAAAGAGATGAATGTGTCTGATCCGTGTAATAAATCAAGGAACATCAGTCAGCCTGATGCCTTTAGCTTGCCCACGGGAACCACAGGGGATAGAGGAAGAGACGCAAACGCATAACAAATTGGGTCACATCTGACTTTCATATGCAACCCACAAGACGCTTCAGCCCGTAGGCCCCTACTGTCCGTTTATTGACAGCTCTTAGCCTCTAAATCTACATCGTGAGCCCTCAAAATACACAGCCACACGCCTTTAATCACAGCCCTGTGTGGACACTACCTCAAAACTCATGCAAGAACCAGCCACATGTCCCAGTGATGGGCCGAATTTGTTACAGAAACATGTCTGTCATTATTACCCCATCTGCTCTCCATCACACCACACACAAACACACATTCAGGCACAAATACACACTTAGCATGCCTTTCATTCTTGGGGAGGTAGTAGCACTGTTGCTACAAACATCTGCTGATCTTTATCTTGTTACATAATGCAATGATTGTCTTCTGCCAGGGGACGGTCGTCAACATCTTAACTTGTCCTTACCTCACCTTGGCCTGCAGCCATGAGGCAGACACAAAACATTATCGTCTACGGGTCAGCCTTTAAAAGGTAAACACAGCTACATAATCACACCAGGAGAAGTAACACTTAAACATTTCAGCATACTGTCACCTTACAACCAACAAGTTTAATAGATTTTGTAGAAATTTCATGTGTTAAACCAACCAAAGTAGAGGTGAATAAATATATTTTTTCAAATGATTTTCTAAGTACAAATTGGAAAAATATGGAATGCATTTGTATTTAGCCCTATTTATTCTGATAACCCAAATTCAAAACTAGCACAATAAATGTGTTTATCTGTGCAGGCCTCATGGATTTGTTGAAGAACATTAGAGAACAACAGGCAGCATGAAGACCAAGTTCGATTCAGTTTAAATCAATTCAATTCAGTTTATTTATATAGCGGCAATTCACAACAAATGTCATCTCAAGGCGCTTTAAAGTTAATTTCAATTCAATAACACATACATTCTAATCAGATTTAAAGTTTTCTATCAAAGGAAACCCAGCAGATTGCATCGACTTGCAGCATTCACTCCTCCTGTGTAACAGTAGACAGTCGCCTGCATCGTGCCGTTGTCCAAGGAACAAACAGGTCAAAAAGAAAGTTGTGGAACAATTTATTATTCTAAAATGTAAATAAATTAGTCTGGTATACTAATATTAACGTTGGCAACAAGCCATATGGGACACAGGAAACATGTGGACAAAGGTGCGCTAAGTCACAACAATTCTATTTTTAAGACTTACATACAAAAAAGCTATGTGTGACAGAAGAAATTAACACATCACATCACTCTGGACACATCAAACCCCCATGATACATGGTGGTGGCACCCTCATGCTGTGGGGGAAGCTTTAGCAGTGCCAGGGAAGCTGGTCAGTGTGGATCATAAAATGGATTGATCTAGGTACAGGCCAATCCTAGGGGGACAACCTATTGGAGGTTACAAAAGACTTGAGACTGGGCATTAATGTGTAAGACTAGCTAACTTTTACTGAATCAAACTGAGAATCTGCAGAAAAATTGAAAATAGACGTTCTAAGCTGTTCTCCATCCAACCTAATAAAACGTCAGCAATTGTGCAGAAATTTCTGACCCTCTCTAGATGTGAAAAGCTGATGGAAATGTACCCCAAAAGACTTTATGTGTAAGAGCTTTTGTTCTTCTTCTGCATTTTCTTATCATGCACTACTCTGTGTCGGTCAATCACATTAAAACTTCTTTTATGAATTTTTTGGTTGTAATGTCACCAATGATATAAAAAGTCAGTGTTCCACAAACCATTGATCTCATGTGAGTCAATCTTCCGCGTTACCTTTGAGCTTATCTTGCAAGCAGGTTCAGGGCAAGACAGTGCCATTTTCGTAACTTAATCAAATATAAGACACGAGAGAATTCGGTGGCCTCTCTGTAGTATGCATGCATAAATAAAAAGAAACACAAAAATAGATATTTGTAGAAAGGGATCAGTTCTGAAGACTATCACAGTTTATTAATCAGGAAATACCTTTTCTGGGCTCTCCGCTGACTATATAAGAAAGAAAACTTCTTTTTGGTCCCTGCAGGCTAATTCAGCTCTAAGCATATTTGCCCTTAGATTTAAGGTCAGCAGCTTTGGATGGGAGCCTATATTTGGGTTTGTGTGCAGGGACATCCAACTTACTGTTTGATTACAGTTTGCTTGTAGACACTTGGTAAATAGTAGTTATCTACTGCTCTCTGAAAGCTGTGTTTCTAAGAAGTGCCACACAATCCTTTTAATTCAAATGTGACTTATCTTCTAGAGCTTACAAAATATAAATGGAAAGTATAAACATGCATTTACCTAAATTGTTCTTCTGCTCATGCTTACTCCTTCTTATTTATGAGTCTAGTCTCTCTCGGCTATTAAGATGAGGAAGGAGTGACAGAGGGGTGGAAGGGGGTGGGGGGTGAAGCTGGAAATGGACTATGAGAAGAGAAAAAGAAAAAACAGGGACAGGATCTCATTTCACAACCACACCTTCCCCTGACCTACACTACCTTTCCGTTTCCCACCCTTTCCTGAGCTCCACGACACACACATCCTGTGCCCCCTGGTTCACTCACTCCTCCAGATATCTCAGTGAGAGTCTCTGGGCAAACAAAGAATTCTAGAAATTCTGGAAAACATTTGCTCCAACGTAAAGCATCCAAGGCCTGGAGGGGTACAGGTTAAATCCCCAGCTTTAATGATGGGATTCTGTGACTAACTGCAGTGAAGAGGGGGGGGGTAGAGGTAGGAGATATAAGGTTAGTCCTTCAGGGGCCAGTGTTAAAATGGATTTCCCATGACGAACAGGACGTAACACTTTATAGATCACCGAACTTTAGATAAGGGATTCGAAATGCTTGTGGTAGTTTTAAGACACAGAAAAAGACCAAGCAGCAATCCTAAACGGTCCAAAATGGTCGGCCTTCATCTCAAACTCGGAACCATGTCCGCACACATGCAAACACACCACCAGACAATACGGCATTTTCCTTTGCATTGTGTAAAACTTAATCAGAGTTTAAGTGCAGCCTACATTTAGAAAGCCCGGTTTCCTGAGAGCTCGAGTGGCCGTCGCTTTCGCTGAGTGTTTTCACAATAAACATGTTGCGAAACTGCACATTGGAGGTTCCAGCGGACAGCGCGTCGCCAAACACAAGAGAACAAAACTCGGTAGACTGTGTATTTATAGTGTAAGTGTGTGGTGTTTCTCTGTAAAAGTTTTAAGCTGAGCCAGGGTGAAATCAGCACATAAAGCTCAGGCTCAGCTGCCAGGATCAGAAGTGGTGATTCTGGTCTTCAGTGGCTGAGTGTTGAGGAGAATTTTCCTTCATGTTTTCTCTTTGCATATTTTCTCTTAGCTTTAATTACAGTGCTTTGAAAAAGTATTGTCCCCCTTTACAGTTTTCCTCATTTTTTTTCTCCCTTTTTTGTCCAACTTACATGTTTAAGATCCATCCATTCATTATCTATACCCGCTTATCTTGCAGGGTCGTGGGGGGACTGGTGCCTATCTTCAGCGGTCATTGGGCGAGAGGCGGTGTATCGCGAGTCCAGCGCAAGACACAGAGACAAACAAAAAAAACATGTACACTTACACCTAAAGGCAATTTTAGATAGACCAGTTAACCTAACAGTCATATTTTTCTGGGAGGCGGGAGGAAGCCCCGAGTGCCTTGCTTAGAACCCGCGCATGTACAGGGAGAACATGGAAACTCCATGCTCTGATTCGATCCCAGGAACTTCTTGCTGCAAGGTGAAAGTGCTACCAACTGCGCCACTGTGCAGCCCTTTTGTTTAAGAGCCTTAATAAAAAGTTTGTCAGACATAAAATGCAGCTTTCAAATGAATTATTAAGGGAAAAAAGTCACCTAAACCACCTAAATCTAAACCTGACCCAATGTAAAAAGGTAAATGCCAATTATACTAAATAAGTGGTTGTGCCATTAATCATTTACTACAACTGGCCAAGAGTTTTTCTACAGAACGGTGGAGGGATTTTGACCCACTCTTCTTTGCAGAATTGTTTTAATTCAGGCACATAGGAAGGTTTTCCAACTTCTGCCATCTGTTTAAGGTCAGGTAAGAGTAATTCCATCAAATGTAAGCTTTGGCTTTGACTTGACCAGTCCACACTTTTGGTAGAAATCAGGATTCAGAGTTCCTTTAGTTACAGCGAGTCCTCTAGGGTTGAAGTAGCAAACCAGTCCCGTACCATTGCACAACCACCACTATGTTTAACTCTTAATGTAATATTCTTGTCGCTGTGCTAGTTTACGACAGATATAACAAAATGCAAACCTTTAATATCTGGTTATGATGAGTCGTCTAAGACCTCTTGGAGGAGTTTTGGTGGGACGGCTTCCTCAGGGATGGTTCTTCACTGGTTGGTGTTTTCTACATTTGTGGATAATAGCTCTCTCTGTGGTTTGCTGGAGCCCCAAAACTCTAAAAATGGCTCTGTACCTCGTTTTAGACTAATAAAGGTTAGTGGATTTGTTTCCCATCTGTTGTAAATGTATTTAGATTGGGGGATTTTAGCCTACCTCATGTTGTCAGACAGGTTCATACTATTTTGGCAAAGGGAACAATTATACGTCCACAAAGGGCCAGGTCGATTTGGAAAGCCTTTCCCTATTATAAGTGAAATCATCATCATATTCAGCTTATCTTTGTCTGATATTAAACATTGTTTGTTGATCTGAAACACTAAAGTGTGACCGAAAAGTAAACACAAAAAAGAAGCCTGTAATACTATTTTCACAGCATTTTAAAAGGAGTTGTCTTGATCAGTATTTTCAATGTTTATTATAGATGACCAGACTTAATTCATGCAAACAGACTCATTAGCAGCGCCTGAGGTTATGTGATGGTTGGGTTGACTGAAAGATGACACTACCCACAATTTGTGTGGACCCCATCTGGCTGGTATTAACTAATTAAAGCTAATGGAGTATTAATGTATGAGCTGAACGCAGAGGGCATCCAACCTTTTTCTGATACACGGCGAACAAAAGCTGTTCAACAACACCAGGCCTGCATCTGAGCCCCCTGCATGCCCGCATTCCTCGCTCCTCATTCAGAGCGCCTGATAACCCCCACCCGCCCTTCTGTTCTCTTTTACCTCTCCACCCCTACACCCACCCACCTACCCCCTAAACCGCTAAAGTGGGCCAACCAATAATCACCCAAGAGCCAGACTGTGTTTAGCATGACAAAGGAGAATTTGTGCGCCCATTTGCAATTGTGTGTTTACATGAGTGCATGTGTGTGAGTGTGTTTACAGGCATGCATATGTGTGTGTGTGTGTGTGTTCGACTTTAGATGAACCAGCATAGGAAGTTGGTTTATGCACCAAATTCACTCCACATGTGCTCAAAGCTCTTCCACATTTTTACGAGCGCAGATGAAACGCTGTATCTCCGTATGGGGGTTCTTTAACAGGCAAACTGATGTAAATGGAAAACTTTGCATCTGTCTGGCAGATCTGCTGTCACTCTGGAGTTTTTAAAAGGGAACGTGGAGTTCATCTGCACCATTTGTAGCAGCCTGGGTCGTAAAAGTTTGCTTCTGTTCAGCAAAAGTCAAATTCCCTATTCATGTGGAGCTGTCGCTGAGACTCCCACCTGCTCCTCTGAAGCCCACTCAGCCAGGCATCTCTATCAGGTCAGAGAGGCATTCCTCTGCCCCAGCACCTGCTTCAGAAGTTATTCCCCGGAACAGAGAGGGAGAAGGAAAGTAATCGGGGGGGGGGGGGGGAGCTGGCCAGAGATTTGCAAGGATTCTGGGAGAGAATGCGGAATGCGGAGAAGTTAAGCTCAACTCCCATAATCCTTGTCTCTAAAAAAAAAAGGGGGAGAAAAGAAAAGGGGAGAGGGAGGGGGCCGCTGCTGGAGCTGGAAACTAAAAGGACCGGGCAACAGTGACAGCAGCCAAATACAAACCAGCTGTCAAAGAAACACACACACACACACACCAAGTCCAGAATGTGGACGGGATACACGCTGAATACAAAGTTGGGACTGAGTGCACAAACTGGACATCACACAAACATGTTCACACCACCGGCCTCGCCTCTCATTCTGGGACAGTTTGTCAGCCGTAAATCAATACTGATAGCGGTCAGATTTTTCCCATCGACATCCCTCATCTATGAGTAAGGTCATCTCTAGCTGGGAGGCACCTCTGTAGGTTAAAGTTCACATGAACAGGGTAACCGGAGCGAGCCATTGAAGACGACGGGGGAAAGGGGTGGGGGGGGGTTGTTGAGACTGGCTGTTTTGAGGGCAGTAAATGAGGGCAGGTTGGAAGAGGCTGAAAAACATTCATGCTATAGCGATGCACCGATCAGGCTTTTCCTGGCCAGGGCTGATTTCTATTTCTCTTTGAACTTTACCAGATTTGACAAAATTCTTTTTCTTTTTTTCTTCGAAGGACTGTAACACCTAAAATAAAAACAAACGGGTACCAGTCTTGAAACCAACGGAAAGTGAAGGAATAACTAGATTATCCTCAACTTTGCATAAAAGCAAATGACAGAATCATTTATCTGATTTTTTTTTTTTTTTTTTTTTACTTAACTCAAAACAACGTTTTCTTAGTTTTAAATGCAGATTTCTACATTTTTTTTGACCAATCAAGGTGCATCTCTAATTTGTGCCCCAGGCATTCTGGCAGGCTCCTGATGGTGCCATAGAGACACCCTGAAGGCTTTGAAGTGATCACTATATTAGATGAGGATGGGACATTTCATCTGCTTCTCTCTCAGCTGAGAAAAACTCTCCACCTGCCAGGAATGCAAAGCTCCAATTGTCCTCTCAGACTGGATGGGTTGAACGTTTTCAACATGTGTTATTGGGAGTTTTTCTGGATCCAAATAATGTGTATTGGTCCTTTAAAGAGAGAAACGCGTCTGTGGTGCTGTTTTGTTCTCGGTTTTCCTCGCTTGGGATGGCCATGTTGGAGCTGGATGATAAGGGGGGTGTTGCGGATTAACTCGTCTAGCGCTTGCAGATAGCAGGCAAAACTTTTGAAACGATAACGCCTCTATTGGCAACCATCAGAAAGCGCGGGTTGAGTTCTGTTGATCTACTTTCGGGAGTTTTTCATTTCGAACGCATGGGTGCAAAGTGTCGGGCTTTCAGCATCAGAGCTGGTGTCAGTTCAAACTCTTTAACAGAGATAGGGCAATCTAATGGAAACTTACCAAGCAGGAGGCAGAAGATGTCGACTGCTATGAGCAGCTTCTTCTTGCTGTTGTCCACGCCGTTGTTGTTGTTTAACGTAGAGCTTCCACCGTTCCTTGTCTCTTGGGCCATCGCTTTCTCATACACGTACTTTTGCATTGAAGAACTCGCAGTTTTTTTCGGCCCGGGATCCCGCAGCGCGCTGCAGGTCTGAGGAGGAGGAAAAGTGTCAGGGTTCTGCAAAAGTCCCTTTTTGAATTCTAACTTTCCCCACTCTGAGATATCGCAGAATTTATGGCTTGGTGGTTTCTCGTGGATTTGTTCGAAATAAAAAAAAAATAAAAAATAAGAAGAACCAAATCGTAAAATTACAAATGAGCGCAAAAAGTTGTCTGCGGCCGAAATGAATGGAAAGCCCGCTTCCCCCTCTATCGGTCTCAACTCAAAACTCTTGGAGTGAGAGAAAATTGTGCTCCCCTTCAACAGCCGCTCTGGTTATATCAATCCTTCCTCTCCTCCTCCTCCTCCTCCTCCTCCTCCCGCTCTCTTTAAGTTCCCCAGGCAGCTTCAAGCTCTTCCCTCTAGTAGCTGTGGGCAGTCATCCCCATGCATGAGCTCTGATCATAGACGGAGAGCAGCGGCCCCCGTCCGGGCGCACCCCACTCAGGATCTGTCCAGAAGCTACGGATGGAGTCGCTAAAACTTACCTCTCATAAATTAAAAAAATATATATATATGTATATAAATACATATATTTATATATATATATATATATATATATATATATATATATATATATATATATATATATATATATATATATATATATATATATATATATATATATGTAAACCTGATCCTCCAGCTAGGTTGATGCATCAAGCAAACACTGCCATCTAGTGGTTGAATGCAAGGAGTTTGCCTTCCATAAAATTATTTCACAGTTTTCGTGCTTGTTTTCGTTTTTTGTCGGAATCAGCTTTACTAGCTTTTGGGGGACCCTAACAACAAATATATGACTTCTGTTTCACGTTTCTCTCAGTGTGCAGACATTTCAGTTTAAATATATACATTTTGTAACACATATGTATGTATGTAAGTGTACGTGTAGTACAGTACGGTTGGCTTATGCCCTAAGAACAAAAGGAATTCACAATTAGTGAAACCCCATATTTTATTACCCACCGAGCATTTTTCGGTCTTAAAGACGTCTAATGAACGTATAAATGGTCCATAGACGTCTAGGCTAAAATCGGTCTACCACTGGTCTAAAAATGAACGTTTTTCAGCCTTCTAGGTTTAGACTAGCCGTCTATTAGACGTCTAATAGACGTCTAAAAGACGTCTACCTCTATACGCCGCCATTAGAGAATCTAGACGTCGTATAGACGTCTATTTAATGTATTATAGCCTAATGATATTCTAATAAATCCAGCTATTACAATCTATTAAATGAATCACAACAAACCTATTAAAATTAAATTAAAGTTGTCAAATTAAATGTTAAATCAGGTTCTCTTGGGGGGGGGGGGGGGGGATTTAACCTGTGATTTTTTTCCTTTATGTCGTGCCAGGATGTTATGACGATGATCTTTTAAAAAGGTTTCAGTAACACTATGCTTCTTTTACCACTGGATATAAATACATCTCTTGATGTTAACATTTACCAAACTATCCTACTGTAATGTAAATCAATACATTTTTCAAACATTATCCAACCATCACAAACCTATGAATGTGCAATATACCTGTTTTAAATTTAAACACATTTGTAAACATACATAGCAATACAATAAAAGCACCAACTCAAATATATATTACCAAAATAAAAATGAAAATTGTTTATTTTATTTAAACAAAGATTGTGGTGAAAAACAAGTAGTCTAATCTACAAAATATTAAAATAAAATAGAAATGTAGGTATTTGTATGCAAAACATTTACAAAACAAAAACAACAATTAGGCCAAAAATTTTTTTCATCCATCCGTTTTCTGTACCCGTCCATGCAGGGTTGTGGGGGGGCTGGTGCCTATCTCCAGCGGTCAAGGGGCGAGAGGCGGGGTACACCCTGGACAGGTCGCCAGTCCATCGCAGAACATTTTTTTTAAATATACAAAAACTCTGGGAAACTGCATCAACCTAAACCAAAATGTAAAAAAAACCCAAAAAAAAACATTACACCAACGGTGTCCTTGGCCTCTTATAGCCCCCTCCACCACTTCGAGCTGGGGCCTGCTTGAGATGTGCAGCCACTGCTGAGCTGATCATATACTCCGTGGCCTCTTTGAAACTTTAAACAAACAAAGCAATAGAATAAATGAAGAAATATTGTAAGTGTCACAGAGATATTATCCATTAAGACAAGGTACATGGTTTCAAAGGACTTGACTCAATGGACATTGGGCACCACCCATTTCAGAGTTTGGGGTTACTCTGTAAAGAATAATGAATTAATTAAGACTGACTATAACTGTAGTATGGTTTCCTTTCATGTAACTACACCAAATTAGTTTCATAATTGTCAGTATTACAGACACCGCCTAATACAGTCCAGACAAACTGTTTGTTAATGCATGTCATGTCAGTCACACATTTCTAACATGAAGAAGCAATTGCCAAAGAACTAGCAGACAGTTTTTCTATTTACCAGTGATAACGGAGTAGAAGGGGGTCTTTTTGATGGCCCTCTTTCCATGTGGCCCACCACCTTGCATATTAAAGTTTTAAATGACGTCATTTGTGAAGACTCTGCAACAGATACAAAATGAAGACAATTGTCAACATTAAACTTATATAACTTGTATTACATTACCACATTGTAACCACCCACTATTATAAGACAAGATAAACCTTTATCGTTCCACAATGGGGAAATTCTCAGTGTTACAGCAGCCCAAAGTATAGCTAGCCTGCTAGCTATAGTGGAAACGGAAAGCGATTAAATTAACAAACATTGCAGGACAAAACAACATTTCAATGACGTACCTTTGAGCACTCACCTATATGCGGCCCTTCAAGGTGTATTTGAAGAAACAAAGTTTCCTCACACGTAGTGGTCCCAATGAGAGTAAAATAAATTGGTCCGGACGAATCCGATATGCTCAGATCACCATCAACGACGATCAGACCGAGCGGAACTTTAACTGTGTTGCTGCCTCCTAGTGGTGAGGGCGGGTGGTACCACTAAAATAACAAGTGACGTCTAAACCAGGTTTAAATCTAGACGTTGATTAAACATCTAAATCAAGGCTAAATCTAAACTTTACTGTATATTCATCAATGGCAATTCAAATGATTTAAGTCCAATATTTGGACACCAGTTGTGCAATTTAAAGTCGTTTTTTTGATCACTGTTCATTATTTCATGTATTTATTTAAATCATCTAAAGTTGGTCTTAAAATAGACGTTGATATGACGTATTTATTTAGACGTCTAAATCGAGTCAAAATCTAAACTACATTGTACATTGATCAATGACTGTTAAAAATGTTTTAATCCAGCACTTGACCATCATTTACACAACTTACAGTCATTTTATTATTTAATATTTAATAATTAATGTATTAAATTCTATCGTCTAGATTCGGGCTAAAATATAGACCGATTATAGACGGGCTAATTTCGGTTTGAATTTAGACGACACGTCTAATAGACGTCTATTGCTCAGTGGGTAGAAAAACGGCAGACCAGATTTGCACAGCTACAAGCCCAAAATCCTTTGCAAAAGACAAGGGGAAGTGATTTGCAGAACATCAAGCATACTTCTCACAGTAAACATGCAACGTTTCAATATTGACCTTTTTCAAAGCTTTCCAACGACCACACTTATAAACGGACTGGTTAAACATATCCACCAGCTATCCAAACAGATTCAATATTGATTAAAATCACATCACTTAGATAAAGGCGTCATAACAATGACAAGAGCGGAGTGTGGCTGTTTTCGAACTATAAAAAGACGTAGATGAACAGAAAGAGTAAGAATTTAGAAAATAAACTCCATCAAAATAAAGAAGAATTGACCCTCCCCTCTACCAATGAAATGTAGAAAAAATGTAAACGTTAAAATAGGCTGCTGATGTTAAAAAGGTTAACAACATGACACACATACAGGTGAAACTAGGAATATTAGAACATCATGCAAAAGTTCATTTATTTAAGTAATTGCATTTAAAAGGTGAAACTATAGGCTATGCAAGCAAAGTGAGATATTTCAAGCATTTATTTGTTATCATTTTAATGATTATGGCTTAAAGCTTATGAAAACCAGTACATTTGAAACCTCAGAAAATTCAAATTTTGTGAAAAGGTTAAATATTTTAGGCTACGAGTGTCACACTCTAATCAGTTAATTATTCCAAAACACATACAAAGGGTTCCTGAGCCTTTAAATGGTGTCTCAGTCTGGTTCAGTAGGAATCACAATCATGTGGAAGACTGCTGACCTGACAGTTGTGCAGAAAACCATCACTGACACCCTCCATGAGGAGGGAAAACCACAAAAGGTAATTGCAAAAGAAATTGGATGTTCCCAAAGTGCTGTATCAAAGCACATTAATAGAAAGTTATGTGGAAGGGGAAAATGTGTAAGAAAAAGGTGCACATCTAGCAGGGATGACCGCAGCCTGGAGAGGATAGTCAGGAAAAGGCCAAAGGTGTTGGGGACCTTCACAAGGAGTGGACTGAGGCTGGAGATGGGTATTGCCAAGAGAAAGATGAAAGACACGAGACTGAACAATGTTGAAGAGCTGAAGGTCGCTATTGAAGCATCCTGGTCTTCCATAACACCTCAGCAGTGCCACAGGCTGATAGCATCCATGCCACGCCGCATTGAGGCAATAATTGATGCAAAAGGGGAAGTGATTTTAATCGGGAAGTGAAAACCAAGTACTGAGTACATAATGCATGATTATATTTTTCAGAGGTTCGACATTTCTCTATTTAAAATCCTTGTTTTATTGATTTCATGTAATGTTTAAATTTTCTGAGATTTTGAATTTGGGGGGTTTCATAAGCTGTAAGTCATAATCATTAAAATCATAACAAAGAAAGGTTTGACATATCTAATTCTGCATGTAATGAGTATATCACATATTAGTTTCTCCTTTTAAGTTAAATTACTGCAATAAATGAACTTTTGCACGATATAAAAAGTTTTCAAGTTTCACCTATATGATCACTGAAACGATAACATTCTATGAAATAAATATATATATATAGCAAAAGTTTTGGGCAGCGTGTGGAAACGTGCTGTGAACAAAGAATGCTTTGAATAATGGAAATCATTTATTTTCATCAATCAACAAAAAAGAGTGGTTGAGCAAAAGAGAAATCTAAATCAAATCAACAATTGGTGTGACCACCCTTTGCCTTCGAAAAAGCATTAATTCTTCTGGGTACACTTGCACACAGTTTTTGAAAGAACTAGGCTGGTAAATTGTTCCAAACATCTTGGAGAACTAACCACAGATCTTCTGTGGATGAAGTTTCCTCACATCCTTCTGTCTCTTCGCGTAATCCCAGACACTCTCGATGATGTTGAGATCAGGGCTCTGTGGGGGCCATACCATCTCATCTCATTCTCCTGTTGCACAATAAATTTGGGGCCAATCATACGCACCCAAGAAAAAATATTTGCCTGTATTTCTCAACATTGAGAACACCATTAATCCTGACCAAATCTCCAACTCCATTTGCAGAAATGCAGCCCCAAATATTCAAGGCACCGCCACCATGCTTCACTGTTGCCTGCAGACACTCATTGTTGTACCGCTCTCCAGCCCTTCGACGAACAAACGCCCACCTGCTACAGCCAAATGTTTTGACTCATCAGTCCAGAGCACCTGCTGCCACTGTTTTGCAAGAGTTTGGCTGTTGCTTAATTTAAGGCCTCCTACACAGCTGTTTCTGTTTCAGTTAATGACTGTGTTTCAACCTTTGTGTGACATTGATGATCATTAGCATCTGTTTGGTATATTTGGTTTATCATACACCTGACTATAATCCTACAAAATCCATGACTTTGCGCAAGTGTACCTGTAAGATTTGATGCTGGTTTGAAGGCAAAAGGTAGTAACACCCAATATTAATTTGATTTAGATTTTTCTTTTGTTTACTCACTTTGCATTTTGCAAATTGATACAAAAAATAAACAATCATTATTTCTGAAATGCATTCTTTGCTTACAACATTTTTCAAAAAGATTTCTGGGGGTGACACTGGTCCTTTAAGGTCTCAACCAGGTTTCCATCTAAGGATTGCCCTCGATTTATGTCCAGCCTTCATCCCATCAACTGTGAACATCTTCCCTGTTCCTGCTGGAGAAAAGTATCCCCACAGCACGATGCTGCCACCACCATGTTCCAGAGTTGGGATGTGTCAGTCTTCATTGTTTTTTTTCACGGAGCAGCTCTATTTAAACTTTAATGAAATTGAACGGAGGTGTCTTCTATTTTTTAGGCGATTTCTTGGGTCAAGGGATTACGCCAGATTTTTATTTAGGGATGGATGCTTGTTTCCAGCATTTCCAGTCCTCTTAGAAGGAGCGGTTTCAAGTTGTCGGTGTTTCATCGCGGTGAGATGTCCCCGCCCCTCCGTGCTGCCCCACAGGCAGCAGACAAGCTGCACACCCACCGCACCGCAGCGCACCGCTCGAGCCAAGCAAGCCGTCGGTAACGGAGAAGATGGCAGAGCGGCAGCAACAGAAACACGAAGGCAGGGTAAAGATCGGCCATTACATACTCGGCGACACGCTCGGAGTGGGGACGTTCGGGAAAGTAAAGAGTTAAGTCATGTTTTTTGTGTCACGTCAAACACAAATGTGTGCATTTGTAGCTGTCAGTCGGAGCAGTTATTGTTAAGTAGTGGCCCTGCCTCCTGTCACAGTGTACCGTGCTGAACTTGACGGTACGCAGTCAGCGTAACTCTACGTCTTAGAATCGTACTCAGGTTGGATTCCTTGCGTAGCCGTCGCCTGAGAATTCTACCGCTTCAAAGTCAAATTCTTTCACCGAAGAACCTTTCGGTAGCAGGTGTAAATACACGAAGGAGAGCAGAGATTCAAAACCCATTCATACCGTCACGTTGTTATGATTTAATAATAATAAAAAAGAACATTTGTGTTACAGTTGCCTTTTTAATCAGCACTACGAAGGACGCATGAAGCTTCCAGTTTGATCGTGTAACGTAGTTAATGGATTTTTAAGACAGCGGTGCACCGGGTGATAGTTTAGCATGATTACACGTTTATTATCAAGGCAAGAAACCCCTTCATGTACGCTCGGTTGTGCTTTAAAAGCCCACTGCTGGGTATTTACATTCTCTTAGCTAGTTGTGTTGTCCCCAGAATGACCTTGTGAGCTCTTTCGCCCTGCCTGTGTCCTGAGAGCGCAGCTTAAATTATGTTTTAAGCTAACTCACCTTCAACTGCCATTTACATATCAGAACAGCTCTAATTTGGTGCGCAGATGTGTAAATCATGAAAAAAAAAAAAAGATTCGTAATAAATATTTTAATACAGAATTGGGAAAAATTACAAAAAGAAAGGTTGGTGTGGCTTGCTGTGTTAATCCACATTGTGTTTAATGTTTCATAACTTCAGTCTTTGCTTCAGCTCTGTGACTTTGGCAGCTGCGATCATATTATGGATTCACAGTCTAGTACCCATAACAACGATATGGACAGAAAAATTAAGCGCCGATAACTGATCAAAAAGCACATTTCGTTTAGTGTATACTGTAGAAACCTATTTGTAGTTTTTTTTTTTTTTGCATTAACGCATGTTTTATTTTAGTTTAAGTCATAGTCTTCTGAAATAAATGAAATTTGGTTTTAGTCACAATTTAACTGTCTGTAATTTTATTCTGCTAAATAACTTATTTAACTGAACTGAATTATAAAGTTATAGAACAAAGCTTTTCAGGACTTCCTACAGCCTCTGTCGAGAATCCATTGACTTATTTACCCTTTGGAATGGAATTATAGATATATTTGTATGAAATGGATATATATGTTTGTCCCATTGACTATTTTTAAAAATCAGTTTGCCTTTCCGCACAACTAAAATTGGATCTGATTCGAATTAACCTCTCATATTTTTCTTGTCCTTTAATTAATCAGTTAGCTTGTGAGTCGTTTATTTTGTTCAATAATTCAGAGGAGGTTAGACCACTTTATTTATACAGATTTTCCCTCTTGTGTGAGAATTCCACAGGCAACCTCCCCAACAACAAGAAACTAAACCATGTGAAATGTCTTTTTTTTTTTTTTTTAAATAACTAGAATTGAGGTTTCAGTATATTTTATATTTTTAGAGCGTTTGTGCCACCCCTGAATAGATGCCACCCTGGGCAATGAGCAATATTGCCTACATCAAAAGTTCCAACGCAGCGCTCAGTGTTTGCAAAGTTACTGTTTTCTAAATGTATCATGTCATGTGGTTATGCCCACATTCTGTGTTTAATTCGCTATGCTCTCTGTGAATCTATATATCTCAAGTTTTCTGAAACTAATGTCTTGTTGGTATTTCTGCTGTTGTAGTTGGACAACATCAATTAACAGGCCACAAAGTCGCTGTGAAGATCCTCAACAGACAGAAGATCCGCAGTCTCGATGTTGTTGGGAAAATCAAACGAGAGATCCAAAACCTCAAACTGTTCAGACACCCTCACATCATCAAGCTGTAAGTGGGGAATGAAAACACATTCGTCCGGCGAGTGTGAGAGTCTCCCTGCTGACAGGCAGTCGGCTTAAAATCTATCACTGCTCTATAAGTGGCGGTTTTAATGCGGGTATTGTGCTATGTCGTGTGGCCAGTTTATGGTGGTGAGGCTTCCTTGTTCCCGCATGTTTGCGATTGCTGTTCTGTACGGGTCATGCCTTCAAGGTTCCCACGAGTTAGAACATTACAAAGATAATGACGTTGCCTCTATCTTAAACACACAAACCCACATGAATGGGGCTAGATAAAGTAATCTGCCCCTTTTCCAGATTAAATCTCTGGTTAAGACAATAGATGTTGCTTTAAATCCTACGTTTAATAGTACTAGACTTTCATTGTGTTGTCTACTTTCTATTTGTTAAACTGTTCTCTTTTTATCACCAAACAACCTGTGGGTTATTTTAAGGTGAGGATTAGGTGTAGACCACACTTTCACACTCCTCTCTCAAGTCTTCTTGAAGAATGCTGCGTAGCTTAGACACAGGCGCACATATACACAACAACTTCTACAGAACAACAGGCACGGCCGCAGACCAAAGCAAAGTAGACCCCAACATATTCCAGATGTTGGCAGGAAGGGCCCAATCTTAGTGGGATGGCTGACTTTATTAACTAGACTTCTTTATTCTTGACAAGCTTTGCATGTTTACATAGAGGGGAAATGATTGTGATTTAGTTTGGATTTATTTCCCCCAAGGCGCTGGGCTTGTAATGCTCCACTAACAGGAGTGAAGTAGATTGTGATGAAGTGCAGAATCTCCCTAAAGCAGCAATTTGTGATATTGGTCCTGCGGTGTAATAAACTCAACCTTTATGAAAGGATTACCTGTACCAGTCGAGCCTTGCTATGATTTTGTGGTCTTATTCAAGTAGGGCTTGTCTTCCTATTTATTAAAGAAGTTTATTTCTTAAAGGTAAGAAAAGAAATTGGGAGCGAGCACATTTGAACTCAACCTTATGTTCTTGTTCCAGCTACCAGGTAATAAGTACGCCGACAGATTTCTTCATGGTCATGGAGTATGTGTCTGGAGGCGAGCTGTTTGACTACATCTGCAAAAATGGAAGGGTAAAACTTTTTTTTCTGTCAACTCTGAGGTATAGATTAACATATATAATTGCTGGATGCAGCCTAGGTTGGGGTTAGCTCAATGAGGAGATTTCAGAATTGGGTTAAATTGGCTGCTTTACAATGACTTTCTTAACTTGCTGTAAAAATACTCATGAAAAATAAGTCTATTCAGGCAAAATTAGAATTAATGCTTTGTAATTAGCCTGCGTCTCCAAACCTAACTCATGTAGGTGCAACATAATTCCTGTCATGTATTTATAGATGTTTTATCATAACACTTTCCTTGTTTTTAGCTCTTGAAGAGGAATGGTCTTCATTGTGAGGCCATTTAAAAAAAAAAAAAAAAATATATATATATATATATATATATATATATATATTTGATTGAAATATAATATATCAGCATTTAATTTGGTTCTCTGTTACTCTTACCTGAACTTGTCAGACTTTCTGACATTTTTTAAATAGACAATCGTTTTGCGGTAGAAATCCAGAAGTACAATATTTGAAAATATTTACTCTATGCGTAGCAAGGAGATGATGAGCTGATTGCATTTCTTCTGGTTAACATTGCACAGTGACTCTTAAAGGGATATTCCACCCCTAAGTGAAATTTAGTCAGTTTCCATATTCCCCAGAGTTAAATAAGTGAGAAAAAGCATTTTGTAACCAGCCCAGTCATTCTCCTAATCTAGCAGCAGTCTGTTTACTTTAGCTTAGCATAAACAATGTAAGTGAATGGTAACAGCTAGCATTTTGTGTGCAAAAGTCATGGAAATTACTCAATAATGATCCTAATTGTTCTTGGTGACCTCAATAATCATATCAATGGCAAATGAAAATAATACGAGACACGAAGGAAGGAGCCGATTTAGACTTTACATTACGACAAAGCACCGCTGTAAGCCGCCACTGCAAAGCCCAAGGACATGACACGGCGCCGCAAAAGACTCCTAAAGGTGATTTACTCAACCAAACCCACCATTTACAGTCATTAGGCTAAAATGTTGTAAATGTTTTACAGTAAACCTGAAGGTGGCAATGTCAGCCAGACGTCACAATTATAGTAATTCATAATAAACCCAGCAAGAGCCAAGGAATTAGAGTAAATAGAACATTACTTACAGCAATTGATGATGCACTTTGTTCCTTGGGCAGCAAGCCGTTGTCTTCTTCGTTCGGCATTAAATGGAATTCGGTGAAACATCATGTTGCTGTTCGTCTTCGGCTTGTTTACGCAACCCTTTGCTACACAAGCAGCAACCATTTTCTTCTTCTTAGACTCATAACATACTAAAAAAATATGTAAAAACTCTGTGCAGCTCATGCATTTGTGTTCACGGAAGTAGGTGTCTTTTACAGGCGCTGCGTCATGTCCTTGCGCCTTGCAGCAGCGGTTTACAGCGGTGCTTTGTCGTCATGTAGTCCCAAATCTAATTTGGCCCATGTAATACCTTCATGTTACTTATTTCGATTTGCAATCAATATGATTATTTAGTTCACCAGGAATAATTAAGGTTATTATTTAGTGATTTCCATGACTTTTGCACACTAAATGCTAGCTGTTACCATTAACTTACATTGTATATGCTAAACTAAAGCAAACGGACTGCTGCCAGATTAGGAGAATGACTGGGCTGGTTAAAAAATGCTTTTTCTCACTTATCGTTCTCTGGGAAATATGGAAAATGACTACATTTCTTTAAGGGTTGGAATATCCCTTTAAACTGATTGTAACATGTAGTACTGTAATACTATACTGTGATTTAGTACTGTAATTGATTTAAATATGCTTTTTGGATGTTCTTCTAAACTGATTTATGTTTTTACTTTAATATTCACTTCATAATTTTGTTTCTGAGTATATTATCTTCAGGAATAAGAATTCTTTTTAAAATAGATTCTTGAGTATTCAACCAGCACTTGTTTTTAAGTAGTAAGGTGATATCATGTTGACGTCTATAACATTCAATGCACTGCTCCCCAACTAATGCAGGTTTAACTATTTGCATGGCAACACCTTCGGTCTGTTTACATATAAATCTAGAACTATAACCACAAGATCAGACATGCATTTGTCCCGGACAGAGCGTGGAGATGTTCTTTCATGCCTTTCATGCCTCACCTATAGCATACAACCTTAGATGAAAAGAAAAACGGAAAATCAAGCTGAATCGTGTCAAATCAGCTAATGCATTTTAATTACACTGTGTCCCCTAGGTGGAGGACACAGAAGCTTGCCGTCTTTTCCAGCAGATCATCTCAGCTGTGGACTACTGTCACAGGCACATGGTGGTCCACAGAGACCTCAAACCCGAGAACGTCTTGCTTGATGCCAACAAGAATGCCAAGATTGCTGACTTTGGTAAGAAAATAGAAATTGAGCATAATTAGTTTCAAAGTTTGATTCAACCTGAAGTACATTTTCGTACTTTTGCACTGAGTCGTTCATCTATACGTCAATAAGAATAAACACGTCGCTAGAGACCTATCAGAATATTCGTTTTTCCAGTTGAAGAGAGAATGGCCGTTGCAATATGACCATGAAAGAAAGAAAATATTTTCTGAAACAGGCGAGGGCCCTCGTGCGCAGCAGGGTGCGAGGGGTGGAAAGACATCCCTTAGCAACGGCCCGGTCTCATATCAAGTCTGGCAGGAAGCCTTGAGGCCCAGTGTCATCTGATAGGGAAGGAATCGGCGGGGGTGTGGTGGGAGGTTTGGGGTTTATAGCGGGAAGTGTTTTGGCTCCGAGCTAAAAGACACTGGTGAGCAGAGAGCAAGGGACTGTTCAGGGAGCAGGGGGGGAAAGATAAAATGAAGGTCAGCAAATCGTACAGTGTCTGATGTTTGGTGTTTGGCACAGGCTCTGTTAGTCAGAGAGAGGCTCATCCAATTAGATGAGCTTTGTGTTTAGAGCTTAGATCCTCGGTTGGTGAAGAGGGATAAAGATCTCAGCAGTGTCCACAGTGTATAAGTCTGCCCTCACTGCATGGCAATATTCAATTTAGCCTGTCAGTATCAAAGGATCAAAGGCAATAATGTGATCACAGGGGGCTCTTTGGTTATTGTCTGTTACTGTCAGAGTAAAAAGAGATGGATGTTAATGTGTGTTTGCCTTGTGATTGGCTTACAGGACTTTCAAACATGATGTCAGATGGAGAATTCTTACGTACGAGCTGTGGATCACCCAACTACGCAGCTCCAGAGGTCATCTCAGGAAGGTGTGTGTTAGATTTGTAATCCATGAATAGGCTAATTTAGATGAATGTTATTAAGTATTAGCCTTCCAGTATTGTTGAGAAGACCTTTGTCACTCCCCCTGTCTTTATACACTGCTTGAAAAATAAAATGGAATAAAAGCAGAAGCAGTGTTTTACGTAATTGCTGCTTTTTGTTCCATTCTTGATTACAATAACACAAATGTTGAGGCTTGGGCTCATAGTCAGAACAGATCACGACTTACCTAGATTCATTTAGGGTTTTCAGTCCAGTTATGCTTATACTGAATAGTCATTTTGTTTGGGATCATTCTCAAGCAGAACTGTTGGGCCTTTTCCAATTAGAAAAAAGACACCCACCTCCTTTTATTCTTTTAACCAAGTGCCTAAATGGCCAATATAAAAAGTGCATGGGGTTGTTTAAAGAATCAGAAATTAAAGAAGCTAAAAATGTAAACTGAAGAATATTTCAAAACCCTTAAGATTTGGTTCTTCAAGACCCATTTGAAACAGTGTTCCTTTTTTCAAAGCAAAACATAAAGAGATGAGGAGCAACCCAATACTTTCCCAGACTACCGTGAACTCTCAGCAGTGAATAATGGACCAGTCCAACCTTACAGAGTGGCTTGTTTCATAGAAAGACGTTACATTTTACATATAATCTCAACACATTTTTAGCTTAATTTTATACTTTACAGCCATGTTGTCGCATTACAGTCTCGTGTATTTTACTGAAATTTTATCTGATAGATAACACAGTTATTCATCGTGAAACGAAAGGAAAAGGTTATATTGTCTTTTTTTTTTTTTACAACAAAAAAATCTGAGAGGTGTGCTATGCATTTGTATTAGGCCCCTCTTATTCTTACTATGGAGTCCCCCTCTCTATAATTGAATCTCAGTATAAATCCTTTTTCCACATTCTATGTAGGGAACACAGGAACATGTTGAAGAAAGTGCTCTAGTCAGATGAGACTTAAAAAGAACTTCTTGGCCTACATGCAAAACGCTTTGTGTGGGATAGAACTCCACATCAACCTGAACACATCATCTTCAGCGTGAAACATGGTGGTGGCAGCATCATGCAGGGAGTCAGTTCACAGTTGATGGTAAGATGGAGGGAGCTAAATGCAACCCCGACAGCCAACCTGTTAGCGACTGCAAAACTCTCGAGGCTGGGGCAGCCGTTCAGGTTCCAGCAGAGTAACTTCCCTAAACATACAGCAGGTGTTGCTGAACAGTGTTCTGTGGAATGGCATTGGGACAACTTTGTGTTTTTCTGCACGTCAACTTGTGCATGGTTGATTGAAGCAAAAATAACTATGAGGTCAGAAACTTGGCTGATTACCACCAGTTTTACACAATCTAAACGACAAAACAATAAAATGCAAAGGTTGAGTCCTCCTTTTCTCCTCTCTCAGAGATGAACACAATGAAAAGTGTTACTTCCCCACTGTGTTTTCATTCATCTTCCTTACCTGTCACCTTGTCCTGTCTCTTTCAGGTTGTATGCAGGCCCAGAGGTCGACATCTGGAGCTGCGGGGTGATCCTGTACGCCCTGCTGTGTGGCACTTTGCCCTTTGATGATGAGCATGTTCCCACACTGTTCAAGAAGATCAGAGGAGGGGTTTTCTACATCCCCGAGCACCTGAACCGCTCCGTGGCATCGCTGCTCATGCTCATGCTGCAGGTGGATCCACTTAAGAGAGCCACCATCAAAGACATCAGGTAACAGCCACACTTTGTTCTGAGTCCAGTTTAATCAGGTGTTTAACCGCTTCGAGTCTTACCACAAAGCCCCCAGCCCGGAATCCACATGGCCCAAAGGATTTGTTGCAAAGCCGGTTTGGTTCCCAGCATGGAACCAACTAGCTTGGTGTATGTTGAAAAGAGCACTTCAACCACTTAAACGCGTTGAGCATAATTTGGCCCCTCCCTTTCTTTGTAGTAAGAGTGAATACCCAAACAAAACACTTTGGACACGTGCTAATGCCATGTTCCTTTAGGTAAACTCCTCCAAACATTATATAAATACACACCTCTCAAAGAGAGGTAATCCAGCATTCATGTCTGCCTCTACCATCCAGTGCTATCTACATCATTGATCACTGTCTTCTGGAGACTGTGATCTTTTTCTTTTTTTTCCTTTCTAATCTGAAGAAACCAAAACTTTTTTTAGATGCTGTTTAGGTTTTCTACTGTAGACTAATCTGGCTTTAGTGTTACATGTGCTCTCTTTTTAGCGCTGGTAAGACCATCTTTGGTAGTTAAATGTGCTATTATTAGTGTGGCAGCTGCTAGTGGAGAATGCCGATCAAACAAGGAGGTCTTATTCCACACTGTGTTTGTAGATCCCATCATATCTGTTAAATAAAATCAGATTTTGATCAGAAATTGCATACTGACTAAGGGTTAAATACAGATCCCTATTGGAATGTAGAAAAAGGTTGTTGTTTTGTTTTCTTACTACATTTATTGCCACCCCTGGTGTTAATATTTTGCACAGCCACTTTTGCTAATAGGACAAAACTTGAACTCCTCCTGTAACTTTTCCAAAGTTGAAGCCTACAGAGACAGGGATCCTTGACCATTCCTCCTTTGACACTCTCCTGGGTCCTCTCTTACGCTCTCTGCTCTTCAGCTCACCCCACAGGTTTTCTAAAAGATGTACCTCAGAAGATGTATTGATTTTAGCTAGATGTTTTAGATCATTATCCCGGTAAAAGACCCAATCACAACTCATTTTCAATTTTCTGACACATGCCAAAAAAGATTTATTTAAAATCTCCTAGTATTTCAAAGAGTTCAAGGATCCCAGGGTCCCTGGAAGAGAATCAGGCACACAGCATCAATGATTTTCTGCCATACCTAACGCTGGGCATTAGGATGCATTTCCTTGTATTCCATTCATATTCATTTGTTATGGAGACTTGGTGACCCCAAGATGGCACTTTTTTGCTGCAGGTCACCAAAAGAGATCTTTGTAGATTCCCTCACCATCCTGCCTAATGTTTAGGGTGGCAAGAAAAGCTTGGATTCTGTTTTAGGCTGGTTTGTCACAGTTTCTGTTGTTGCAATGCTTTAGATTATTGTTTGCATTGTAAATATAGCCAAGTTTAGGCCAGCAGCTATTTTTTGTAGGGATTTTCTGAGTTATAAAACGCTGCCTTACTTGGAAAGCACCTTCCTTTGTTTTTAATCCATCTTGAAGTGTAAGATAAGAGACATGTCCCTCTTTTTCACACCATATTTATATTCCAGGGATCCATGAAGTCATGGATTACTAATTGTGTCCAGATACATTGATAACTTCTTTGGTTACCTTTTCTTAATCACATGGGATTTTTCTTCCACCCCTGAATAAATCCACTCTATAAAAGGCATTTTTCAATCTGAAATTATGTTTCTGTAATTTTCACACATCTTTATCAGTGGCACCAATATATGTGGCATGATGCTACATCTTTTCCGTTTCTAAGAACATCTGTCAATGACAAATGAGCATGGTGCAATTTGAAGCTTCTCACAGCTGAATCTTTTTTTCCCAGCCTTTGTACATTAATTATTACTTTTGCATATGACCTTTTTGTGTTCCATCAGGGAACATGAGTGGTTTAAGCAGGACCTGCCAGGCTACTTATTCCCAGAGGACCCATCGTATGACACCACCGTGCTGGACGAAGAGGCGGTCAGGGAAGTGTGTGAGAAATTTGAAAGCACCGAGTCCGAGGTTGTGTCCAGTCTCTACAGCGGAGATCCACAGGTACCCACTGACATGTCAGAAATGCATATCTACCTCTTCTTCTTGCGTTTTGCCTCTTCCTTTCATGGCTCGCCACCGTGAATCATCTGATTTAGTCTCATTTATTCCTATCCTCTGTATCCTCTACCTTCACACCAGAAAACTTGTAACAATGTGTGCAATATACAGTTTTCTTACTGAAACTATTTTAATGGTTTATTTGCCTTTTGATTATTTTCATGCCATGAATTAAAAACTGATATTTAACAAATGAATTTCTTTCTAATTCCACCTTTGTGTTTGTAGGATCAGTTAGCAGTAGCCTATCACCTCATCATTGATAACCGACGTATCATGACCCAGGCCAGTGAATTCTACCTGGCATCCAGTCCTCCACAGGGCTCCTTCATAGAAGAAGGAATGCCGCTACCCCCCGGCATCAAACCCCACCCAGAGAGGATGCCCCCGCTTATGGCCGACAGCCCCAAATCTCGTTGTCCTCTGGACGCTCTGAACACAACCCGGCCCAAACCTCTTGCAGTGAAGAAAGCCAAATGGCACCTGGGTATCAGGAGTCAGAGCAGACCATACGACATCATGGCTGAGGTGTACAGAGCCATGAAACAACTCAACTTTGACTGGAAGGTAACCAGATTTTTTGGAACTCAAAGAATCGCACAGTAGACAGGCAGGCTTACATCCCATTACCGTCATGTGTGGCAGGTGGTGAACCCGTATCATCTGCGTGTCTGCCGGAAGAATCCAGTAACAGGGAACATGGTGAAAATGAGCCTGCAGCTCTACCAAGTTGATAACAGATCCTACCTCCTCGACTTTAAGAGCATTGATGGTAAGTGATGGACAAATGTATTTCTTGGGTTGTGATGAACATATCTCTGCACAGAATTCACAGACAATATCCTTTTTTTTACTTTTGTGACCCCAATTTACAATGATAGAATTAGAACAATTGTATTTCAACACGTCACAATGTTAGCATGGTCCTATTCACATTTGCTTCCAGACTATGGAGAGAAAATAGACTTTGAAGCATCTGTGTCTGCGTAATACTTGATTTGTAACTTGTGTCAGCCTGTTTGTGTGTAGCTTTTGGTACTTGCATGTGTAAAACATGATTTGTAAACCGTAAAATACATTTTGTGCCTAACGTTGGGAACTTGCAATTGTGTGTTCAAATGTACACACAAATCTCAAGAAATTACGAGTACAAAATGCACACACACACAATTTCACATGACACTAACTTAAAACTAACTACGAATTCAAATATGCTCCCACACATAACAAATTGTTAAATACGTATGCACCAATCGCCTGATACACAGGCAAAACCACATTAATGCACAGATCAGGGTGACAAGTGCACGAGGGGTTTTTAGACTCATTTCACGTCTCCAGATTTGTGTGTACATGATGTGTTTAAATGCTGGGTCATCTGAGTTTTGTCTCTAAACGTCATGTCATTTATGCATTACCGCATTTAAACAGAAGCAGGTAAAAACTGCTAAGTCATCAAAATACACTCAGGACTAAACACAAACATAACTGAGAGCATCACAACATCAAACTTCCCGTATCATGAACGCACACGCTATCAGCTGTTCGGCTGCTGTCTGTCTCTGAGCTTAGGCTGCCGACATCCACACCTGTGGTGGATTCAGGTGTGGATGGGAAATCCTATACACTAGCCCATCCATTTGTGCACAATTTCAAAGCAAATTAATTCATTGTCAAAATAGACAATTCAGTTTCAATTTTGTGACAATTTCCAAACTAATACATTGGATTTCAAATTAGACAAATTCAGATTCCGTTTTTAAAAGCCTTTCTTCAAGCTGAGCGTTTCTGATTCAATCTGAATAATGTAAATTCCAATAAAACTCCTTAAAATTCATTTTCTGGTGGCACAAAGTTGTGCCCATACATCTCTATTTAAACAATTTTCAAATTTTGAAAAATGTCTGTGTGGTTTTGTTTGTGTGTATCAGGCGATTGGTGCATACATATTCAACAATTTATGTGCGTAGGAGCCGTTTTGAATGCGTAGTTAATTTTAATCTAGTGTAATTTGAAATTGTGCATCTGTAAATGTGTTTTATACTCTGAATTTCTTGATATTTGTGTGTACATTTGAACACACAATTGCAAGTACCCAATGTTGCATACAAAATGTATTTAACGGTTTACAAATCATGTTTTACACATACAAGTACCAAAAGCTACACACAAACAGGCTGACCCAAGTTACAAATCAAGTACAGCTGTTTTAAAGTCTATTTTCTCTCCATACCAGACTAACCTGGAGTATATGGTGCTGAAAAGCCCAACTTTAGTCTTATCTGACCACATGGTCCCAGTAAGCTTTAGCACATTTCACATCTTTGTGTTTGTGATGGTAGGACAGCTGATCCTACCGTCACTGATAGATGTCATCTATTCGACAACTGATTGTCGAATAGATGACATCTAATGGTGGTTATTGAGACTTAATGAAGAGTTGTTAGTACAAATGGTAGTGATGGTCCGTTTGAAGCTGAAGCACCGGCACTTGTGTCCAAAAAAACCAAACCAGTGCTTTAGAAGCACTTTGTCGATGCTTGATTCGTCTCATCAGTCACATGATCAATGACGAAGCCCCGTTTGATATGTCACCACTTTGCTACCTGATTCAAAGGTTCAAAAAGACTTGAATCACTGGCTGAATCTGTGGTGTGTGTGTGTGTGTTGGAAGTGAGTGGCAACCAATAGCGAACAAGTGAGTGATCTAAACAACAACTGAGTGACTCAGCGACACGAGGAGACACGTGGCGTAGAGGCAAAGTGGGCGACCCATATGCAGAGGCTATATTTCTCAATGTGGCTGTCCCGGGTTCAATTCAAGGCCATTTCTATTGTTTATAAGGCATGAGTTAAAGGACAGTTTATTCATCAATTGGCAAGCAGGTTGATTTAAGTTGGTGTTCATACTAAAGACCACTAGATGTCATCCAAGAGCACTGTGTTAGAAAGCTTCGAGTAAGGAACCAATTTTTGATACAAGCTTCAGTGCTTCAGAAAGCTTCACATGGCCATCACTAAGAAATGGACCTGTGTGTCAACTCATATGTATACGCTTGAGAAAAAGGACATCATAAACACGTTGATCGCAATCATCATTTTGTGAGAAAAACTTTTCTTAATGGAAGATTTGTCTTTGACTGAATAAATGTACTCAAATTAAAGATGTTTTTAAAAGGTTTTCAGTGTTCGATTATGCTACAGTAATGAAGGATGGATTAATTTCTTTTACGTTTTTTTACACATCTTTATCAGGGTGCTTTTAAATGTACATGGTGTTTGACTGATTTGAAAATATAGATCTTAGATAAAATACAATATAAAATAACATTTTGAATAATGTGTGTGAGAAGGGAGACTATCATGCTTTGACTTGCCCTTGTTAAACCTTGCTTTCAGAAAACGATCAAGCATTTAATATGTCGTGAAAATATGCAGTTTAAACATACAAATGTGCCTTTTTAAAACATATGGCCTGCATATATTGGATGAAGTGACAACATATAGTCAATGAAATCTAGAAATGCGCATTTAAGGTACTTTATGGGCATAAAATTGAGCTTACCCAAAGTAAACAATACACTTTGAGGCTTTTTACATATAATTCAATAAAATATATTACTTATTGGGGCTGGATTGTTAATCTGCCGTGTCATTACCAACAGACGACATCATCGAGGCCGTCGGCTTTAAATCTGGGTCGTCCACTCCTCAGCGGTCCGGCTCCACCGCCGGTCTCCACAGACCCCGACTGAGCATCGAGTCTGCGAGTCCCGCTATCGATCTGCCCCAGCTCAGCTCCTCTCTCCCGGGTTCCCTGTCTGGCAGTTCCCCCCTGCTCACCCCACGTCAGGGATCTCACACCATGGACTTCTTCGAGATGTGTGCGAGTCTCATCACCACGCTGGCTCGCTGAGAACTGCTGATTTCCAATTCTGCCTTGTAAACCAGAAAGTAGATGGGGTGTTTTAGGGCTAGCTGCAAATTCGGTATCTATTGGGGAACTTTTGGAAGCCGGAAAATAAAAGGGAGAGGTCACAGTTCAGAATCGCATCAGAGTCAGCAACGGTCGAGTTCACCGTCACTTCTCCCACAAATCCCATCAGTCTTTAATCAGCTGCATCAACACGTAATGACTGGGCAACCCGCTGAGTCAGCCTCGGACACTGATCCGAGGTCAGTTCTGCTGCTTGTCTTACTGATTGCTGTTACAGCTGTGTCTGGAGGAACATTACTACACAGATTTCTGGTTTTCTATTAGCTTTTTGTTATCCATGTATATTTATATTACTTTACTTGTAGATTGAAATATATACCAAAAACAGACTTTCTACATCGAAAAGATTATTATGTAGATATCAGATTCATATTTATTTTTAGAAGATTTTTTTTGTAGACGCTAGTTTTATTCAGAACACCTCCACAGACCAAATTATCGAATAGATCGTTTAACAAACGGTGGGATGCTACAACACCGATGCTCTGCTTGAAACTGCCTATGCTGCATGCCCTCAGGCAGAACATGCACACTGATCTCACTGCACCGCACCACACCAGTGTCATTTCACTGTATCCGTCTGTCAGGTGATACCAAATGTTCAACACACTCAGAGGCTCTAATAGAGCAAGCTGCCGCTCAGCGTGTCAGTGGTGCTTGAACAGAATTCCATTTAAAAACAACATGTAGGCCTCTGACATCAGAAGGAGGGGCAGGAAAGTTAGCGCTGAGCTGAATAACAACAGATGGCTCTGTGCTGCAGAAGGAATGCTTCAGGGTTGCAAATATTGTCATGTTAACTTTTCAAGTCTTGACAAAAAACACTTAAGAAACTGGAGAGTGGCGGTTAATCTGAAAATCAATTAGTGGGAAGTGTGTGTACAGGGGAGCAGAAGCCACAGAAACCTGTCCACAGATGCCTTAAAGAATGCCATACAATGTTATTTACACATTTATAAGAGAAGTTTGATTTGTGCCAGTATGTGTACTGAAGCTCAGATAGTTTTACGTATGAGCCTGAAAGGTCAGAGGTGATGGTCAGAAAATCCAACCTCGATGGTATTGTGTACTGTTACCATGTGAGCTGCTGTCTGCTTCCTCTTGACTGTTTGCTCTGCGTTTTCACTGGGCTCAGCAGTTCATTGCACCGATACAGATGTTACTGTAAGAGTTGTTTCAGATCTGTGTTGACGAACAGCTTTGTTAATCCCTTTAATGTTCTAGATCGCTGCGTTAGCTCACACCACTGTGATATTTGATTTCACCTCACTTTAGTACATGTCAGTTTTTCAAATAATATGAGTACTGAATGTAAAATGCAAACTCTCGCTGCTTTTATTCTCCAAGTTTTAGACCTCCTTGTTTCAGGGGGAAGGGTAGCTTGTTCTGCAGTTTGCAGTGAAGTTGAAGGATTGTAGCCTGACAAGTGCTCAGGCCTGCAGATCGTTCTCTGAAAAGCTTTTCAACATACCTTTTAGATTTCTGTCAACATTGTCCAAACTAAGTAACCCTCCTCTCGTGAGCTCATTATTTCTATGATCTGGTGGAACGGAATGTGATTGGCTGAAGGTCAGAGTGGCAGAAATGAAGTACAGTGTATCAGGTGAAGCTACGGTACCAGTCAGAAGTTCACCTACGCTTATCATCGGCATGAAATTCATTTGAATTTCTTTTAGCAACGCTTTTGTTTGGACTGATATTTATCCTCGGCAAACACATTTACTGTATTATATCTAATCCAAACAGGATTAAAATGATAAATGCAAGCTCAAATAAATACATTCACCTCAACTAATAGATGCTTAAATCCCCCATAGCAAGTTGCAGAGAGAGTTTTCGTTGCCATCAACAAGTTTCTGACTGGATAATTGATCACTTTATCAGAATCTTAAAATAATTGCCTTCCTGCTGTGGGCTTGGCCAGCAATCTTGAGCTTCAGAGTAGCCCGATTGATTTATTCTTTATTGGTGTGTGGGATCATTGTCCTGTTTTAGGAAACAATTGAAATGAACTCCACCGTTTCTCATACCTCAAGTCAGAATTCTCCCGGCAGCTTGTTGATGCATGTGGTTTCTCTGCAACATTTATGCAAACACTTGTGGGGGTTTATGTCTGTATTTAAGCTTGTATGTGTGGTATTGACCCAATGTGGATTTTGTTTGTTTTTCACCCAATTCTTGTTCTAATTTTTAATGAGATTATATTGTTTTTCCCCAAAAAAATCTATCCTAGAATAAGAACCGTTCAAATGCATAGTTAAAATGAAACCTGCCATACTGATTATGAGTAAATGTAAACTTCTTGCTGGTACTTTGCATTAAGATCACTGTTTGTTACTTTTCTCATTTAGTAATTTTACTGCCTATTGTTTAATATTAACTGATTTTTTTTTTCTTTGCGCGTGGGTGTGTGTGTCATAATTTCTCAATAATTGCTTAAACAGAATGTGGCCTGTTCAGGTTCCTTACAGTTTAAAAACTCTTTTGGACCTTCGGAGGATGTCGATTTCTGTAGTTCTGGGTACATCTTCATGTCACTTAAAGGTAACTTATTACACGAATAACCAGTTCTTCTATTAAACATCCCAGGAGGAACACTGTAAACCTTAAAAAGGAGATATTGGCACACAGCTGCGGTTCCTGCTGGAGTACCCCTTCTAGAAGAGCTCGCCTCCTCAATCTATCCCTCCGCTCCCTTCCCCAAGCACACCACTAAGCACTGTCTAATGTAACTTAGTACAATCATTTGATCAGTCTATGGTTGGTCTATTTTAACTAGAAATGATCATGTCTGAATCATAAGCTATGTATCAGATTTCAGCTCTATTGTCATTAGCCACCTTGGTACAGTGTACACCCGCTGCACCACTGGCAGGACGTGCACAAAAGCTGTAGAAGAAATGTGCAGGGTGGACATGTTACCTCCCGACGCTCGTCTACCTGGTGATGGAGGGTTTGACTCAGGACTGTAGGACTGGATCCAAAGTTCATCAGCTTTTTGTTTGAAAAGGGAATGAAGACTTTTTACTTGAAGGGAGCCTCGTAAAGCTTTTTTTCCTTTGAAGCACTGCAAGCTGTACTCATTTTCTTTGCTGAAACCCTTTATTACATGTATGCCTGCAACAGACATGCAGCCGTATAACCCAGACTCTTTAACAACTATCCTCTTAACACTTTTTCTCCGTCTAAAATGACTTGCTTGCTGTAATAAGCGACTTTGTTCAGATTGTGTCTATATATGTATGCATTCACCCCTGGTACGGCTGCCCGAAATGACAGTGCAGAACATTTACAGAAGAAGTGTGCGGTTCTGCCGAAGACATGGGTCGGACGTACACAAACTGTTCTTATATAACCAATATTTACCAACAGGTGTAGCTCTCTTACCTTTACAGCTGCGCGCAACCTCCAGCGGCATATTAGTCGTGAATACTCGGCAACATGCCAGCAGGCCTCATTAAATACAGATTTTACCAAAGGGAGAGTTTTCCACAGCAAAGCTGTCCTCTCTGTTTAGCTGTAGTTAAATGGCGACCTTAAACAACCCCGTCTATGTTGTGAGTGCTTGATATGTGTGTGGGTGCACATTACGTACTGTTATCTCGTAAAAAAGTTGTTTTCCTGTGTGTGTGTGTGTCTTCATCTTTGTCTCTACGATTGGGGTTTGAACCTCTCTTGTTATGCACTGCATGATATTACTGTTATGACTTGCACTTTAAGGAGTATTTATGAAAAATAAAAGTACACATGCAAAAACAACGATGCCCTTATTGAATCTGTTTGCACACATTACACACCTATAACTTTTTTTTTATACCTGTGAAGAAGCATCTGAGGCACATGACGTGGGCACCTGCAGAACAGTTCAATTATAGAAAACAAAGCTGGATGTTGATGTTTTTATCCAAACGCTGCAGTTAGCTCTGAAGGGGCGCTAACGCCGTTCTGAAGTTACATATTTGAAATCACAGTCCTTAGATCTTGTACAATGCAAGGTAATACGCCTAACATAGTGTGGAAGTTTTGAATTGATTCTCTGAAGTTATCAGCAATATTTCCAACACCTTTGTTTGAAGGATCCCATTTTGATAGTGAGTTGTAGAAAAGTGAAGAAGTCCTTTAGAGATGTGGAATCTAATAGCTAGCCTATGTTTAGTATTCTTTTGCGATGTAAAACAACTCGGAACTGAAAATGGCCAGACATTAACCGTTCATATTTTCACAAAAAACAAGGTTTGTTGCCTCTTTCTCTGCCCAACAACATCAGTGCTGCTTTGCAAACTTATGTTGTCAACCAAGTAAGCCGCAGTCCCCTGACTTTCCAGTTATCCCGGTTGTTTGGAAACCATCCCAGACAGCTATGTAACTTCGTGTGGTAGCATGGACGTTGTTTGGCAGCAAACTTGAAAGTCTCTTGCAACAGTACAGATGTTTACTATATGCTAACATAGCATTGGATCCCACCCCGTCAGCCTTGTACCATTCTGGGGATTTCTTCACTTTTTTTGTAAACTCACTACAATATGACATCTTTCTATGACGGATAAGGCAAACAAACGTCACTGGTAACTTCACTGAATCTCTCTTCAAAAAAAGCTGAACTATCCCTTTATAAGTCGTAGATCACTTAAATATCACATCATCAGTAGATACATTGGCTACTCTTAAACAATCCAGAGTGGCTGTCGGCAATTGTAACAAAAAGTAGAAAAGATCCCTATAACTTATTAAAAAAGAAAATAATTGTGATGCAAAAACTAGGAAATAAAACTGACCAGTTCCAGATAGTTCTGTGGTAAATTGTGCCGGTACAGTTAGGAAAAACAGAAGGTGGTTATTTATTTAAGCTTATTGCTAAAATTCAGTCCCTTACAGCAAACTTTTTAGAGCAGAAGATAAAAACTAAACATGATCCTTCTCTCCTCTTCATGCAGACAAGGACTAACACTCAGACTCTTGTCTGGTTCTATGAGCTGTGATCCAATTTTGGATAAATGGCTGATATGAAGAAAAGTTGATTGCTTGATTGCAGGACTTTCCTTAGTCTGAATGTCTTTCTTTTCTCAGGGAGCCATCTTATCTTGGAAACACTGTTGATTAAATCCTTCTTTTACTTCCAGCATGAGCTGTATTTTTCTGATATTGTCCAGTCTCTCGGTCTGTGATGTTTTTGTTTGTTTTCATTTCCCCTCCTGAATAAAGGAGATTTCATCTTGGTCCAAAGTTCAGAATCCTTATGACTTCATCAAGGAACAGCAGTGACTTATCCATTTGCTTAGACGCTGGATCACCATTCAAGTGTATTCATCCATGCATGCCTCAGATAAATAAGGTTGAAGTCAAGAAGATGCAGATTTTTCAAAGGATCGCATGGCAGGACCTCGTCACACTAGGAAGATCCCTGTCAACGTGGAAGACTTTTGATTGACTGTTAAAAGTAGAAAGAAACATTGTTTAGACATATCAAGGCAGGCAGAAGTATGACGAGAGAATCCCGTATGATTTATCCTCACCTTGCTGTACAGCGATGAATCCAGCATAGAGTCAGCATACATGTCAGGAGGAGGTAAAATGACGACTGAGGGATCAAACTCGGTCTCCTGAGTTGAACTTTCCAGTGGCCTGTTTAAAAAAACTGATTTAAGATGACTGAATAAATTTGACACCAACTCTTATTTTACCCAAAGAAAGTATTTGCAGACCAATGCATATAGCAATTAGGTATGGACCAGTATGAGATTCTCACTGTATGATAACCTTGAGTGAAAAAGACGTTTCTCTGACCCTCAGCTCTGTACAAGACTGCTTGAAAATCCGAGGTGTTCATTCCCGTGTACTGTGGCTCACCTATTAAGATCATTTCATTTGTATCAAGTCGTAGTTTTTTGATTGCTTAAATTTGCGTTGTAACGCTTCTTCCTTCTTATGTGATGTCGTGGTTTTTATCTATATTTCGTGTTTTTGATGTATTCAATGATTCTGATGTCGTATCTCTGTTCCTTTGTTTTACTGTAAAGCACATGGAATACAAATAAACTTGTCTTGCCCAGGAGCGACTTAATAATAGTCATGGGTGCTGCTCCATTGAACCCATCACACTGGCAATATGCTGTGTATGATGGCAAATCTAAAAACACGTTATTGGGTCTAAATAGGAGAAAAAGAGTTGCAGCTTGTGAATCATTAAGTCTATGGATATGTGTGTTACTTACTATACGTGCCTGTTTTGTGTAGTGCATGTGTGTCAATGGGTTAATCTTGACAATCTGCTGCGTCAGGGAGGGGTATTTTGCTTTTACTGTCACGTCGCTGCCTGGTTTTATTCAGTTTTCATCCACAGCCCACTTATTGAAAGCGCAATGCCCAAGATTTGGTCAATGAGTGACTCCAGGTGTTGAAATAATTATTAGCTGAATGAATCAGGAATTATTCCTGCATTCAACTGAATTAAAAGGACTGTAAAACATGGAGATCAAATGATGGAAACATTTTTTTACTTTAACTGAAGGGGTAACCTTTTCTTTTCTTTCTTTAAAAGGCATACCTTAATAATGGTACCTGGGCCATGACTAGTTGCAATGTTTTGATCACTGTTGACGAAGCCTAAAGCACATTAGTGTTGACAGGGCATCTTTATCTGAACAGGATCCAGCTTGTTGGGAGGACCGAACTGATTTTCCAGTCCACCTGTCTTTCTCTTAGACGCATAAACTAACACGTTCACATCTTTTCATGCTTAGCAGCTCATTCCAAACAAAAAAAGAAGGGAACCAGTCTGTCTACAGGCTGAGCAACATGTTTGGGATTTTTTGGTGAGTGTGTGGCTACTTACGCACTGACGGCTTCTTCCTGCATAGGTGTCGGACCTAAAGAGGAACCAGAATGCATGTTATCAAATTATTAAGAAAGAAAGATAAGTATTAAAACTAACAGTTTAAAAATGAGATTAATTGAGCTGAACTCACTTATTTCTGGTTTGGGCTCACTAAAAAAAAAAAAAAAAAGAAAAGACAAGTCATCAGTAAAGTTTGTACAGCATTTAAAATGTGTACAGCATTAGCAAGTCTATATAACACCTACGTTGGAGGTGGATTCACAGATTTCGAAAAGTTCAAAAATGTTTCCAACTTTTGTAGTGCTTCTTGTTTCGCTCTGGCACAAGGATAAGTACACACAATTCAGTTCTTTAACATCCTCTTCTTTTTTTTTTTTTGCTTTTTGTGCTCAAAAGTATAAAAGATAATGAACTCACTGGTTCTGAGAGTTATCGCCCATGTCACTGTGACTGTGCTGATGGTTTATGGCAATGTCCTTGTTTCCTGTAAAGTGAAAATGAACCAGAACCAATTATTAACAACATACTATGATAAAACAAAACGTTCGTCATTCCATCAGATGACAAATCCTTAAACTTGTCAATGCATGTTCAACAGTTAACAGCTTCCGGTTACACAGACATGTTAATCATCCAAGTTATAAAGCAGTGAATCACCTCAAGGAGTATGCAGAGAGTAATAGGTTATTAAAATGCACTAAGAGTTAAAAACTTTTGTGACTCTAGAAGTTTTGAACTTTTAAATGCCTGGAAGAAGAAATACTTGCCACCCTATTGCACTAAAATAGTAATAAGATGTGTATGCGAAAAAGAAACTGGTCTTAAGAATACCTTTTACCTCAATAAAGCTATTTTTCTGCACTAGTACAGCTTAATTGCAAGCATATCATTAATTAAGTTGTTGACAAAGATGCTTGGATTCATTGCTGTTTCTGTAGATCAACACAACTGAAACATTTCTTCAGAAACTGGAAAAATTTAGCTTCCACTGAAAATATTAACAGGAAACAAGCGATCTTATTAAAGCACCAGCACTGCTGTTTGTTAGTTATGTTGGGTCTGTGACTGTAGACTCATCTTGAACAAATGACTGTGCTTACACACTAAGCAGTGTACAGAATTATCATAATGCTCTGTAATGTTCTGATTAATGTACAGTGCTTTGCATAATATTCATAACCCTGAAAGTTTCTCACATTTTTTCATGTTACAACCACAGGCTTAATAGTTTTTGGTATTTTATTTGATAAACCAACACAAAGTAGTGCATAGATCAGTAAAGGGAAAATAACACATGGTTTTAAAGATTTTTTAAAACAAATTAACAGATCTAGATCTAGAAAGTGTATTATGTATTTGTTTTGAGCTCCCTCTACTTTCACACTCAGTGCAACATGACACGACATGGAATGTTTTAGAACAAAGCATATCCGTGGGTTAAATTGGCCCAGTCAAAGTGCAGCCCTAAATATGTTTGAAAATATTTGTCAAGATGTCAAACCACTTTTTGACACACTCTCAGGTACTGACTCAGTAACGCTTCACAACGCTTCACAACAAAACAGCAAAACAACAAAATCATTTGAGCAGTCTAACACATATCCGTGATATCTATCTTACCCATCTCTGGCATGGAGAAAGTCCTTGTGTGACCCCTGTGGAGAAAAAGATGAGAAAAAAGAGTCTAAAAAAGCTTTTAATAACTAATCAATCAGTGCAAAACAAAAGGTAATTAGGCTAGAACTTAGGTTACCCTGGTAACTGATCAGTATTTTCAAGAGCAGGTGAGTACGGTTCATCGTCTTCACAGGCCCACTCCTCACTGTCATCTGAGACTGAACACATCGAAAACAGTGTAAGGATCCAGACTGGATCAAACAGCTGCTGAGGGATTTACCGCAGGCTGGAGCACCAGTTACAAACACTTACAGCTTTCCGCTGAATGACCGAAGTGATTCTGCGCCCTGAGAAAGAGACAGAAATCAGATGCTTGTCATCCTTCTAACAGTGTCGGCTTCTTCTTTACATGCTTATGGGTTTGGTGTTGAGGTGGGACACATACTTGCCGTCTGGGATGGTTTCCGTCTCAATGATGGTGCTGTTGCGTGGAGTCTTCTTACCCAGCTCCAACATCTCCTTGAAGTCCAACTCCAAGTGGTCCACAGAAACATACCCGTCTAAGGCAACAATCACAGATTTGTGTAGGTGAGTTACTTTGTGAAATCAAGAAGATCTCATCTCCCTCTCTCCCAGAGACAAACATCATGCTAATGCCTCGGCTAGTTTTCCACTCACAGGTGTTGCTGCTGTCCCTGGCCAGCCACTTCCCCTTGGGGCACTTGGTCGTTCGGATGATGCTGATGAAGTCGCCGCTCTTGACGGGCAGCTCGTGCTTACGGCCCTTGGTAGTTACGTTTACCTTTGCCTGATACATGGCTTCCTCCTGCCCTGTGATCTGAAACACAGAAACAGAGAAATTACCCAATAGCCCTGTAATAACACACTGAATAATCATGTTAAAGATAATCTAACAGAACCAATTAAAACTAATCAAGACAGTTATTGAAGGAAAAAGAAAATGAATAAAGATCACTTTAAAAGGCAATAATAAAATATAACTGACAATAATGTTCTGTATTTTATATTAAGAATTTTCTAATGGAAAAAGGTTTAACTTTAGGCTTGTTAAAGAATACCACAAAAATAAACACATGATGGTATATAAACTACTATAAAGACCGCACTGCAGGTGCAGCATGGTTTAAATAGCACAAAGTGCAAATATTATATAGTGTTGCAGTGGGGTGATTTGGTTTCTGTGCCAATTTTAATGCACATGGTTTCTCCAGAACGGTGATAATAAATTAACTGTTTGCTCAGAAAGTGACTGAGTTGGAATGGGGGCAAAGGTCAGGGCAAAGGTCAGTGTCTGAGCAAACAACAAGTCAGACGGGCCGTTGATGAAGTGGACAGAAGGTCTGAGTTTAATGCTTGTTTAACATTACACTTTGAAGCAGAGATGATATTTAGCATGAAAATGTCTCCAATATTTCTTAACGTTGTTGGATTTAAATTGTTATTAAATTCATACAGACCCTACGTCCACTTAAACATTTTGTAACCAACTTTTCCTGATCAGGACCAGCAATCACACTATATATAGATATACCGGTATACAGTGTATATATATATATATATATATATATATATATATATATATATATATATATATATATATATATATATATATATATATATATATATATATATATAAAGCAGGATACATTTGAAACAAAAATTCTGATTTAGTGCACATTTATGTATAAAATGTTGGTAAGAAAAAGATAAAAATACGACTGCAACTTGATAAAAGCAATATGTGGTTGATGCTGCTCATTCAGTCAATACACCCCTCTTTAATTAACTTAGTAAAACTAAATAGTAGAACAGAAGCTAAAACATTTGGGAACCACTGTTTTAACTGATTTGGCTAAGCTAAAGATAAGTACAATTTCCGTTTTTAGCTGCTGTTGTGCCTTGCCTGCAGCAGACTCATAGGTTGTACCAAGAAAACCATGATAGAGCAACAACTATGATTAATCAGTTTTGATAATTAGGCAATAAGTCTAATTTCTGTGCATTCAAATACAACACTGCATGAAACGCAATGCGACAGGTGGAGGATTCATGTCAAGGTTTGTCCAAATTATTCTGTTAGTTTTTTTTGTAAATAAGAAAAGTTTCTGTTGTTTCGCAACGGTGGGATAAAGCACAATCTAAATAAGACTTAAATTAGAGTTCTGTTGAAAGCTACCTGAAAGCAGAGATAGATGTTGTTAGATGGTGTCTGATACACACACTGCCTAAACCAAATTTTAGTCATCATTCAAATATTTTTTGGGACTTTTTTGAAAACACTATCTGCATTAGTACCATAACTGAAACACTACAGTTAAAAAGCTGGTGTGCATAAAGGATTTATTTGTTTGTGCTTATCACCTCGTCTGAGGTAATCCTTTTCAGGACTGGTAATTAAATACTGCATGTAAATACTGATTTAAATACTTTCCTCATCTGGTTTCGGTAGAAAAAACATTTTTGCTTTAAGATTGCGGCTCCAAAAACAGGTAGATTTAGGTGAAAAACTCTTATGTGAGAAGATGTTGTCATCAGTGAAACTGGTGTTTACTCTGGCTGCACTTATTGCTCAGCTCTTTCACCGTGAGGAATGAATCCTGACAGGTTTCAGTGGCCAGACATTTACCCCACCCTCCTCTTCTGCTGTTCAGTCACCTTCCATACCTCCTCCTCCTGTTCTCTGTCAAAATAACAGGACTCACACTAAATTTTTTCTTCATCTCATTCTCCTTCTTCTCCCTCTCCTTCTGCTCTTTCTTCTCCCTCTCTTGTTTCTCCTTCAGCTCCTTCTTCTCCTTCTCCAGCCTCTGCTTCTCCTTCTTTTTCAGCTCCTTCTCATCTGGCTTTACTGAGGTGTGCTTCTTTTCACTCCTGCAGGAAGAGGTAAAACATGTAACTGTCCTTTGTGAAAGTAGTCTTCTCGCAGCATGTTTAAAGAGCATGGACTTGGGGGGGTTACAAGAAACTCTCTTCAGAAACTCTCCGGAGAACAGGCAGAATGAAAACTGGAAACGTGGTTCCAAAACGAGAAGGCCTTACCTGCCGAACCTGATTGTCTTGGATTTCTCCTGGACCTGTAGATATCCACAAACAGATAAGACTTAATTTGCTTTAGATCACAAAAAAAATGATTGAATGTATTATGTCTCTATGCTTGAAGGTGAATGCCTTTCAAAAGAATCAGCTGTTGAGAGAAGGCTCAGAGGTTTGTTAGAGAACATTGGTGAAGAAAAAAAAACATAATGAAGATCAAGAAATACAGCAGACAGGTCAGGGAGAAAGGTGACGACACATTAAGAAGTAGTGTTGTAAGTTGTAAACCATCATCCCAAACTTTCAAGATCTTAAAGAGCATTGGTAAATCCATCATCTGAAATTGAAAAGTGTATGCAAACCTACAAAGACAATTCATACGGAGACGAATAAAGGGCTAGTGGTCAAAAAAGAATGGAGATAGGGGTGAAGGTTCACCTTTCAACATGACAATACCTCTAAACATACAGCCAGAGCTATCAATAGAATGACTTAGATCAAAGCATACTCATGTGCCATAAGGGCCCAGTCAAAGTCCAGACCTGAATCCAATTGAGAAAGGAGAGCCGTAATCATAGCCAAGAGGCCCATGCTGGAGAGAACAGCAGCTCAGGTGGGAGAATCTTACAAATCCAAACTTTATGGTAAGAATTTCAAGAGGAAAGCTGTTTAAAGAAAGCCACAACAAGTTCTGTTTGTGGTTTGCCACAAGCTATGTATCAGACACAGCAAAGAAGGTGGTCTGGTCAGGTGGGATCAAAATCCAACTTTTTGGCCAACGAGCAAAGCGAATGTGTGCCAGAAAACTAACACTACCCATCACTCTGAACACAGCATCTATGTATAAATGCTGAAATATGGCAGCTGCAACATCTCAGTACCTACCGTTGCCTGTGCAGTCTCAACATACGGATCTATGAATTAAAACAAAAAACATCACTTTAGCGCACACAGAAACCTGAAAGCAAACATAAACCTTTTTAAAAGCATTTTGATGCAGTGCTATCAACTAAAGTCTGAAAAGCAACATGTTAAATGTTCAAATTATAACAATTGTAGTTATTTTGTTCAGAAATAGTGGTTAATCCTTGCTTAAAATGTAAAATACGAACATGTAGACTGTATGGGTGACAGAGTCTCATCGCTGAGGTCAAACAGAGGCCCAGGTGAGCAGATACGGCAAGGTCAGCTATTTTGTCGAGCAATCTCTAAAAGCCAATGCTTTTGGAGCGTTCCTGTTTTAGTGTGTAAAAAAGCGTGGGTCCATGTACAGTATATGCATCTGGCTGCTCGGTTGTTACGCATAATGCAACTTTTCCAGCCATTTCTCCAACATTTAATGCCCATTTCTAGCATGATAAATCATAAATTGAGAATTATTCAGAATGTTGTGGATGGTATTTGAAGAAGGAGTAAATGATTCCCGATGTGTAGAACATGTGTCACAAACAGTGGATTAGACTTACTTTTTGGGGCCCCTTTGCGTTTCTTCCCCTTCCCCTTTTTGCTGGAGCTCACATTAACGGCCTCGTACATGTTGTCGCTGCTTTCGTATATACTGTCTTGGTTGTATAGTGTCTGAGGGCTACATTGAAAAAATTGTTGATCAACACCATTTTTGGAATGCAATCAACATTTCAAGTTTAATAAATGTATAGCTGAAGTTCATAATCGTACTCCTCTGTTGGTGGCGAGTGGTTCAGAGCGGGTTGGAGGGATTGTTCCCGTGGAGGATTATCCTGGATATCAGCTTCTTGCGATGTCTCAGGGTGAACCTCAGTTTCTGGATCAGTGATCCCGTTGCCATAAAACTCTGACTGGTTTGGTTCATCTGGAACGTCGTGACCCGGGTACTCCTCATTCCCACACTCTGACACTGGCAGCTCTGGGGAGTAGGCATCCGCCAAATCATCCAACTCTGGGGCATCTGTGGTGTCGGGCTCTGAAAACTCAGGCGGAACGGGAATCTCTGCCAACAGGAGGTCAGGTAAAGGATTATGACACAAAATTGCAATTTAAGCTTTAGAAATGAAATGATTTCCAAGTGCGATACTGGTGGTTGTGCCACTACCTTCAGGAATAAGAGGAGGAGGGGGGATGAATTCACTCAAGTTGACAAAAGGAGGTCTTTCAGGTTTCTCCGGAGCTGAACCCAGAGTCTCGGGGTCTGGTAGGACCCGTCTGGGTGGAGGAGGTGGAACCACAAGCAGCTCTATGGGAATGTCAGACAACGCCTCCGTGAGGTTTTGCAATACCGGAAAAGCTGTCCCTGTGAGGAATTACATCACAATTATTTAAATTTGTGCCCACCAGTGACACATTTTCAGCTGATTTACACCTCACATGTTCCACGGTAAAGGGATAGTTTGGATTTTCTGAAGTGAGGTTCTGTAATGTTGTTATCACTGTGACTGTGTACAAAAGTGAAGAAATCCTAATAGAGGAAGAAGGATAACAGCTGGTCAAAGTTACATTTTACCCAATATTTTCTCAGCCTAGCGACACCTGTGTAACTAAAAAAAGTTATGCTGTACTTCTCATAAAGTCTCTTCCTCTCTTGGTGGGCATAGTGTGAACTGATAGAGCCGACAGCATGGGAAAACAAACAGTGAAAAACAGAGAAAAACTCAACAACAGTCTGGTGAAAGTGTTGACAATTATTTTAACAGTCAGACAGGAGCCCAGATTTAAACTGATTATTAGAAATTTAAAACAACTCAAACCGAAGAGTTTAAAAACAACAACATACTTGGAAGAGCACGTCTACATGCAAAAACGCAGACAATGTGTTGTCATATATTATGGTATGCTTGAGTTAAGTATATATACATATAAAAACTAACAGATAGTGGGAATGTGCTTGGTTTTAGCCAATCTTAGCTACTAAAAGAAGAAAATGCTTACAACACTTTTACAAGTGACCATTAATAAGCCAGCGGGCTAAGCTGATGAATCTACAAAGAAAACAGCCACTAACTTAACTTTTTCCATTGGATATAAACATTTTCAATTTGAATTTTAAATGTTTAAAATCAGTTAAAAACCTGAGTCTGAGCTGCTGTCAGCTTTTCCCTGCTTTGATAATTCCTTCACTTTTTCTAAAAACTCACAGCAATATGACATATTTCACTACAGATAACAGAATCATTCATTTAAATAACAAAAATGCTGAAACCCTGAGTTGTGATCCAAAAAAAGGGTAAAAACCCATGCAGTTTTTTTTTTAGAGTTGATTGTTGTCTTTATAATATTGCCTGAAACACCATAAATTTTAGTCTGTAGTCTTTCTTTTTCTTTCCTTGAGTTCGCCCTGCAATGTACTTCATTTTTTGTTTTCACACAAATGAATGTAACTTGTCTTGCTTTATTTCACGGGACCAAAATATCCCTTTAAAACACATTGGCCTGTTGTGTAAAACAACAAGAAAAATAAGAAGAAAGAAAACTTCTTGTGTTTGTTCTTCTTTCAGGTTTTCTAACTTAGTTTCCTGCTCTAGAAATTTTAAAGGTACAAATAAAAAACCCTACTTTAACATGTAAGCATTTCCTCAAACAACTTCTTTTATGGAGGATTTTTTTTAGGAGGATTTGATTGAAAAAATAAAATAAAAAGGAAACGCATCATATCTAGGTGAAAATCTCCATGAGAAACTGAACCAAATTTCAGTAATCTGTGCTCAGTTGAAGTCCTGTTTGTCAGACATTAAAGAGTCCCAAGAGCTCTATCATGGCTGTCATACCTCCACAGCTCTGCTCAGTTGTTTCTGGCACTGAGGAAGAATGTTAGAACTGTTGTTTGTGTGTGTAACTTTCCAGCTTTACTCCATTACCTATTCTGAACCTGAATCTAGTTATTAGTGCCATGTTTTCTGTATAATTTAAACCCCCACACTCTGCAGCATTGCGGCACATACCTGAGGTCCTGATAATGAGGAGGTTTGTTCTGTTCATCATGTTGAGATGAAATAAATTCTGACTAAAATCCAAGAGAACGGGAGAGACCGAGATGAGAAAACCTCTGCTGACACTTACTGTGGTCAGTGCCGTTAACCTCTGGTTTAAGTGAGGGGGGCTTCTTTCCCTCATAGTCGATGGGTGGGAACTCTACATCAGTTGGGGTGTGGTTCAGGTGAGAAGGTAAATCTTCAGGTGGGGGTGAGGGGCTAGACAAGGGGCTGAAAGCAGATAAAACACCATTATTAGTGATACTTTGTATACCAATCCTGGGTAAACCAGCCAATCTCCTGGCAGGGAGCGTTGTGTTTCTGTTGGTCACCTGGCGACTTTCTTGCGTGCCTTCTCCAAAGCGCTTAAAATCCTCTGGTCACTCGGAGAGGTTCTCTTCCCAGTATTCAAGTCCTCTGCCCTCTCCAGGGCAGACAGGGCAGAGATGGGGCGTTCTTGTTTGTAAGAAGGAGAGTCCATAGCTTCCACTGCCGCTTGAAGCGTAGCCTCCACGTCAGGACCAGCAACAACCTGAAGCTCAGGAGGAGATGGGGAGGAAGCAGACGCCTCGGAAGGCGGATCGGAGTTGGCAAAAGTTGGTGGAGGAGCATGGGCAGCTCTGGGTGGAGGGGAGGGAGGAGCAGTGGGTGGAGGGGAGGGAGGAGCAGTGGATGGAGGAGAGGGAGACGCAACGGTTGGAAGGGAAGGAGCTGCAATGGGTATAGAGCGTGGTGTAACGAGTGGAGGAGAGGGAGCAGCAACAAGTGAAGGAGAGGGATCAGCAACAAGTGGAGGAGAGGGAGAAACAATGGTTGGAGGAGAGGGAGAAACAATGGTTGGAGGAGAGGGAGAAACAATGGTTGGAGGAGAGGGAGAAACAATGGTTGGAGGAGAGGGAGAAACAATGGTTGGAGGAGAAGGAGCAACAATTGTTGGACAAGAAGGAGCAACAATGGTTGGAGGAGAGGGTGCAACCATGGTTGGAGGAGAGGGAGCAACAATGGGAGGATTGGGAACTATTTTATTTTGGCTGGGAAGGTCAGAAACTGGCAAAGTAGGATTTTCAATCTGAGGTGCAGTTTCACTCTGTGGGGGTGGAATTTTGAAAACTGGGATATTTGCAATGATGGCAGGAGGAGGAGAGAAGTCAGGAGGCTCAGGAATAGGAGAGAGTGTTGTCAGGTCCACTGCAGCACTGGGTTCAGGGATGGTAATCTTTGGTAGAATTGGCTTTGGTACGGAGTATATAGACTCATGTGCCATGTTGTTGGCATCTGAAGCCACTGGGATCAGTGGTGCTGGTTCGGCATCATTCCCGGTTTTAGAGTCTAGGATTGATTCAGCTGAGGTCACTACTGGATCTTTCTTGGAAGACTTCATGAAGCTAAGAATATTCTTCTTCCTCTGTGTTTTGGTCTTCTGGGGAGGCGAGGCTGGCACCAGATCAGCTGTACTCGCCTTCTGTACCCCAAAGAGTGGAAGCTTCTTACCATTCTTCTCCTTGTGATCCAATGAGTTTTCATTCAGCTTCTCCTTATTTTCTTTTGTCTTGTCCTTTCTCTCCTTTGGCTTCCCATCAGGTTTTTCTTTGGGTTTTGAGTTACTATGCATAAGTAGCTTTTTGGTATCCTTGTTTTCATCCTTGAAGAGTACTCTGGGTGCATTTATCGCCTTTGATTCCAAGCCCTGGTTGATGGAGGAGAGCAGGGAGGGACGTGCTCCTGACGGAAGGTGGTGAGTGGGGCTAAGGGGAGCAGGGATAACCTTTGGTTTCTCTGGGACAGCAGGTTTGGTCTTCTGTGGCCCCAGGAGTAATCCCTTGTCCTGGAACTTGGCCCTCAGCGCCTGGAAGTCTAAATGGTCCTCCTGCTAAAATGATCAGACATTGAGTCAAACAGATGTAGCCACCTTTATTAAACATGTTCTGGATTACAAAGACTGTATTATGTCACCCATACAGACTGTACACAGCTAGCCTACTTGCTTTTATTTCTGACCTCAAGACTTAGTAACAAGTAGGTTACAGATTATTTTTTTGGACTTTGGGAGCAGGGCAGAGAATGTGGGTTGGGTAACCCCCCTTCCCACAAACACCTTTTTTTGTTGTTTTTTTAAAATTTGTTTTCGTAAATACATTTTTTTTATGTAGGCCTATTGGATATTTATCCAAATCAGTTTATGTGAAAAACTATTTATCTGTTTAGTAAAAAAATTAACACAGCTGAGTTTTATAGTTATTCTGCTCTTTTTTTGGATGAAAACACACACAGCCTCCGAATGGTATATTCTGTTATTTTCGTCTGATAATTGTTGGTATGTCATTCGATTTATAGCGGCAAGTCAACTACTGGAAAAAATCTGATAATGCCTTTTAACCATTTAATGCATTAAAAGTAAGAAATCCCATTATTTGTAGTTTATAAGCATTACGCCACAGAATGCTTTTTTTGTACACGTGTTTTTGTGTTAAAAAATAAGAGCTTTCATGCATTATTTGGCTTAATCGGGACCATGATTATATTATATATTATATTAACAAAGTAAAATAAAAATCATACTGGAGTGGGTATTATTAGGGCTTTTTGAACACAAGAAGCTGAAAGACCCGATTTAAAATGACCAATCAGAGGCCAATACGATCCCGAGTAGTTTACATGTCAATGCAGCCCGGTAAATGGCTTTAATATACAGCAGCTAGATATGTGCTTCCACAACATAAACTGCATTTATTGTAAAACGTAACATGCGGCAGTTTTGAGCAAACTCACCTCATCCATCGCGAGTTTTTAGGTCCCAAAATATGAGAGAAAAAATATCCTAAATGAAGCAAATGGTGATCTTCTTCAGCCTCTCATTCTGGATGCGATGAAAGTACGATTTTCTTAATGTAAAAAATATAGAAATGTTAGACTATTTTCTGTATTCTAACGCACAGCGTGTTTCTTTGTGCGCCCGAGACGCGCGCAGGATATGGTTTCAGTGTTGGAATAAGGTTGAGTTGGAAAAGTCACTCCTCATGTGGAAGAAAACAGTAAAGCTCGACAAACGGGTCTGGGCTCAGGTTAACGTAACACGGTGACTCTCAACAGCTCTCGGATTTTTTTTCTCTTCTCCTGTCCTAGCAGGAATGTCATCAGGTTGGAGCTGCTTGCGCGCAGTGACTCACCAACACGAGTCTTCTTAATGGATTAGTTTTCCCTATAACCGTCACATTGTCTGTGTTTGACTTTTAAGCAACTGAAAAATTAGCCTTTTAAAAAACGAATTTTAAAAAAAACAATGCATTTCATTTTTATTTTTTGTCTAAATCAGATCTGTAAGCAAAGTGAGAATCTTCCAGATTAACGGAGATAAAATGAAGCATGAGGTCAGTCGACATTCCAGGTTTGTTGCACAGAATGCAGAAGTACTTGAGGAAAGTATTTATAATATGCATAAGTAAATACACCACCTGCCACAGATACTGTATGTGTGCATTAGACTGCTTTGAAAGATATGCAGACTTTCTAGCAAACAGACCTGAAAGTGATGGAAGCTGGGAAGCTTCTGAGGCCTTAAATCCTCCTCGTTGACCCTCTGACTTACACCTCCATTGATTCAGCTCATAGGTCCACTTGTGTAATGTCTGAAATACCGGAATCTATGTTTCCTGCTTCTGTTATGTGCCAAGTCCACTTTTTCTGTTTTTGATTGGATATTTCCCAGATGTTGGTGCCGGAAGTATTCCTCAAAATATCCCCCAAAATGAGCAAACGGATAACTTTTTGCATCATGCTGCTTCTGGATTTACATTAACTGATAAATTAATTAATAAACTGACCCCTTAAAAAAAACAACAAAAAAAACAACAATCACCAAACTGCTTTTGGGTGGTGGACGCAGATGACTATGTCAAAAAAGGGCTTGGTAAATCGGAAACTCCCTAGATGGCCAGGTGCCATGGTAGAAGTGAAGTGAGACTATTTCTATAAACTGTCATAGGAAATGGAAAAAAAGGTGTGCCAAAACTGCTATGATGTCAGTGTCAAATCAAACATCTTCCTAACCTAGTCACACCGCTTAAAAATCTCAGCGTTTTTTTTTTTAGAATTTTTAAGTTGTGTTACAAAACACCCTAGCTTGTATGTTTTGTGATTTGAGGAAAAAGTTTTTCAAAAAATGCCACTGTAGCATAACAATGGCACAAAACACGCTAGGACTGGCTGAGAGTTAAGAAGAGAAAAGTCCTGGGAAATATGGGCGCCAGCATCTTTTTCCTGTCAAGATGCAATGGAGTGAATTAAAGGCTGAAAAAAAATAAAACGGGTACGTTTGCGAAGCATTCCGAGCTAGAAGGAAAGGGTAAGATTGCTAGGGTCCTTGTTTTGTGCTTCCATGCTAATAAAGCTGGCGACAGCTTGGATCAGGAGTTGCCTGTGCAGCAGATTGTGACAGGTCATTAAAACAATGTTAAATTACAACATGAATGCCGTGGCACTTGCTTAATAGTAACTAAAGACCCACTGGGGGTCACCTCTGGCAGATACACCCCATTAGGCTCACTCTCTCTCGCTCAAACACACCAAAAGTCAGAGGCAATAAAAAGACATATGAATCATTTGGGGAGTGTTTATTTGTAACAGGTAATAATACATGGTGGAATACGTAAATCAAGATAGAACCCAAAAAAAAAATCATCTAAAAACCCACTGTAGAATGTCATTTTCAATAAAGATAAAAATAATGCTTCAATTTACATTAAGAAAGTGTTAGCTGAGGTAACGTTAAAATAGGTCTAAAAATGCTATGTACTCAAACAGCAACGGTTCCCATTTTATTCAGCTTTCCTCACCTTCTAGTAGTGTCAGAGTTTGTATGTTATTTATTATCCTAGTCCAAAAGAGCTTTCGAATGCCGTGGGGACCCTGGCCATAAAATAGGGATATATTGGCATCACAGTTAATGAAGCTGCAGCAGGGGATGTTACAGTGGGGATTTGGCACCTGACCAACAGGCGATGGATGAAGGAGGGCCGCAGACATGGCAGCAGTCAGTCGGTGTGGCTGTACCTGCTGCCTGCAACACGATAATGAGTGTTTTGTGGTTTAAAAAGCACGGTGCTGTGCCACGCAGGGGTAGGCAAACCCAGACTGTAGAAGCTAATATGGTTTGGACATAAAAGTAATCTGCAGTGATGGGAACCTCAGAAGAGAAAGCAGGGAGGTGCTGGGTGGTTTAAAAGCTGGAAATTATTGAGCGCCCCGAAATGATGCAGCGCGGAGCTGGTGCTTGCAAACGAAACGAACAAAACTGGGAGAAAAAAAAAAAAAACAACAAAAAACATGCAGTGCTTTGCAAAAATATTCACAACATGGGATGTTTCAAGATTGTTGTCACATTGCAACCTCCAACCTCAAAGTATGTTGGGGGAGGAGGGTTCGATAAGTCAACACCAAATAGTGCATGTACGTGGAAGGAAAGGGAAACATGGTTTTCAATTGTTGTTTTTACTAATAAAAACCTGATAAGCTTGGCATGGATTAACTACCATTTGCTGGACCATTTTACTAATTAAGTAACATCTAAAGGCAACAGGTTGCACTACATTTCACAGTAAAGGGGGCTGAATACAAATTCAGTCAATACTTTGTAGATCCACCTTTCGCTGGACTCTATCTGCAAATTACTTCTGAAGGCAATTAATGGTCTAGATTTTATTTAGGCGAATGAGTGTAAAGGGGGCTGAAGGCCAATTTTATTAAATACGTTGTGGGACTGCCTTTCCCAGGACTCTATTCCCTAATTAAGTGACTTCTGAAGGCAACGGGTCTGAATTAGAGGTATCAGAGTAAAGAGAGCTGAATGCATATTCAGTCAATATTTTGTTAAACCACCTTTTCCAGGAATTTATTTCTTTTTTAAGTGACTTTTGAGAACAACTGGTTGTGGCAGATTTTAGTTAGGGAAACCAAGGTGTTTGGGAGTTAAACAGAAATGCACACCTTTCAGATATTAATTGGTAACAAAACTAAAAAGCATGTAGCCTTTTCCTTCTACTTCACAAATATGCATTTACTTAGTGTTGATCTCATAAGATCCCAACAAAATACATTAAAGTTTGATGCTATAAGGTGACAAAATGTTAAGAAAATGTAGGGTGTATGAATACTTCTGCAAGGCACTGTGTGTTGGTATTGCTTGGGTTCACGTTAAGAGTTTGCATAACTGAAGCCTTCCTATTTTATGGCACAGACGTCGAGTGGACAGAATGGTTTTTGTCGTTCCCATTATTTACAAAATGAGTTTGGCAAATCAACGATCAGATGCCTTAAAGCCATTTTGACCCTATATTACCTATAGAGCTGACTCCAGGGGCTTGATTTACTTATAAAATAAAAATTACATTTTTCAGGCTGATCTCTCTTTTTTTTCCCTTTTAAATCATTATTGTACAAAAGCTATAGAGAATGAAGAGTTCGATCACAGAATCTGTTTAAACTTGCAACTTTTCCCTCCCAGGGTCCATTCCTCCACCAATGGTCTGGTTGTCTGGCCTCTGTGCCAGTCTGGCTGTGAGCAGAGACGCTTGGCAAATTACTGGGTGTATGCATGTTACAAAGGTGTGGCATGGCTCTGTGAGTGTGTGTGTGTGTGTGTGTCTTTGCATGTAGGCTCACTGCTGTGTGCAAAGGATGCGTGGAGTTGGTGTGTGAGGAGCTCCCAGAGAGTCTGATTCTGCATAGTGATCCAGCAGACACTCACAAGCAAGGGGTAGAAAATACCCAAGTAAATCAGCCAACCAATCAGAAGCAGTGATCCACAGTAATGGGCCATCCCTGAAAGGTCCGCTAAGAGTCTAGGCACCTCCCGAGGGATCGCCTCGCTGTACGGATGCAGGTTCTGTTCGTTGAACACAATGAGTGCATGTGTGTGTGTGTGTGTGTGCGTGTGTCTGTGTGTCACAAACAGGGAGGCACTGCTTGACTCAGTCTCTTCCAGGCAGCAGAGTCTCTGGCCAGACACGATAGGCAGAGGAAAGGGTGTGACAGCGACAGAAGGAAGGAGGGAGGAAAGAAGGGAGGGGAGTGGCTCGTGTCCGTAAGGCTGGGTGTGAGTCGGGGAAGAGAGAGGAGCGGAGAAGCAAGCGTGGCGGAGGGAGAGGTGGACCTGTCTCGGTGATGGATGTCCCTCCTGCTTGTGGAGAATGACTGAGAGGGCTCTCTCCTCTTAGGAGGAGAAAAGACTGCAGAGAGGAGGAGGAGGAGGACGACTGTGCGAGTGTTGAAGCTCCTCCTGGGAGGTTGTTAGCAGGAAAAGAAGATGAAGGGCTTGGCCAGGCGGGGATGTGCCAGACATGCACACACACACACACACACACACACACACACACACCGACACACGCATACACACACTCAGAGGTAAAGGGTTCTCCTCCTGTTCACTCAGTGCTGGTCAGGTCTGTCTTCCTGGGTATCTCTTTATTTCTTCCCCTTGTTGATCTGGGCGTAGAGAGGGTCCTTCCCCTTCTGTTAATGAGAGAGCACAAAATCAGCCACATTTGTCTTTGTTTAGAGCCGCCCTGTGCATTTAACGTCTGGCCTCTGCACTCCTTCTGAATGTAAAGCTCGTTCTTTCAGCCGCAAATCATAAATGCACAAGCTGTGACAGGTGCAGCCCAGAGCTGCAGTGGTTTGTCAGCCGTCGTACCCAACACTACCACCAGGGGACAGTAGCGCACTGCCCTAAAACTAGACGTTCAGTCAGTTCTTCATTCACTGAAGCTTTCTTTTTTTTTCTTTTTTAAATATATGTGTGTGAGTTATTGCTTCTGTGTCACTGTGCACTGACATGCATGTTCGCTCCCACCTCGGGCTCCCCTCCAGGACCAGAATGAAGCAGAGGTATAAACCAGTGCCTTGAAAGACCAGTTATGAGTCATCATATCTGGGTTTCTCTCCAACTGAGCCAGAAGACAACAGTGCAGGACGAAACACCCCGCAGCCAGAGAGCACCAAGCCCCACTGCACAACCGGGCGGTTATTACCGTACACATAATTACAGCCAGTCATTCAATCCGCCATACTGGCAGCTTGATCTGAAGCCGGCCTATTATATCGAACCTCTCCCTCTCAGAGAAGAGCAGAGTATTTAGAGGTTGGAGTCGAACTGTAGCTTCCCTGTGACAAGCCGGTAGCTGGTCAAACTGGATGGTACCTTGTAAAACTATTTGCATGACTATTTTCTGTCTGGTCATGTTACGAACGCAACATATTAGCATTATATGTGAAAGCCGCGAAATAAACAGCAAGATAGTGAGGTGGAAGGAAATGACAAAAAATGCTGATATGGTAAGATGCAAAGATTGCATTAAAAAGGGGCAGAGAAGCTGCTAAAGTCCAAAGAAACCATTAAAAGACCTCCAGAGAGCTAAAGACATACCGATCAAGGCCAGTTTAAGAGAAAAAAGAAACAAGTAAGTAAATCAGGAAGTTTGCACATTAGCTGCTCTGGAGGGTTAAGTTGTTCTACTTACAATTTTTACTGTTGATTTAGAAATAAAAGTGCCAAGTTTCAATTTTTTTCTGTCCATAGTAAAAGTTTGTCTTATTTTCAGGGAAAATAAATAGCTATGTGCAAAATAAAAGATTGGAAACATTTAATTGCAGATAATAGAATATTGCAAATCAAAAGTAGGAATGACAATTAAGAAAACTGAAAGAAAACAACAAAATACCCTTTTGAACCTTTTGCTACAACTTTCGCACGGCAGCTGGGTCTGAGGCTGGGACATCAAGCTTAGCCAAGGGCTTGGGCTGTAAATGTAGCAGTGGCCGAGGCCAAGCAGTCAGCAGAAAGTAGCTGCCTGCAGCCCTGAGAGAAGTGACGGAGAGGCTGAGACTAGCAGTGACAGCAAGCACACACTTCACGCTCAGCCAATGCAGCACAGCCACCGCCCGGCAGCGTCGCCTTGCATCTACCCGGTGCTGCCAGGCGAGGCCACTTCATTCCTGGCCAAGACAGTGGAAGGGAGGGGGGGGGGAGCGCGGCGGAGGAATGAGTGATGTGTTGGCGTGGCACAACCTGGAGGCCAAAGTGTCTGATCTGGCTACGTTTGTGTGCGCGTGTGTCTGTGGTGCTGAGATTTGATCAGCGAACCATGGAAACTGGCCATTTCACGGTAGGCACTAGAGAGCGTTCACTGGACATGATGAGGTGACCCAAGAAAAGAAAAAAAAAAAACCACTTATGCTCCCACTAGCCTGAACACATGTCTGTGGGAGCAGCTCGACGGGAGGGAGCGGTAGCCGCAGCTTTTGGCTCCAATACGGGCACAGGTGGTGAAAGTATCGATCACAGGTGCGCTTGTCTGGGGAATAGCCGAACCTATTGGACAGGTGTGTGTTTGGGAAGATGTCTAAAGTTAATGTGATTGAGCAAGAAAACGCCATATGAGAGCGGCGCCACTGGACGAAAGCTGTCCACCTACCGCAGAGGGAGGGGGGGATCCTGGTCAGTGGCTTGCCAGATTCAGCCCTCAGAATGCCACATCCACCTGGCAGACCCTCTTAGAACGAGGGCCCAAGGGGGGTGGGGTGGGGGCATGCTGCTCCGCCAGCCCTCCTCCTCCTTCACTTCTGGAATCAGAAGGCACTTCAGGGCTTCTTCTGCTTTAATTAATGCCAATTATATGGGGCTAGTCATTAATCTTGGCACCCAAGTATTAGCTGATGAAAACAAAACCATTCGATTTTTCCCAGTGTGAGTGCCAGCAGCTATCATTAAGGAGCCGCTGTTGAGAATTGTGTGGGTGAGGACGCCGGCTGGGGACGCAGGGATCAAAATGGCTCTCCTCTTTGGAGTGTGTGCGTGTGTGTTTGGGTCTCTCTCTGTGACTTATCTAATAAGCATACTGCACCTCCACATGTTCCTGCCTGAAATTTCCATCCAGTGCAAGGTTATTTTAGCTTGTCTATATTAGTTTCGTCACTTTGCAGCAGTGAGCATATGACCTGTTGGATTAAATATATAATTCATAGTATGTCAGCATAGATCACGGTTTCACTGAGCAAAGAATCTAAGATTAACATATTGTGCTGAAATCCCAGCAGATGAGCTGCTCATCGAAGTGCACAGTTTCTGATTAGCTGTCACACTGTCTGTCCCACAGAGATGTGGGCTATTTACGGATCTGGGCGTGAAGATGGGAAACAATGAGAGCACAATGGCAAAAGTGTTAGTGCACAAAAAGATCCTTGCACTTTGTATCAAATATTACATATGAAACACCTTTGATCTTACGGAGCATCTATAAACCTTAGAGTTTATTACATTTTGTCTCATTACAACCACTACACTGTATTTTTCAAGCAACAGACATTCAGTAAAACCTAATCTTACAATAGAATGAAAAAAAAACTTGAAATTAGAAACAGTTGGACTCTACAGTGGAACCCCGGTATTCATGGGGGTTAGGGACCACAGCCACCCATGAATAGCTAAAATCTGCGAATACTTGAGACCTGCTCGAAAAACGCTTAAAAAATGCTTATTTTTGAAATAATTCATCCACCAAATATACCTTAATATGCATGAATACGCACAATGGAAACCGTCTTTGCACAGCCACAGAAGCTAATCTCTACTGTCTTAGGGGTATAGCCAATGAGCACCAAAAAAAAAAAAAAATTAATACTGCTTCTGGATTGACTGCTTTGCAAAGACCAGCCAATATTGTGTCACGTAGCACTGTGTCTTGGCAACTGTGCTTCAGCTTCCCGAGCTGCATTTTCTTTTGAATCTTTTAGATTTGCTCTCATAAAAAGTCTGCAAATATTCAAAGGTCCACTATATTCACTACTAGCATTTGAATGCACTATATTTTATTTAGGTGTATTAAAGTAAAGGAGATGTACACAAATGCATAACAGATCATTTTTCATACAAATTTCCTTGCATCCTGTTCTTTCATAGTTACGCACTCCCCTGTGTTGGTCTGTCACAAGAAAACCCATTAGACTAGTCTGCAGCTATAATGTGACGAAATGTGAAAAAGTCCAATGGGTATGAATACTTTTGCAAGGAACTGTGCATCTAGAAAAACTCTCACTGAAATAGGATGTGCCATAAAAATACAAAACAACACACACCGTGATTGATGTACAAGAACACAAATGACACAGACTCAAACACATCTTTTGTGCCAGCTCACGAAGGAGAACTGAGGTAACAGTGTAAAAGAAAAAAAAAAGAAAAAAAAATACAACAGAAAAGCAAAAAGATTTAAATTAGAGGTATGACAGGCAAAAAGAAGAACAGATACATGCAGAGAAATGAAGGGGGAGGAGTGAAAGCCAGGGTGGAGGGGGGATTCATACCTACCCTGCCCTGCTGCTATCTAGCTCCCAGCCTCTGGACTGGCCTGTTCTGGGCTGGGCTCTGCTGTCTCACTGGGGCAGGGTGACCCAGAACCACATGCCTAAAGACAAGAGGAAGGGGAGGAAGGAGGGAGGGAAAAAGGGGTGAAATTGAAAAACAAGAGAAGGAAAGAGGAGAACGAGAAGAATAAATCTGAGAGATTGAAGGATTGGTATAGGCTGTAAGAACAGAGTAGGCAGGAAGCAAAGATCAAGGTGTTAGCACTCTGAAGAAGAAGAAAAAAAACAGTTTGTTCCTTTTCTCAGAAACATCATTTCAAGTGCACACAAACAACACTCATGCACACACTCGTTTACAGCGGTCAATTATAAAAGCCTCTATGGAGTTTGCTTTATTGATCCAGCGCTAAAACACTTCTGCTTTTTACACCTCACCCCGCAGAGAGTGGGACGCCGTTTCTCTGCATTCAGGCCGTCATTCCTGTCCTGTTTTCCCCCCTCTGTAACCTTTTCACTCCACTCACTCATTGCCACCACCACCAGTTCTGCACTTTTTTTTCCCTTTTCTGCTTCTTTGGGGTGGGGTGGGGTTGTGAAAAGGCTTATGTGTGTTATTTAGGCCTGGTGACATTTTCAACAGCGCGAAAGTTCTCTTTTTTCAATAATAGCTGGACTAGAGGCATAAAAGTAATGTTTCACGCCTGTGGAGCAGAGAGCAGGAGAGAGAGAGAGAGAGAGAGAGAGAGAGAGAGAGAGAGAGAGAGAGAGAGAGAGAGAGAGAGACAGAAAGGAGAAGTCAAAACGGGAGAAAAATCGAAGAGTAAAGTCTTGTTTCTTGGAAGGTCAGAGATTCGACCCTCTTCTCCTTTAGCTTCTCCCACTTTTTATCGTTGGTTGGGGTGAAACAACAACTATTAATTGCCCCTAGGAAGAGGAAGCGGGGCATTCTGCCTCCTCCAGCGTCCCAACAGAGATGAACCTGTCTGTTTAGAAGTGGTGATGTATGGATGCTACCTGGCTGATATTAATAACAGCTTAATGATGTCTCTGACAATTCCACCAGCTAATTTAACGCTGTGTTGACCCCCCCACACACACACACCATTCCTGAGCACGCCACTGCTTATAATCACGCAGTAAACCATGTCTGATGTGCATTTTTACGTGCACTGACACGAACACGCGTTCATCAAGCAACACAGCAGCATCGGCCCCCTAATCAGCCAGAGTGATTACCTGGCCCTCCAACACTACGGCAAAGGCTATTTATCAATGCACATTAACACACTATGTAGGTTATAGTAGCATTAGAAGAGACTTCCTATAGGTGTACACACACTCACAGCATCCTCCTCTCCGCTGCGACTAGGACTGCCCTCCACTTCTCCGAACGAGTCGTCTGTGGGAGGGTCTGTGGCATCCGTGGGGGGGTCGCTGACATGAGACGCTGAGGACTTGGAGGGGGAGCTCTTCCTGGGGGCCGGTGTGGGAGCTGCAGAGGAGAACGGACGCACTTTATGCAGCGACATGGTGGCAGGGTGTTTGGACGCACACAGCGCGGGCAGGAAGGACGAAGAACTCACGAGAGTTGGTGGACGGCGTCGTGGAAGTGACCGGCGTCAGATTCATTTGCGAAATGTCAAAGTCGTCACAGTCGTCCGTGTCCTGGGCGGTGCCCACACGGCTGAAGTAAGAGCTGAACGCCTCTGAGGTTCCCGCTAGACTGGGCTGATCGCCCTTCTTGGACGGCATGGCTGGAGGCTTTGCCAGCTGAAAATCCTGAAAGCAGAGATAAGATCCGGTCAGAGAGGCGCACACGTTAGAGTAACTTCCGAGTTTTAAATGTCACTTTTTAAGATGACCAAACTGTTCAGATTTAGCTCATCGGATTGCAGCTTTAATACAGTTAATACTGACTTCTATGTGCAGCCTGATTTAAGGTCCTTTTAGTTTTTGAGTCTACAAAGGCTACCTAGATAGGGTTTATCAGCAAAAAACAAAGACCATTAGTTTTGGAGGAGAATGTGCTTTGCTAGTTCATTACATTTGTTGTGTGAATTCCACCATCCCAAAGGACCAATCCTAATATTAGAACTGGCTTATGCATGGATTTAAGCATGGCCATATAATTCTGATCCCATGTAGATTAGAGCAAATTAACAAAAAAAGTGGAACTTTTGCACCTCAACGCTCTTACGAAAAGCGTTAAAATTACATGATGTACAATTATTCCATCTTCAAATGCATTTGGTTCCAATCCATGAGTAAAAGCTCAGAACTAATGCCATTCTTGCAGTCTACGAGTTATGACTGTCACCACCATCACTGCATTCATTTTGCTCCCCACCTTGAACATCTCCTTGCCCATCTTCTTCGTCCCCTCTCCGTGCTGCGGACTCGACGAAGCTGACGGGGATGGAGCAGAAGCGCTGGCCCCGGCACCCGACTGGCTCTCGCTGGCTGGAGTCACAGCGGTGACAGGGGTGAGGGTCTGAAACATCGCAGCGGGCAGGGTGCCCACAGGTTGGGCTGGGAGGTAGGCTGTCGGGGGGAAGGCTCCAGCTGCCATGGCGGCCCACTGCTGCTGGGTCGTGGGGAAGATGTTCGCTTGGCCCCAGATCAGAGGCTGTCCGCCTGGTAGCACCTGGGCTACAGGGCCGAGAGGAGACTGGACCCCGAAGGCTAGCGGCGTCTGGGCAGCAAAAGCCTGCTGGGACCAGTGGCCAGGAGGTACTGCTCCCATTGTCACATAGCCTAGAAGCAGAGACTAGTAAAATTAGAAAGAATTCTTGCATTTCTCTCATCTTTTTATGATGTAAGAAAGTAAGAGAAAACACTCCAGAGGAGGAAATGATTAGAATACCCACATATGGGGCTTCTCCTCTATGCACAAACCCACAAAGATAATAAGACATGCATCACCAGAGAGTGCTGCCCTACTTCTGCCTGCAGCTAGTGCGCAGCCTCTTAATGGTCATGGTGAACTATAATAATTACCTCCAGAATGAGGCAGGATCATTATGAAAAGGCAGAGCACAACGAAGCCTCATTAAAATCACTCAAACTCATCAGCAAAAGGTACTTCTTATTACACACTTGCTAGTTCGCGGTTTTGCTCTCTGGTAGTTAACTACAGCAGAGGAGGTTGACATTTACCCTGGGCCGCTCTGACACATGCACACAGAGCGATGACCAAAGGCAAGGAGAGAGGAGTAAATAAGGAGGTTCTGAAAAGCTATGAAGCAAAAACGCCTCGCAAAAGAATTTACACCCCTTTGACTTTTGCACTTTTTCTCACAGAAAAAAAAAAAAGTGTTTCAACTTGATTTTTATCCAGTAAGACGCAAATAGCACAAAGTGAAGCGCGATTGTGAAGTGGAAGCAAAATTAGACATGACTTTAAATTTTTCTTTACAAATGAAAATCAAAAACGATACTTTGTAGGACCGCCATTCTCTACAGCTAAAGCTTTAAGTCTTTTGGAGCATGTCTCTACCAGCCTTGCACATCCATACAATGACAGATTTCACCAATTCTTTTTCTCACATAGCTCAGACCTGATGGAGAATCTCTCTGCCCATACATTTGCAAGTCTTACCACAGATTCTAAATAGGATTTAGGTTTGGATTCTGATATATGAATGTGTTTAGTTCTTAATTATTCCACCAAACATTAAGCCAGAGTTGTATGGTGGTACAGTTGCTACATGGTGGTTGTTGTCCTGTGGAAGGTCAACCGGTCTAAAGTCTTTTGCAGCCGGGTTTCTTTCAGATTTCGCCCTGTATTTAGCTTCCCGCAGCATGATGCTGCCGCTATCCTTCTTCACAGTGAGGATTGTGTGTTAATAATGAGAACTGATGATGCTTGATTTTATTTAGGGATATTAAAGTAAAGGGGCTAAATAGTTTTCAGAATTTATCTCATAATGAAATGCAGATCTTTCTCCTTCCACTTCAGAGTTATGTGCAACTTCAGGTCGTTTTATTAAATATAATCGCTTCACAAGAGACTGGAGCTTGTAGTTCCAAAGTGGCAAATCAGGGTTTCGGTCTTATCTTCCTTTGCGACTGCTTTCCTGTGACCACCACAGCTGCCTCTGCTTCAGGTAAATCAGCCGCATCCAAGGCGGCGAGCTAATAAAGCGTTTCATATTCAATACACAACCGACTCCACTTTCCTCTAGTATCCAGTCATCTGCATTTCAGTTCTGTTCCTTTGTTTATTCCTGCAGACCCTCCCTCCCTTCTCCCGCCCCTCCATCCTCTGCATCCTAATTCTCTGACTTCACAGCTTCTCCTTATCTCTCAAGGTGTTTGTTTGCCCGGCGCTTGTAGCGGCGGCGAATCAACGAAGGCCTCACCTGAGGGCACGGACGCAGGATTGAAGGGAGCAAACAGCTCCGTGGGATGCTGCAGGCCCTGCGAGGGGTCGAGGGTGTTGGCAGGAGACGCCGGGGTCTGTGGGAATTTGATGTCAGGTTAGCACGCAACAAAAAAAAAAAAAAAAAAAAAAAAAAGAAACAAGGAGGTTGCTCAGCGCAAAATGCTGTTTGATTATAAGGGAAACACGTTATTTTGGCATGGCTGATACTCACAGATGGGGAGGTTATGTCAGGCGGCGTGGACATGTCTCCGAAAATCTCTAACTGGCTGATGTTCTGAGAATTAGAGAAAAAAAAAACAACAGCCAGTCAGGAGTGATGGCTGCACCGCTGTCTGGAAACAAATCATGAAGTGGATAGCATTCCAGTGCAACATTCATCGCACACTGCATGCAATACAGGAGCAGCTATAAGCAGGTAAACGCCACCTACCTGGACTCTGCTGCAGCAACACAGAGGAGGGGAACAGAAAGGTGAGCAGAGATGGGAAAATGAGATGTAATGATCAGGATGACATACCCACCATGACTTATTACACTGTCATTTGCTTCCGATAAGGACGCTCTCCGTTAGCTGATCTCAAAACAAAGGAATACACCCCCTAACATCTTTATTTTACCAGAATCGTCTTCTCAGCAAGTCACTAATGTGTGTTGTGTCTCAGAGGGAAAAACTATCAAATGCAGCAAAACTTTCTTTTTGATCTGAATTTGTATTGTATCATTTCGTTTCCTTTCACAGCGTTCCCTTGGTTCTGTTTAATAACTCTCTCCTTTTTTTGCGAATTAATAATATCTTTTCGCCAGTGGCAACTGAAGGAAACTATTTTTAGTCGATAAAAGAATTTAAGCCTTGAATACATGGTCAGAGATTTGCATAAATCATGGATGCGGATAATTTCTGCAGAGATAATGAATGTTCTTAGAATATCTTCTCTCCCGTTCACTCATGGGTCATGCAGACCAGAAAGTTCTTTTGTGCATCTATCAGAAAATGGATCTGTGATCACGGTGTTGAGTCATGAAGACTTTACTTTACAAAGACTGGAAGAAGATCAGAGGCTATATGATATAATTTATATTTTATTGTAACAGAAGCTGGTCTTTCAGAGAGCTTATTGAGATGAAGTAGTTATCTAAGATACAGATAATAGAACATCGACAAGAAGCAGTGACTAAATTTTCATGGGATTCATTTTTAAACAAACGCATAACTGCTGAAATTAGCTTTTTTGAGAAGTGTTGAAAAAAAAAAGCTCAATGAAGCATCCTGAGACCACAGGAGAGAAACTTTTATAAACGTTCTGTCCAGAGATGCTCCAATAGCAGAATTTGGAGTATTCAGAATATTTTTTACATTTGCTTTTAGAAGAATTACAATTAGTAATGCATAGAGAAACTGACTGGCAACCAGAAAACTGAGATTTTTTACACAAATAGACTTTATGGATGACAGGCCAAGAAGAATTTCAAGTATACAATCTTTAGCAATCAGTGAATGGTTGTGGTACCATTAACACTCTTGAGAGTGGACATTGTTACTAAGTAAAGAAGGCCCTAACATTAGTTATTTTCAGCACTAGTAAGGACAAGATCCACTTAATCTGCTGTCTTATTTCAGCCGAGCTACTAGTTGATGCAGATTCTACATATATCAAGGACAGTTAACACTCTTTTCCACCACCTAGCTGTCAGCGTGAACAACATCCTGTTGTGAATTTACAGTATTAAGCTCCATTTGAAATACCGATGATGGACTAGAATGGGTTGTACGGAAACTTATCGTGTAGCCAATTTCAAAGACCAGTTTAACTAACTCTGAGTTGTGGTAGTAAGAGGTTAAAGCTAAATAATTAATTACATCTAAAAATGATTACAAAGGAAATTATATTTTCTATGACATGTCGAGACGTGTTTGCTATTCATTTATGCTACAAAACAGAGAGAGTTAGAGAGAGCAAAACTTTCATATAATAGGAAGGCTAAAATAAATTAACAGAAAAGTTTGTTTTGTTTTCTTCTTTTGAGTTTTTACTACATTTCCTTGAAGTTTCCCTGAAGTTTTGATGTCTTCCTTTGTCTATCCGTGTATTTTCCCTTTTACAACCTTCCCAATGTATTTGGACTGGCTCCAAATTTCGGGCCCAGCTGACAGGGAACAACCAACATCTTTTGTCACAACCTGTGTTGATTTATCTTCTGGAAAAGACTTTTACAATCCTTTTCGTTGTTGTGTCTGACAGCTGTCTTGTTGGGGCTATGTTTCCTGTCTATCAGCAGCAACTGATTAAGATGTGCGAGTCTCTTAAGTGGAGACTCATCTGCATGATTAGAGCTGTGAAAATATTTGTTGTGGATATGCAAATTAGATGGTTGTTCCTCTTTTTTAAACACAGAGATTATTTTTTTTAAAGATTAACAACCAGATGCTAAAATTTCAACTAATTTCTTGAGGTTTGTTTTTAAAAGTCTAAATAATCAGTTGCTATTTATGTGATTTCATTAATTTTTTTTTTCCCACTACAAAAAGAGTTTGACTGAACATACTCCCAAAGAAGTGATCCAATGTTTTGCTCGAGTTTGAACTTTGCCAGCAAAAATTTTTTTTTCGACCAAAAGACCTCCCGATGGAGCTAATGGGGGGTTGGGGGGGGTTCATCTCTGCTACATTTATTTTTCAGTTTTAGACAAACAAGCAGGTATGAACGTAGGAGTGTTGCGGTGCAGCATCCTAATTTCCTCCTGGCCAAACTTGGCTGCTATAGCAACAGGGAAGGTGCATGTTTTATTCAGTAATGACAGAGGTCTACAGTTGGGGTCACTTCAGACTAAAGAAGAACAAGAGGTGCAGAAGAGATCAGGATGTGGTGACAAAAGCTCATCTGAGAAAGTGACTCGGGAAGTAACTAATGAGGGCTGAGAGTTAACCTTTATGGCAGTATGCTCACTGCTGGAAAATAGAGGAAAACGTTCTTGTATGCATGTACAGCTCCTTACCTGAGTCACCATATCCAGGTCTAAGTCTATCAGATTTGCAACTTCCTGCTGCTTTGGCTGCTGTTGATGTTGAGGTTGTTGATGGAGAGGTTTCTCATGGTTATGATGATGCTGAGGATGACGGGGGGTTTTTTTTTGTCCATTCTGTAATCCAAACCCCAGTGTTAGATGACTGGTGGGATGAAAATGTTCTCACACACAAAGATGTTAGTTATTTTTCATTCACACAGACACAGAAACAGAAGGTGGTGATGTTTTTTCCTTTGAAATTTACCGTGCTACACGCAAACAGCTGTTCAACATGTCTACCAAATAAGACACAAACAAGGTGCTTTGCAAAAACATTCGTACCCCTGAACATTTCCACATTTTGTCACTTAAATGTATTTTTCTAGGATTTTATGTGACAAACACATCCATCCATAATCTGCAGGGTTGCGGGGGTGCTGGTGACTATCTCCAGCAGTCATGGGGCGAAAGGTACACCCTGGACAGATCGCCAGTCCATCGCAGCATGCAATAAAGAACCTGCAGCTAAACTTGAAAAGTGCCCTTCTCAGACATTATCCAGTCTTTCAATCTCTAGCTGTTCCAAACTTTCCGTCTCTAGTTGCCAAGAACTGCTGTGCCAAACGTTTGAAATTTTTACTTGTGAAATATTTTGAAAACCATGTTTACATTTTTATTGCTGCATTACAGCTAAGCACTACTCTGTGTTGGTCTATCACAAGAAATTTCAATAAAATACAATAACGCGTGTGTTTCAGAAAACATGAAAAGGATTAAAGTGTATTAATAATTTTGCGAGGCACTGCATGCTTCTGTGGAATCTTCCTACCAAATCAGAATGTATAACGTACTCCTCGCAGAAACAACAATGTGATGAAGGGCTCTTCCGTCCCTGTTTCCAGCACTGGCCCAAACACAAAACGCAGACTGGTCTAGCCAAGCCAGTACCGTATTTGTTGCATGACAATATTATTGAGTGTGTTGCCTTCATTGGATGAAAGCATGAGATATGGCCATCATTAGCTGATACTGAAAAACAATAACACATTGCCCAGTAGTAATCAGGTCTAAAAGCACAGCTCATTTTTCTACTGAGCTTTCTTTCCTCAAAGAATTTGAACTCATAATCGCTCATTTCAATCTAGCTGATGAAATACATTTATCTGAATTTGTGTGTGGGTGTGTTTTATCTATTGAATCATACAGTATCTGCCATCTTTGCTGAAAGTTGCAGTCTGCGGCTGGCCTTCCCTCAGTTTGTCCTTCTGTCTTCACTCTCTCTCTTCCTTTCCTGCCAATTATCCCTTTGTCCCCGTTAGACGCTCTCCACATCTCTTCGCCCAGCCCATAGTCCTCAGCAGTGCAGCCACAACCTATCAATTAGCCATCACCAAAGAAACAGTAATTACCTGTGCACATGTGTTCTGCATACAATTAATGCATCCCCTTTAATTAAACACCACCTTGTTGATTCCCTGCCGAGTGACTGATCGTGCTGGCATGTAGCGCAAACACCGCTGACCTTGTGCAAACAATGCACACAACAGACACACAAGTCAGAAAAGTAAAATCATAAATACTAAGACTCAATCCTCTCTCCTTTACGTATCCATGTGAAACTGGCTGCAAATCTTAACCCCATGAATGATTACAGTGCCTTAAAAAAGTATCCACACTCCTAAAAATCTTTTGGATTTTGTCAAATTACAACTACAAACTTTAATGTATTTCGTTAAGTTTTTATTCAACAGACCAACATAAAATCTCATATAATTTTTAATTTGAAGGAAAACTCTCAAATATTTTCCAAGTTTCTTACAAATATAAATCTGAAAACATGGCTTGCATTTACAGTGGCTTGTAAAAGTATTCGACCCCCTTGAACTTTTCCACATTTTGTCACATTACAGCCACAAACATGAATCAATTTTATTGGAATTCCACGTGAAAGACCAATACAAAGTGGTGTACACGTGAGAAGTGGAACGAAAATCATACATGATTCCAAACATTTTTTACTAATAAATAACTGAAAAGTGCGTAATTATTCAGCCCCCTTTGGTCTGAGTGCAGTCAGTTGCCCATAGACATTGCCTGATGAGTGCTAATGACTAAATAGAGTGCACGTGTGTGTAATCTAATGTCAGTACAAATACAGCTGCCCTGTGACGGCCTCAGAGGTTGTCTAAGAGAATGTTGGGAGCAACAACACCATGAAGTCCAAAGAACACACCAGACCGGTCAGGGATAAAGTTATTGAGAAATTTAAAGCAGGCTTAGGCTACAAAAAGATTTCCCAAGCCTTGAACATCCCACGGAGCGCTGTTCAAGCGATCATTCAGACATGGAAGGAGTATGGCACAACTGTAAACCTACCAAGATCAGCAGAGATCTACAGCTCAAGTGGGGGAATCTGTCCATTGGACAACTATTAGTGGTGCACTGCACAAAGTTGGCCTTTATGGAAGAGTGGCAAGAAGAAAGCCATTGTTAAAGGAAAACCATAAGAAGTCCCGTTTGCAGTTTGCCACAAGCCATGTGGGGGACACAGCAAACCTGTGGAAGAAGGTGCTCTGGTCAGATGAGACCAAAATGGAACTTTTTGGCCAAAATGCAAAACGCTATGTGTGGCGGAAAACTAACACTGCACATCACTCTGAACACACCATCCCCACTGTCAAATATGGTGGTGGCAGCATCATGCTCTGGGGGTGCTTCTCTTCAGCAGGGACAGGGAAGCTGGTCAGAGTTGATGGGAAGATGGATGGAGCCAAATACAGGGCAATCTTGGAAGAAAACCTCTTGGAGTCTGCAAAAGACTTGAGACTGGGGCGGAGGTTCACCTTCCAGCAGGACAACGACCCTAAACATAAAGCCAGGGCAACGATGGAATGGTTTAAAACAAAACATATCCATGTGTTAGAATGGCCCAGTCAAAGTCCAGATCTAAATCCAATCAAGAATCTGTGGCAAGATCTGAAAACTGCTGTTCACAAACGCTGTCCATCTAATCTGACTGAGCTGGAGCTGTTTTGCAAAGAAGAATGGGCAAGAATTTCAGTCTTTAGATGTGCAAAGCTGGTAGAGACATACCCTAAAAGACTGGCAGCTGGAATTGCAGCAAAAGGTGGTTCTACAAAGTATTGACTCAGGGGGCTGAATAATTACGCACACCCCACTTTTCAGTTATTTATTTGTAAAAAAAAACTTTGGAATCACGTATGATTTTCATTCCACTTCTCACGTGTACACCACTTTGTATTGGTTTTTCAAGTGGAATTCCAATAAAATTGATTCATGTTTGTGGCTGTAATGTGACAAAATGTGGAAAAGTTCAAGGGGGCCGAATACTTTTGCAAGCCACTGTACTTCTGTAGGCAAATGGTTGGCTGTGTGTTCAGACCCTTTTAATCTGATACCCCAGCATCATACTTTTCTTTAGCAGATATGGGAAAAATATTGCTAGAGAGAAAACCCAAAAGACTTGCAGCTTCTTTGCAACTAAAGGTGGTTCTACCCCCGGGGGTTGTCTAAGTCACACCGTTCTATTTCCCGTCCATGGGTCCCCTACTGTCAAAAAAATAAAAAAATAAAAATGAATGAATGAAACTCAATGAAGCAATAAAAGTTACAGGTGGCCAAAGTTACTTCAGATTTTATGTGAAAACATGTACACACTACAAAACACTACAACTGACGAAGAAAAATGGCCACGAGTTTAGAGAGCTTGGCATCCTTCTTCCAGGACGAAAGAAGGAGCATTGAACTTGGAGAAAGCCACAATAAATCTGGCCATGTGGAAAGTGGAAGCTATGCTGAAGGAGAAATAGTCTGTCGAGTGAGAGCCAGCATGCGGGACAAGCTCTCGATATATGAATTACGAATTTTTACAAGCAAATAAATCAGAAATCACATGACAAACACACCTGAAATGGACATCATTAGTTATCATTTAAATTGAGGTACAGCATATGTGCGATAAGGCAAAGCGGACCAGAAAATAACTTTTATTCCTCTATTGACTTTCAATTAATTATTTATTTATTTTGGGTTTCAGGGGACCCATGGGCTGGTCAGAAGGGGTGGTGACTTAGGCTCCCCATTGCATCAAAGGGGCTGATTATAAATGCACACCACACTTTTTAGATTATATTTACAAAAAACAGTTGTTCAAAAGTATGATTCACATTCCTTTCGCTTCACAGTTATGCACTAATCTGCGATGGTTTATCGCATGAAATGGATGATCCAGAGCTGCAGGAGAACAGACAAACAGAACGACTGGTCTACAGCTCTGCACACATGTGTATGGCATAACCTTTATTTAAACCCCAAAGCTAAAACAACCCAGAGGTGTAATTTACAGTCGTGATCCTGTCATATCACGTATCAGTAATCCAGTGTTTGAGTGGAGCTGTTGCGTCTGTCCACTGGAAATGTGATATGCTGACCTCTACTTGTGTACTCTGAGGCTTGTGTTGATTCAACGCACTATTACAGGCCTTACAAGATCAAGAGCTCAGTAGATTGGGTTGGCTTTTTGGGTGAATGTGTGTGTGTGTGTGTTTTATTGATTTGCCATCGTTTAAGAAGGTGACAGAGTAAACACCAGAAGGGACCGCAGCAGACAGGAGGTCACGTCTGTACTGATGGGATCATTTTGTCTGAGGTGTGGTGTGCACACATGCACTGATGTCATTTAATGCCGCTGCCCACTATCCGCCCAGCTGAGAGCACTGTGGATCTTTATCACCAGTGAAAACTGTGTTCATAAGCAGGGCCTGCCCAAGGTTTTTGGGCCCTAAGCAGAAATTACATTTGAGACCCCCCCCCCCCCAGGAACCACCCTGATTCCCAGTTTAAAAATTGGGCTTTTAAAGATATTTTTAGAGTTCTATTCTTTCTTTTTTTATTGACTACAGGACAATCAAGTCAATCCGTTTGCAATATTTATTAAATGAACTGTAGATTAAATAAAGTGTCTTAATACCTAAAAGCTTAAAAACAAATTATAAAAATTATGGAGTTTTGTTACTTTACTGACTTCACAGTAATCTCTAGTGTGCAAAGCTTAACTGGGAAGTAGGGGGCAGGTTTAATTACATTTCCTTACAAGCACAAATAAAAAATTGTCAGTTAAATGTTGCAATTTATTCGAGCGTGGATCTGTGAGTAGAGTAGTCATCCTGCAATCAGAAAGTTGTAGGTTCGATTCCAGCTTCTTCCTGTTATGTCATGTGTTCCTGGGCAAGGCACCCTACTCCAAATTCCCTACCGATATGCATATGGATGTAGGATTTGTGTGTGCTTTTGTGAGCACCATTAGGTGAATATTGCTCAAGCATGAAGTATTTTGAGTGGATGGTATGTTAGAAAAACACTTTCTGTCTATTTACCATTAGGTAACAGTGTACGTGGAATGTGACCCAAAATCGATAGCACAATCAAACTACTTCAAAAAATAAAGCCAACTGATTTTCCTGCTGTCACCAAAGTCATCAATCTATATTGAATATTGCAGGTATAATAATTCTATCTTTATTATTTTCTGACCTCCTTTAAAAGAAGCACAATAAAAACAAGAACAATTTAGTAATTTAGTAGTAGTAGCACACCATAGTCATTTTTGCCCGAGAAACACTTTAATAATAAACTGATATTACCTGTTTAATTAATCTGATTATCTTCTCAGGTAGGCAGGCGATAGCTGCTTAACAGGTACTGGTATGTCCATTATAGCTTCAAATGTCAAGTTCTAATAGGAGTGATGGGTGACACTCCTTCAGTTTAAAACCAACTAGAAACATTTCCAAACAGTCAAATTTGTCTTTCACGTAAAAAAAACACAACAAAAAAACAACAGAAAGGTGCATTACCCCTATTACATTCTGCTGACCAGCAGTGTGCATCACTTTTTTAAAAAGGTTTTGTTGCCACAGTGGCCTTTATTTGACAGTGGGCAGATCAGAAACGTGGAGAGAAGAGGGGGAGAGACATCGGCAAACGTCTGCAGGAAAGGGAGTCGAGCCGGGACGACCGCTGCGAGGACCGAAGGCCTCTGAATAATAGGGCACCCGTTTTAACCACCTGAGCATTTTATAACTCTGTGCTCCATACAGAAGGATAACACCCAAACCTCTGAAGCACTTTGTCTAGCATGTCATTAAAAAGACTTTAGAAGCACAACCGTTAACAGTGTGACAAGATCACTTTTTATGATTACATGAGTCAGTTTGGAAATAGTTTTACTGTAATTTTTTTTTTATGTTACATTAATAAATGCTTTTTATCTGCCATTTAGAAAACAATAGATTATGTGTAAAAGTTGGCTCAAACCTAATAAACTTGATCACAAACAACAACAAAACAAGTTCTGTAATCTATGCTGTGTGAAAATTTAAAGGCCATTAGGGCCCTAGGCAGCCGCTTAGTTTGATTATGTGTTGGTCCGACTCTGGTCACGAGTCTGTAGTTGCTTTCATCTGGTTACTTCCTACACTGGAATAAGAGACAAATATATCCTACTGACTCTATAGATGAGATATTTCAACATCCTAAAAGTTTATGTGCTGCAGTGACAATGATTTGTCAGTGTGTACCCATCATGCCCTTTGAATAGTTTTTCACTTCTGGAACATCAGGAACGGTTTCCTGTTGAAAAAATACAATATGCTTCTTGCTTTGTGGCATCAGTGAATGATGTGGCTCATGCTCAGAAGATTGAAGAGCATTACAGCAGAAGCCTGCCATCCTCTGAAACTGGATTTATCTTCAAATCAAATTAAAGTGTCTTCAGAGTACTACAAAGTCCAATTGGTTCCATAACAACAGAAACATGTTGGATTCGGTCCCATTCAAACACCTGACAGCACAAAGGCAATCCAAAAAGCAGCATGTGTTGTAAGCCGGTGAGGCGAGAACAAAAAAAATAAAAAATACTACAGTGCCTACGGTGTAAGCTTCTCACCGAATGTGGAGATAATAAGCATCCAGAAAACTGTGAGACTGATGCTACCTAAATTTATGGGATTGGGAATTTGACTGCCAGCGGAGTACAAGGGTAGCAGTTTAAGGGAGAACAAAGACCTACTGCCAAGGAATACAGACAAACATGGTGGGATCTGCATTGTAATGAGGGTGCATATGAATGTGGAATACAATAAGTTACATGGGAGGAGGTGTCACATATAACCAGACATCCATTTCCACATATCCACAGGACAGCAGCCTGATTATTGTGAGTGTTTGGATTATAGAAGATTGAATCAGGCAGCAATAAAACGATCATCTTTATAGTCAGACAAAGACCAGATGAGATTTAAGGCAGCCTGACACTCGTGAAGGTCATCTTTTATTATAGGCACAGTAACGAGCATTATGAGATATACAGACATGGGCACATTTGTTGGCATCCCTGGTAAAAATCTATAAAAATAGATTCATTTTTATTTGATGCAGTAGCATAATCTAAAACATTTTAGAAAAATCCAAGCATTAATCTCTTAATGAGGGAAGATCCCTTTAACAATTTTTTCAAGAAATTAATCAGAATTCAGATACACCAATCAATCGGCCAGACATTGAAATTGGAAAAAAAGGGAATTGATCAAAATCAGAATTGGTAGGTAAGACTTTAAATTAAAACCCAAATTGCTTTCAGTCACAAACCCAATCAGTGCATCTTTACACCAGTGGAACAGTTATTGGAACAGCTAGACAACCCCCTTTTGCCAATAGGACAAAGCACTGTCTTCCTATATACCGCTATAAAAGATTAGAGCATACAAAGCAAGAGATCCTACACCTTCTCTCTTTGTACAGTCTTTCTGGATCATCCACAATCCTGGGTTTTCCCAGGATCCATGCTCTCTTCTCTTCAGCTCACCACATACGTTTTCTACAGGGTCTAAGGTTGGAGACTGTGAGAGTCAAGGATGACTGATTTTGTGTCAGCTATTTCAATGAGTTCATGGTGCAATGCGTCCTAACAAGGTTTCTACGGCCTTTGAAAGAGTCATAGGCCCACAGCATCACAGATCCTCCAGAACCAATAACGTTGAGCAAGACCTTCTGTAGCACATATTCCTTTGTTTCACGTCAAACCAAACTGGAAAATTTGCTGCTGAAAGGTTCAATCTTAAACTCATGTCAAACTTTTTTTGTTGTTTTGCCAAGTTCAAGTCTCTCCAGTGTGTAGAACTCCCAGCATTCTGGTCACTCATGACAGGGTGCATTACTTTATTAGTTTTTTTACTTTTCTGCTTTATATCACCATCTTGAGACATTTTTTTTCTGGACATGAAATATCAACAATTAATTAGTGGTCAGATAAGCTAAATTAACAAGACAAGAAGTGATGCCATTGGTTTCAGTTTTGATTTCAAGCATCCAGCATCGCAAAGTGAGGGATATATTAGTATAAATCACTTGTGAAACCTGCAGTTGTAATGTGGTCCAATTTTTCAACGTGTCCAAAAACGTCTTGGCAGGCTGCTCTATCTGGTGATCAAACAGTGAATGCTACAGTGCCAGGTGTGTTATTTTCAAATGCTATAATGTTTTTTAATGTCACTGAAGTGAACGGCAGATTTACAAAAAGTAGTGAGACTGGGATTTAAGTCTAATTTGACCACATCACATGGCTCCAGTTAAAGTTCTAGTGGAATTCACCAAACTACACATGTTTACGTTAAAGATGACAGAACAGAAATTATTTCTGGGCTGCTGATCAAGGCACTGGTTGGCATGCAGGTAGAGTCTAATGGCTATTATGAACACATGGTATCCCTAAGATTCCACTCTTTGCTACAGTTCTCTAACAGAGAACATTGGAGATCTTTTTCAACTCTTACTATCCTACTTACTCGTGGCAAGGTGAACGTTAGGCTTTGTAGCAGTGGCTAAAAGAAATGGGTCTATGTGTTTTATATATATGCAGTTAATATAATAAAAGGTTAGTGTCTTCTAAAATTATCAATGTGAGATTATGGTGTAATAACAGATGAATGTATTTTAAGGCTTTTAGAGATCTTTACCAGGGGTGTCATTACATTTCTTTGCGTCTGTAACCCACACACACAAACACTTTAATGCATGAACAGGATAGAGATCTGCTCCAGCACCACCAATACAAAATATATTTTAAAGGTAACGCCATGCACAATTGTACTCAAAAGATAACAACACAAAACATGAGTTCAATGCAATCTGATACACGGCCATGCAGGTTTTCACTGGACCCAACTGTCTAACCACTACCATGCATGCTTCACTGAGCGGACTAACGTGCCACACACATTCAAACACGCTTTATCCCAGGAAACCAAGAGAAGCAGGCACTGTGGAGCAAGAGGAGCAGGGCAGGCACGAGCCACCACTGGCCACAGCACAAGAAGTAAAACCAGCACAGCACAACGCACAAGGCACTGAATCCCAGCAAACCTCTCAGGGCAAACAATCAGATAATCCTGATCAGCGTGCGGGATGGCTGTTAATCTGAAGCAGAATCAGGTTTAGGGCTTCTTAAAGCTGTAAAATAATAGGTGTTTTCATTCCACTTGAGTGACGGTGAATCTGCTGAGAGGTTTGCCTGGGAATGGGGAGGCAGGCTGAGGGGTAGATGACCGGGACAGGGGCATCAACTCTCGGTCACTCACTGGGTGTCGCTTTGGGACGTCATAGACCCCTTCCTTCTGCTGACTGGTGGGCACCTACGTAATTGACCAATAGATTCAGAGAACACCCAAGAGAACCTGTTACCTCCAGATCAGTGAGCAATAAGACAGTACACATCGCTGTTCCAGCACAACGACATACAGGTAGCCAACACAAATCCCTGGAACTGGCTTCTTCGTGAATCACATGAGTGACTAGTAATTGTTTGTGCATGTGTGTGGTGCTGGGATATGATCAGGATTTAAATCAGTGGAATGAAAGCTCATCGACTAGGTTAATAAAGGCCTTATCCAGGCTGCTCATCGCACCCTCAGACATATAATAACTCACATTGTCACACACATCAAGACATGTAATATCTCAGCGTCAGACAGACGGCTTTGTATGAGTGTGATCAGAAAATGTGATAGTACAATGGATGTATGAATCAAATAGCTTCTTTTGTTTCCTTTCTCCTGCAACTGCACAAAGTTTAGAAATGCACTCATGCTGGTACAGTGCCTTGCAAAAGTATTCACATCCCATGAACTTTTCACACATTACAACGTAAGTCTTTTCTGTGTTTTATTGGGATTTTATGTGATAAATGAACACAAATCCAGGTAGGGATACACAGTTTTGTGTTGTTTATTTCTATTCAGTCTTGGTCAATAGAGCCTCCTTTTGCTGAAGTCTTTTAGGGGATGTCTGTACTGCTTAGCACATCAAGAGACTGACATTTCTGGACATTCTTCTTTGCATAATAGGTTAAACTCAGTCAGACTTGAAGGAGTGTGTCTTTGTTAAGTCATGTCACAGATTTTCAATAGGATTTTGTGACTGCACTTTGACTTGGCCATTTAAATACACAAATGTGCTTTGATCTAAACCATTCTAAACTGGCACTGACTTAATGTTTAGGGTTCAACTTGGAAGGTGATTGCACTACATTAAAGTCTTCTGCAGGCTCCAAGATGCTTTCTTCCAGGATTGCCCTTTATCTCAACTCTGATCAGCTTCCTTGTGTCTTTTAGAGGAGAGCATCTGCACAGCATAACACTGCCACCACCATGTTTTACCACGGGGACGTTACCAGAGCCCTGTTTTCCACATGTTTGTTGGGTCTCTTGCATGGCTTGTGGCAAACTTTAAATGGGACTTCTTAAAGCTTCTTTCAACAGCGGCTTTGTTCTTGGAGCTCTCCAATAAAGGTCAGATTTATGGAGAGCATGATAAATAGCTGTCCTGTCAACAGATTCTCCCACCTGAGCTGTGGAACTCTGCATCTCCCCCAGAGTTAGCAAGGGCCTATTGGCTCTGGATAATGTTCTGCTTGCCCAGGCTGGCATTTTAGGTAAACTTCTCCACTTAATCTCTGACCTGTTTGCTGTGTTCTTTGGTCTTCATGATGCTGTTTGTTTACTGATGTTATCATACGAAAACTAAATGCATCGCAGAAATGCTGCATTTATACAGAGATTTTAATACTTCAGGTGGACTTCACTAATTAGGTGACGTCTGAAGCCAACTGTTTGCAGCCAAATATAACTGCACATCATGGTGTTCAGATTGTTATTTTGGACGATTTTAAAGCCATGTACTGTATCCTTGTGACATAAAATCCCAAATAAATACATTGGCGTCTGTGGTTCAGAGGATATAAATCCTTTTGCAGGGCAATGTAGTTCTGTTCTAATTAGATAAGAGTTATGAATGAAAAATAACTCTGCAAAAAAAGAAAAAAATCTGGAGGTAAATCTAGCACAGCTTCTGTCATTCTATTACCACCTTTCAATGCCTTGTTTACTTCTTACACATGCTTATTTCCAGAAGCTGACATCTTTATTCATACTGCAGCTCCTCTGTGGCTGCAGGCTGGCTCAGCCAGCTTGTTTCTTACACCCGATGTATGTGTTGGGATGCATGTGTGTTTGTTTTTGTATGATTGTGCACGTGCCAGTGCACCCCACTCGCCCCCGGTCCGCCCTACCCCTTTAAATCCATTTTATTTAAAGATCAAACGAGGGGTTGGTGATTAATCTTTCTTCCCCCTCTACTTTCTTTCATCTGTTCAGGAAAGAGGGGAACGGAGGTGCGGTAAACGAGGATGAGGGGTCTGCCTTCCACAGTGGAGCCAGGAATAATCATCCCATCCCCTCCCTGCATCCCAACCCCCCCACTTCATCATCCCTTGGAGGTCTGCCCCCATCCCCAAAGACCAGGGAGAACGACTCATATCCCCGGACTTGCGGGCTTTAGCCGGATCGGCCCTCGGGAAACTGTTGGCTGCTACATTTCCGCCCATGTTTACAGCCTTTTACTTCCCAACTGCACATTTTATGCTTTAAAAAACAAAAGCAATTAATTTTATGTCCCGAGCACAATGCATTTATCCCATTAAAGAGCAATGCAGCCTATAAAGAATGGAGGACTTTAAACGCTTTCAGCAGCTCGTCAGCAGTTTACTCACAGTCTAAAGTTAAGCAAGACACAAGCAGAGGATATGAGCTTGTGGGTACCTGATAAATGCTTTCTTCTGATTGGTCACGGATGGGTTCGTGTCCAGCCTCAAACACAATGTACTACAACGTCAGCAGCAGAGAAGGACAGAGGGGAGAGAAAAAGAAGAAGCAGGAGGAAAATTGGGTGATTTTGAGAAATTGAGAGAAAAGTGGGGAAACTACAGAGGTGATTAGTAAAGAGCACTGTCATTAAAAAGCAGTTGAAGAACAGATCTCAGTGATACATGGAGGAGACTTTAAGCAGCAAGAAGAGACAGAAACAACTCATTAACACAAACTTCAGCTCCACATGCACCCATTTTCTTGGTTGCATTGGCACACACACACACGCACACATGCAAGTGTTTCTAATATATGATTTACCAAACCTTCTACCCTTCTACCCTTTATCAGCTACGTCCATACTGTTCCCAAACAGGAGCTGTCTCCCCACAGTGCACACAGAGTGGAGCAAGCTAGAAGTGCAGCAGATGACAATGAGGCGATGTGATTGGTCAGGGAGTTACCTGGTAGACTGGGTCTTCCAGGTCCTCCTCCAGTATCGTCTGAAGTGGAGCGCCGGCGGAATCGAGGGAGGAAGAGAGAAATAAAACAGGAGAGAAGAGGAGTAATGGACAGAAGAGAGGTGGAGAGTTACACCAGTGGAGTGGAAGTAGTAGCCGGAAAGCACAGAAAGACTTCCCAGCATCCAGATAATCATTGGGCAATCATCAAAGAGAAAATTACAGCGAGATAAAAAAAAAATTTAGCAGGAGATGTGAAGAGGGGAAATGAGCACAATGTGCAGATGGTGCCATTACCAGAACCTAAAAGTGTCTACCCGGCCTTCTTTTATCTGTATTCAGATCTCACTTGTCTCATCTGTCAAAAGACTCTGATTTAAAGCTAGGAATGCTTGCCAGATGGATTAGACAAGAAAAAAAAACTACATGAGAATGCTTCACAAGTACCTGGTAGACCGCCTGCTCACACTGCTTGTCTTTCTGGGCCTTCTTCTCCATCTCCTCTCTCTGCTTTATGTCATAAATGAGCTGGAACAAGTCCCGCAGGTCCAGAATCACAGGCTCAGCCTAGAATGACAAGAACACACGTCAACCAACAACAGTTATCTAAAACTCACGGACTGTTGCTCTGAAGGTCTTTTCGAGTAATGATGGACTAAACTGAGGTGACTAAGACCTGATTGTCCGTCACCTGAAGGCTGAACACATTCTCCTTACAAACAGTCCAAAGACATTCACGTTTTGCTGCATTACAAACATTTAATTCAATGGATTTGCTGGGATTTAACATCATAGATCAAGAAAGGAAGTTCATGTTTGTGTGGTAAAATCACACAACATTGTATTTCTTTCACAAATACAAGATCTGAAAAGTGTGGTATTCACTTATATTTAGACCCCTGATAAGCCTAAGTAAAATAAAGTGAAACAAATTGCCTTCAAGACAGCTCATTAGGAAACATAAAGCAGCTGTATGTAACTTAATATCAACATGATTCCAGATGTTTTGTAAAAGGCACCAGAGATTTGTTAGAGAACATTGGTGAATGGACAGCATGACGAAGAACATGGAATCCAGCAGACTGGTCAGGGATAAAACTGTGGGACAATTTAAAGTAGGGTTTGGTTATAAAACTATATTCCAACCTTTGAAGATCTCGGAGCTCTGTTCATTATCTGAAAATGAAAAGTATATGCAAACCTAAAATGACATAGCCACACCTTGACTGACATGCCAGGCAAGGGAAGCATTAATTAGAGAAGCAGCATCACCCTGTGGGGATGTTTTTATCCTCCATCAAAAAGGAAGCCGGTTTATGTAAGATGGATAGAGCTAAAAAAAAAGGGGCAATCCTGGGAGAAAACCTGATGAAGATGGTTAAAGTCCTCAGACTGTTAACCGTCCAGGAGGACAATGACCTTACAACCGGAGGTACAATGGAAGGGTTTAGATCGAAGTATATTCATGTGTTGGAATGGCCCAGTCAAAGTCCAGATCTAAAGTCAAATGAGAATCAGAGTCAACACTTAAAAACTGATGTTAGCACACCATTGTCATTGTAATTGTGAACTAAGCTTGAGCTACTGTGCAAAGGAAAATAGCAAAAAAATGCAGGTTAAATGTGTAAAATCTGTTAAAAACATACCCTAAAGAACCTGCAGCAGTAATTGAAACCAAAGATTGTTCAACAGTATTGATTCGGGTAGGCTGTATATTAATACAGGGCACACTTTTTAGATTAAATATATACAAAAATAAATAAAAAGTTCAAATGGTATGAATTGTTTTGCAAGGCACAGAACGTTATAAGAAGCATTCTTTTAAAAATTTTGAAATAAATCGATTAACTGGTCCATATATAAAATTCTACCTTATGCAATGTTCTATAAACATCTTGCTCTAAAACTCCGTATTTTGTGTGTTTCTTCTGACTAGAAAGAGTTAGGCCCTTATCAGTCTAAAAACCAAGCAACCTGGTTTTTAAACAGAGCAGGAAAAAAATGGATTATTTCCATCTGAAAACAAACAGCACTTTGCACAATTTGACTGAATGCATTAGCATCAGGAAAACAAACAATGCAATCAGCGTTTTTAAAATCTTTCATTACAGGTAACGCAGCTCTTGAACTGATTGCTTTCAGAGCCACTGTGACACAGCTTTGAAAATGGAACTTCCAGATTGAGTGTAATACATTTTTGCTGTCAGTACTCGTGAACTGAAAACCAGGTTAAAGCCTCGCGGCACACAGAGACAAGACATTTATCTCCACAATAACTACAAGCTCTGCTCCTCTTTTCAATCTGCTTCGGACAGTTACACGAGCAGATACTAGCCTCATGTCTTACCTTATACAACCTTTAGAAAGAAATAGCAAAAAAAATAAAAATCCTTTCGCCAAGCACGACAGCAAAGAGTATTATAGTACAGCCGTGTTTAAGACCTAATCAATTATTGACTGAAGATTTGCAGAGTGCACTCAGAGTTCATAGACTAAACAGTGCTTTGCATGTACTGGTTTTGCTTTAATGTTGTCTTCCTGTGAGATATTCTCAGCTATTCCACTTCTAGAGACAGACAGACACGCAACGGTAATCTTTCTCCCCAACCGAGCCAACAGTGAAAGATACTGTCACTCTTTCAAATTCAAATCCGCTTAACATTTCACAATGCACGCCACGTCAGTAGTAGAGGCATAAAATGCAGACCTGCCAACCCTGACGAAAGTCTAGGAGTACCAGCTTAGGCAGACAACATTTTTGATTCATGAGAGCAGACGAAACTGGCACAATGTTTTGGGGGGGAGGTTTGATAGCTTTCACATTTATTTATTTTGACAGAAATCCAAACTTACTCTGCCTATCCCCCCTATAAACAAATAAAAATAAACTATTTAGATCCAATTTGGGAGTTTATTAAAAACCTTTTTAGTTGCCAAAGTTAAACCTTGTTTTGTCTATATGCTGTACACAGTTTGGTTTATTTTAACGGTTTTTATGGAGACTTGATTGTGTGCATTAGAAGCCACAAAAGCTCCCTTTGTGCTCATGTGAAGAATTACCCAAAATAATGAATGCCGCTTCTATAGGAGGATTCCAACTGTATAGATTTTAAGACAAAGCTGGAAGGTGCGAGCCATTTCCTAAATAAATCAAAGGTTCTATGATAAAACTTACTGGGGGCCACGGTTTGTGATTTACATGATGTCTAAACCGTAAAAGTGAATTTTAAAAGTTTGTGTGTTTTCCATTTCAATTTGAATTTCACTGGACAATATAGATTCCAAAATGGCTCCGTGCATCAGCTTCATATTTATTAAGATACTGTTCTACAGTCATAGAAGCAATACCAATGGGTAGGACTCATCTAAAACATATCTGTGTTTTAGAAAGGGCTCTACGATAGATTTGACATTCACTTACAGAGACACCACTAAGACATTTGTAACCAATTTTTTGGCACCAGTGGCCTTTATTGATAGAAATCAGACAGGAGATGGGCAGAGAGAGAAGTGGGGGAGAGCTATAGCAAAGGTCTCAAGTCAGGAATCAAACCCAGGACAGCTGCATCAAGGACTATAGCCTCTGCACACGGGTCGCCCGCTCTACCTCTACACCAGCAACGCCCCCACTGACATGCTTTTTATCCTGCGTTATGATGCTAACATCAATTTCAGCATTGCATCCCGTATAGAAAGCACCCCGAGGCCCATCTCTTTGAAAACCTCGAAGGTGAATGCATGTTGACAGCAGTGAAAATATTGTTCTATAGAAAAAAAGTATGAATGGTTACTGCTTTTAACTAATACAATGACTAAAAAGTCCAACGGGTAGGTTTAACAATTTAAAATTAAATTAACATTGAAATCATTTAAGCTCTCATACTTTTATAAAAAATTTTGACATAAAATGCAGCCTCTTAGATGCTTTGTTGTCAGATTCAAGCAGAAAGGAGAATAACAAGATTTCATATATCAAAGAACACGTTGCAACATTTTGGACTTTATGTATGCACAAGGAAGGCTTTCTAAAGATGCTTGAGTCCCCGCTCCATGAAAAAGGAAGCAGCACGCGCAGTAGTCTACCTTTAAGTGTCACTAACTGCCTAGAGGCTAATGGTAAGGGAGGTCATTTTCATTTTCAGTATGGAGTCTTCAGAAGGATCTGCTTTGTCTGATTAACTCTCCACCAGGTTATTAGATTTCTTAGATTATAGTTGTGGTAGCTGAAGGTCTGCTCATAATCGACAGGACAGCTAAAGTAATAATATGATACTTTATGCCTGAAGAAGTTTGTTTAGCATCTATTTAGTACAAAGTGCTAACACAGCAGATGAACTCAGCAGAAGAGAAACAGTGATAATGATCGAAAATATACTGTATGTGTATCTCTATACCAGTAACTGTAAGTCTATACTACAACAACAAAGATCCTTATAAAAATAAGAAACCCAGTTTGGAGGGTTATAAAATATCTGAGTGTGATGTATATTAACCTGAAGGTAAAAAGTTTGCATCTCAGAAACTGCTTGTATGGGTATGTCTTACCTTGAATGTGAACAAAACAAAGGAGATGATTGTAGATTTCAGAAGAAACAGGGATAAGTCAAACACTGTTTTCATGATGGGAGAAGAAGTGGAGGTGGTTGAGGAGTATAAATACCTCGGAGGTCACCTTGACAACAGACTGGACTGGAGACTGAACAGGGAAGCCGTCTATAAGAAGAGACAGAGCAGACTGTACTTCTTGAGGAAGCTTAGGTCCTTCAAGGTTTGCAGCAAGGTGCTGGAGATCTTCTACAAGTCTGTTGTGGAGAGTGTAATCTCTTCAGCCGTCATCTGTTGGGGTAGCAGCATCAGAGCCAGGGATTTAAAAAGGCTAAACAACCTTATGGAGAAGGCTGGTTCTGTTCTTGCCACTACTGTGGAACCACTGGAGATGATGATGCGAAGAAGGATTCTTCATAAAATCGAGAAAATTGTGGACAACCCTAAGCATCCTCTTCATGAGACAGTCATACAACAACAGAGCGTCTTCAGTCAGAGGCTTCTTCAGCATCGTTGCAACACAGACCCTTACGGGAAATCCTTGCTCCCCACAGTGATCATGATGTACAACAACTCCTTAAAGAATTAATTAGTATGAGCTACAACAACACTTCATTTCCCTCTGGGATCAAGTAAGTATTTTTGAATTTGAGTTGAACTGAACGAGGGTTAGTAGACTCCATATAGTCTCACCTTTCTCACCACTAACAAAGTGCTGAGAAATCCCCCAAATCTCCTGAATTTCCCCACAGTAGGCTAATAAAAATGCTTCAATTCACTTCACTGAATACTGGCAGGCCCGTAAAATCAATTACATCAATTAAGCAGAAACTGTCTGAAAACAAGAAGTAGAAAAAAGATCTCAAAAGGAACACATAATACCCCCCAAAACAAAGCACTTCAGAGCATTTAATCTGAAGCATTTCAGAAAAACAATCATCCCAACAGTGAAACATGGTGGTGATAGTGGGATGGTCTGGGGCTACTTTGTTGCTTCATGATATTGACAACTTGCTGTAATTGATGAAATCCTGAAAATGTCTATCAAAAATCCTCAAGGAGAATGAAATAAAATCTGATCATCTGAAACATGTCAATATGCCCAAAATCTAACAAAAACAGAAGAAATCTGCAAGGGAGCAAATACTTTTCACAGCACTGTTCGTTTTGGTGTTAGTTTTGTTTTCCATTATGGGAGTCTTTTCTCACAGATTAGATCAATGGACATAATTTTGATGTTATACACTGTAGTTTTTCCCATAACCCTGAAAAGCTGTTTTTTATTCATAATATTAACTCTGATAACTTTTGCATAAAGTTATAACAAAGACTGAACTCTGAGGCAATCCTTCTTGACACAATTAGGGCTCCTCCATCTGCGCTAAGAGCTGACCAAATAAGATACGTCTTTCTTGTTCTGGGACTTTGAGCAGTAAGCCAATTACTTTTGAATGTAACCCTAAATTGGCCTTTTCTGAACAACTTTAAGTCTTAGACTTCATGACGACAGAGACACTTTGTTAATTCACATCAAAGTGGTTACTTTCCAATTACAGCCTCAGCAATTGCTCTGCGCTTTCATCCCTCTCATTGTTTCCTCCACGGCTAACAGCTCGAGTCCTGGCGATGGCGGGTTCAAATCCCAGAGAGAGGGAGTAAAATATAATTATGACCTTTCCTCAGGCACACACCAGGTAAATGGCAGCTTAGCTGAGCGAGGAAAACACAGCTCTGTGATATACTGTTAGGCAGGGCAACATTGGAAAATCAACTGTTTTTCAATCCCAGCGTGCACCTGTGAATACAGTCTGAGGTGTGTGTGTGTGTGTGGGAATCAGTCTAAGTCAGAGAGCCACGGTTCATGGCCCTGGGAGGATGGATATGCCATTAGAGCTGGTGACACACACTCAAACCCTCATTGACTCACTATGGGAAATCAATATGGCTACAGAGCAAGGCAGCTGGATCCAGATTAAACAAGCCAGGCACAAAGATACAACAGCAGCAACAACAATCATATCAGAGCCCAGAGAGGTACTCAATATCATGTAGAGTGTGCTGATCCAGGACTGACCTGGACCTTCCACCTTACGATGCGGCTATTCACAGTTAACCGTGTGTTTAATGCACAATACACACCTGCATGATCTAAATGTCAGGAGGTTTGCACCAAAGAAAAATTATGAGAATGAATCATAGATTAACCTGCACACATAGTCAATGCCAGTGAAAGTATTACATACATTCATCATTTCCAATAAGTCATATTAATATGAACCTTCAACAACACTTTCTCCAGAAGACATTTGGCTTGCTCATGTGCTGAGCTTGAAGATGTCACTTTTAAAGCAGACATCACCCTCAGACACCACCCTCTCAGTCCATATTTTTGTTAAACTCACTTCACTGTCAACAACCACGCTGGCATCTTCCAGTTTATAATGAGCTTTTACATTGATGGTTCAGGGATGTTTTTGAACATCCAAAATAATTCTGACCCTGTTTGGATTACAGAAAATCCACAAATTCAAACTTGTACACCCAATTCTTGTTTTCGAAAATACATTCCCGTTTTCTTATATAATAATTTCCAATATGAAAAACAATCAGTGCAAATACGCTGTTAAAGGCCCAAAATCAGTCAAACAATCTTGCTTCTCATGGTGAGTGTATGCAAACTCTTCACCAGCATTAAAGATTGACAGGCAAAGTCAAATACCAACCGACTGGGCGGTTTTAATGGCCACAAAGCGATGATTTCCCTCCTTCCCACAGACATAACCAAAGGCTCTGTGGTCCGTGATGTCCTTGGCAATGTAGGAGATTTCATGGACAGCATGGTGGTGTTGGAGGATCTGTGAAAGAGAACAATGAAACATGAGTTTTGGTTGTACAGGCTAACGTTAAAAAACGTAGACATCCACCAGAGCCACTCATCCCCCCAATCCCCATGTTGCTATCTAAATCTAACCTTTGATACTTTCCCAATAAATGTTAATGAGATGCATGGCTGTGCTCTTCCACCGGAGAGCGGAGATTCGGGGCAGCTGTGCGAGGGGAGCAGCTTATGAGCTCTCTGACCCGGAAGAGGAGTGGAAATTAGCACCGCTGCTCGGTTGGTGGATACGTGCTCCACGTTGAATCAACCTCAACATTTAATCAGTTGTTCCCGGTCCCATTGCGGACATTTGCTGAAAATTACATTGAAATCAGTCCATGACTTTTTGAGTTATGGTGCTAACGGACAGACGGGCACGAAAACATTACTTCCTGGCGGAGGTAATAAAAAAAATCTTCCGTGTACCGTCTTTCTATATTAAGGTGCGCCCTATATATGTACATTTATTTTCTTTTACTAATTAGGTGGTGTGGCTTATATTCAGGTGCGCTCCGAAAATTACGGTGAATCTTTTTGAAATGTGAACCTATTAGGTTTTCTTCCAGTTTTACTATAAATTTGACCCTGCTGAAGAACAACCCCAAAGCATAATGCTCCCTCCACCATGTTTCACACTGGGGATTTGGTTTGTTCAGAATGTAGCACAGTCTTACTTTTTTAGAAACGTTAATTCTTTTGTGTGTCAGTTAAAAGGTTTGTTATGGTCTCATCTCACCAGAGCACCTACTTCCAAATATTTACTGTGTCTCCATGCATGTTCTTGAAGCACAACTTTGTGCTGGTCTATCACACGGTGGTTAAAAGAAATCCAAAACTGGTCAACATGTATAAATAGTTTTACAAGGTACTATATGTTCACACCTCTGAGAAATTGCTTGAAAAGCCTAAATAAAAAAGGAAAAAAAACCTGAAACTTCTGCCAATCCCCTTGAGAGTACACTTGAACACAGACACTCGGATAGAGACCTTGTATCCATCACTAACTTATTTGCAGCTCTTCTGCCCTCTCTGGTTTAGTTTGGGTTGGGACTGCCAAGCTGGCATTGCCTGTGGCAGATGGCACTGTTTGTCCTGAGGACGGGAGGGAGGACGGGGGGGATCAGTGACAATCACAGCTCGGCAAGCTGTCGGACTTGATCACTTCAGCTGTGCCCTGGCTCCCATCACACACAAACTCGCATGCATGCACAGACTTCACAGCTTAATATGCAAAGGCCCTCTGTTAAGTCACACTAAATGTCTGCTTTGTTATTGTTGTCTTTGCCAGCTGCACGCGGCGAAGAGAGGCGCGCCGTCAACATAATGATCCTGTGGTCCTTCGGTTCATCATAGGTGCCGGAGCTCTGTACATCACACAATAAACACACACATCTGCTCCCTCTGTAGTGAATCCAGAGGTGAGACATGGCGGGGAGGAGTGACAGCAGTTTAACAAGGGGCCATGAACAATCACACACACTGTAAACCCCAGCAGAGACAGATAATCACTGTATGAGTCATGTCTTCTAAATTTAATAATTGGAGTAATGATTATTATTATCACCTTTGATTGACCTGAAAATGACAGCTAAGGCAGTGTGTGAGGATGCACACACACAGACACACAAACATACACACACAGAACTCATTTACAGAAGTTATTGAATTATCTCTGGGTGGGCGGTGAGGTGACAAAGAGAGACTCTGATTCAAAGAGAGCGCACAATGAAATGACTACGTAAATTCAAATGCTCCTCTTCATCTTAGCAGCAAGTAAAGCTTAAAGAGAAGCAGTTCATATGCACAATCAGCAGGTTGGATTACCAGCTTTTAAAAATGAAGCCGGGATTGTTTCACTGGGAATTTGGTTTCATCAGTTTCTCAGCAAAAAAGTCCCATTAAAACATCAATCCTGTGACATTTATGGTGATGCTAAATATGAAACTATATTTAAATTGTTAGTTTTACAAGGCAGCAGGCTTGTACCATAGCAGATCCTCTTTGAACAACAGCTGCTGCACTGAAAGAGGCAACGGAGTGGACATCTCAAAGAGGAACACAGTCTAGAATGAAGACCAGTACAAGGTGCATGATACTGTGTAATTACCAATTGAAGGAAAATTAACCCAAATGGCAGATTTAGAGGCTGTAACTCCACCATTACTGTTTCCAAAGATGTTTGCAAGATGCGACAGTCCATTGCTGCCAATGAAGTAAGCTCAAATATCGAAATATATGAGCACCTTGAAAAGCTTCTGGTTGTTTGTAGCTCTGGAGTGCCTCAGTGTTCATAAAGAACATACCAGGCTGGAAAGGAAAAGTTGAAGATGCTAATTTGATTCACAGATTAAACTCTCGGCATGCTGCCCTGTGCATTGTATGTTGACAGATGCAGAAACAATGGGTGAGGCGAGGACAAAATAGCTATCCAAATATAATCTGAAAATGAAAGGCATACGTGACTTCGAACATGGACAGATTTAAAAGAGTCATGACCTGTAATTTTCACTTTTCCACGAGAAAAAATGTATGTTATGATTGCCTAACGATTATACACTGGCCGGGAAGCCGATATTTAAAAGTATCCACTCATCCTTGCAGGGTAGCGTAGGGCTGGTGCGTATCTCCAGTGGTCATTGGGCGAGCGGCGGAGTACACTCTGGACTGGTCGCCAGTTCATCACAGGGCAAAACAGAGACACACAGGACAAACAACCATACATGTGAACACTAGTACCTCAGGGAAATTCAGAGAAACCAATGAACCTAACAGTCATTTTTTGGGACTGTGGGAGGAAGCTGGACTACCTGGAGAGAACCCACGTTCACACAAGGAGAACATGCAAACTCCATGCAGACAGACCCCAGGCTGGGATTCGAATCCATGACCTTCTTGATGCAAGGAAACAGTGCTACCAATTGTGCCACCATGTAGCCCTCTGGGCAGAACAGGAAAATTTAATGTCTTGGGTGGGGAAGGACCTTCAGCCATCAGAAGCTGAACATAGTGGCTTCAACAATGCAGTCTCCGGGGATGTCGATTGCTTTCAAAGACGTGCATCTATAAAAATTCAATAATGACTCTATGCTCTCTCCATCTCCCTCTGTCCAGATATGCTGATATGCACAACAGTCCCACGTGGCACCAGTGTCTCTGGGGGGATTGTGGGGAGCATGTCCTTGAACAGCTGCTGGCCACTGACCCAAGATTTTCTGCTCTGTCGCAGAGAGTGAGGAGGGAGGAAAGGAAGCAGCAGGATACTGTCGGTCTTACCTCCCTAACCTTCACATCCCTCTCCTGGAAAGGAGCCCACTGAGCTTGCCCAGTCTCCAATCAGCAGGTCCGGACTGTCAGAGCACTTAGCTTTGACGCGTAATTAGTCGCTTGAATGAAAAATCTCTGTGGAGTTTGGCTAAGATGAAGGTAAAAGAATAAAATGCACAAGAAGCCTTGTTTTTAAAATGACGGAAGCTAAACATTTATATGGTCTTGACATATTGAGGAGTGAAATCTCCTTCCACATATCAGCGTCATATTTTGTTGGATCTTGCTAATGATGCTTTTGAACCTTTCAAGTCAGAGTTTTTGAAAAACAAGAATATGGAGCTGTTGCAGATTTTATATATATATATATATATATATATATATATATATATATATATATATATATATATATATATATATATATATATATATATATATATATATAAGTGGTTGATGAAACTACAAAAATACTTTCAGAATAAATGCAGTATAGCTTACCCAATCTCATTAAACTTCTGATTTAGAACCTTCGTATCTCTTTAAACCTTCAAATTAATATTGTAAAAGGTCAATTGACAATAACGATATAGTAACCATATATTATGTTTTAAAACTCAAAGGTCTGATCTTGTTTTGATCGGAAACAAATTAATCTGTCCATCGTTTACACCTGCTTGTCCTTGGAGGGTCGCGGAGTAGGATGGGGGTGCTGGGTCCTATGTCCAGAGGTTTTCGCGAGAGACGGGGTACACCCTGGAGAAGTCACCAGTCCATCACAGCGATCTTAAACAGCACCGGATAAAAAATAAGAAACGACCGCTCACACCAGGAAGGCAAGAAAGAATTATGTGAAGGGCCGTACTCATATCTTTTTAAAGAACAATTGGAATGGGCTAAAACAGAATCTGCAGATCATCGTTTTTTATTATGATCAGAAATCAACCACATGAATGATGGGTGCCTCTCCAGTATCTGTATGTTTGATTTGTTCTATTTTTGACATATGTTATTGAAATCGGTGCATTTTGTTGAATGAACCAGATTCATTTAATCTTTATGATACAGAAAACATCCTGCAGTTCAACAAGTTCAGCCCTCGACTCCTAAAATAAAGGTGTGTGCTTTCTGTGCTTGGCGCCAGAGGCTGATGGGGCCAGTGCCTGTATGTGTGTTGTCGCGTGAGTGTGTTTATCGAGATAGAGGCCGACCCGAAAGAAAGACATGCCGACCTGCTCTCTCTTAGATTAATGTCCCCACCTCCTCTTCTTCAACATCTCGAACAACACTCCCCTCCATCCTGTGCATGACCTTCCCTTCGATGGAGGGTACCATTCATCTATTTGTTCACCTGTACATCCATCGATCCTCCCATCTGGGTGACGGATGCATGGGGGGGGGGGTGAGATTATCAAGATCCATGAACCTAAGCAGAGTCATTCGCTCCGTCTCCCTCTCTTCCCTTGGCATAAGGAGCAGTTGAAGGACTGATAGTGACGACTGCATATCTTTATAGTTAATATAAATGTGCGGAGACAGAGGACAAGGTCTCCCTGAAGAGAGCTTTACTCTGACATATGCTCTCTGATTCCCAACCTATCTCTCTAACTCTCTTTCAGTCTGTCTCCATCCCTCCATCACATCCCCCATCCTCTATCAATTTTGTCCACGTCCTCGTTTCCTTTCCCTATCCCCCCCCCCCAACCCTTTCCCCTCTTCTTTTACTCTCCCACGTCACTCCCCTGGCTTTTTACCCATTTTTTATCTATTGTTTTATTTTCTTTATCACTCTGTCTTTCATCAAAGAAATGTTGACGCAGGTTTATGAGGGCTGTAAAACGAGGTTTGAAGGTGAATGATGGCAAACGCACACACATGTGCAACATGAACGACGTCCAGCTCTCGCTGAGGTGTAAATCTCGAAGCTAAACACCAGGTGTTGAGCTGCAGGCTTCATCCACGCTCAGACAGACCAGACGGCACGGAATACACATTTATATGACACAAGTAACAGCAGATGTCGTGTTATGGTATAGAAATCAGGCTGTTGTCCTCCAGCTGCCACAAAAATATAACATAAAAACAAGTAAGCACCGAAAAATCTTAACAGGCTTAAAGTGCACAATGCGCCAAACACCTTAAATGTATTTATCTCACATGTACCTGGCTCTTAATGCAGTAAAGACTCTCAATCACCAGCACTAAAAGAAAGAAAACTGGTTTGTTCAGTGACAGGAAAGCTGCTACACTGGGGGATCGGGGGCGCATTATATTTCGTGCTCAAGGATACATTACCAGGTATAGCCGGGTTGGGTATTGAGCCTCAATAAAAGCTGTCAGCGGATCCTTGGGTAGGAAAATTTAAAAAGAAATCACCTGGCACTTCTGGCCACTTTCCTCTGAGCAACAAGCACACTCAATCTGCAACAGCATTTAATAACTGACTTCTGAGCTCTCTCCACGGACTGCCCTCTATTTATGACTGCCACTTTTGGTGTAAATCTCTAAGTTGTCAAGATGTCTGTGGTAAGCCAAGAAATTCTCCTTTTTATTGTGCTCTTGCTAGGATCTAAGGTATTTTTTACTTCCATTAGGCAGTGGGTAAAAGGTGACTGATGGCAAACTGAGAGGTAAATAAGATATCTTTATAAATAAAGGGGGACTGTGGAGTTGGTGGGGTGTGGGCTGTTGTTTGGTATGTGCTGGAGATTAAAAAGTTTTTAAAAAGTTCCAATTAATTAATCCATCCACTGTCCTCCCGCATTTATCAAGGTTAACAGTGGTAACAAGGGATATATCAACAGGTTACCAGTGGGACATGCCTGGAAACCCTTTAATGGGACGCATGCAGGAGACAATCTTGTCAGATGCCTGATCCACCTCAATGGACTGGTTTTGATGTAGGAGAGCAGTAGCTCTACTCCGGGGCTACTCTCAAACTCCAGGGCCGCAGTCCTGCAACATTTAGATGTGTTCCTGGTCAAGTAAAATTAAAAGTTTGACTGGTAGTTGGTGGCTGTTTTCACCTTCGTCGTTCCAGTGGATCCAGTGGATCAACTTGATCTAGTAAAAAAACTGGATGTGTTAATTATGAAACAGGTTGGAGTGTCTATAATGCTGTGACAGTTTTCTACAGTTAAATTCAGTTTTACTCATCGTATAGCAATATATCGTATTGTCTCCCCTGTATCGTGATACGTATCGTAAAAAAAATAAAATAATATATATATATATATATATATATATATATATATATATCTACACACACACATTTTTAACTGTTGTATAAGTTACATTTTAAACTGGTTAACTGCACTTCCCCCTTTCTAACATCACCTTGGCCAAGTGTTCATATCAAAAACTGGCACTGGGTCCATGCCTACTTACAATATTAGGAGTTTGGAAAATAAAGATATGATGAAGTCAGGATAGATCCCATCGGTCAGCCAGAAAAGCAACCAAGTAAGATGGAAAACGCATAATCCTGGAGCACAATATAAAACCAGTGTTGTCGCTGTTTGCAAAAAGGCATACAATAGGATAGCCATGTTCTCTCATCTACTACAGCCTTGTTCTCAGGGTTTCAATTTGGACCTCCTGATTTCCCCAGAGGCCACTCCCTTTCATGGAGAGGCCTCATTAACAGAAGAAACACAAATGCATGCACACAAAACAGGGCTGTGCAGCACATAAACAGACCCACATTTCCTTCAGCTTACCCCCGTCTTCTCATCAAAGATCTTGATCCCTCCAAAGGAAACAGTTAGAAACACCTTCTGTTTGTGTTCTCCTTTAGACCGTGCTGCAGCAGCAATACCCTGTGGATGAGAGACACACACACGATGCAAAACAATCGCATTAGGAACAGAAATGAAATACATGAACAGTGTAAAGGGAATGCCCATAAGAGGAGTCTCTGAGTAAAAGATTGTGCTCTTGGTGGATTACCCCCCAGGTATCAGTAACAAGCCACACACCGTGGCATCACTTTAGGATGAGACAATTTGCAGCCACAAACAGACATTTTCTTTACTTGTTTAGCAGAAGATTATGCAACACTAAGTAGGCAAGACGTCTGGAAATTATGGCAGGTATGTCATTTATGCACATTTTAAACCTTCTCCACCAAACAAATAATGTAAAGCTGCTGCCACACTGTGCCTTATCTTCCCTTGAATTTTGGCATACCTAAAATGCATTTTAAAGAGGTTTAAATGTGAAGAAATGAAGCACATGTTCTGAAACATCAAGTCCTGTCAGATCTATTTGGTATGCGTGCAGGTTATGATCTGCTTCTTTTTGTATGAAGTATAAGAGAATTATAATGGAGTTTATAAATTATACAATATGCAAGGCAAAATAAGTTACTTTTGCAGTGATGTCACAATCTCATAGTCCCCCCCCCTTTCTTAAGATCACCTGATCGTCTAGGGATAAAAGGTCAATAGTTTACACACAGTCGAGTGTGTAAATCCTGAGTGTTGAAATAATATTTACCTTAATTAATCAGAAAGTAACTGCTGACATGGTGAGGTGAGTGACTCAGAGCATATTCTAGTTTGACCTTAGATCTTTGGGTCAGTTCTGCAACTTTTGAGTAGCAGTATGTGTGACAGATTTGGTCCTTCCAAGTTGCAGTCCTCATTCAAATACATTTTTAGAAATGTCCCAAAACATCTCCAATGACAATTCATACTCCATTTGAAGAAATTACGAATACATTTGTCAGAAAAACCTTTGCAGACAAGTTAAAAACCTGTAACTTAGTTTATAACAAAACTAAAAATGCTCAGTTTTTTTTATTTGACTTATTCAACAAGGGAAAACAAATATTGCTCATTTATATCAGCCTGGGTTTGTTCAATTCAAAACCCCTATCACCGAAAGAAGCATCTGTTTTTAAGTAATGTTGACTTACTGCAGAAAATATGCACATATTTCTATAACCTGCAAATGACATTCTCTCTTGTCTTGCTTAGGCTCACTGATAATGGCAACAATAACTTGGCAATGATTTTAATGTGTCAGTATTAGCAGTGTATTGGTACAGGGCTTTCAGTTCGGCACACACCTGTCCTAAACGAGTATAGCTGTATTAAATCTAAACATGTGCACAACATTCATGTGAAAACTCCACATTTCATCATGCAATTTTAGTGGGACCAAAACAAAGCAAGGGCGTCTCCCAGCTACCACTAAAGTCTGCTATTTGGGAAATATAAGGTTTCCTAATTCAGCTACAGAGGAGATAGCTTTTGTTCTTAACAATGGCTTTGTAATCACTTATTATCTTACACATTTTCATGCAGTACCTTAATATGCACTTGTACTGTTGTTTTATATGTGATTTTATAAAATATTCAAACAGGTCTCTCCTGAAAATGAAAATGTATTCCTCAATGAGATTTATCTTGTACAAATAAAGGTCAAATAAAGAGAGAAAGGTGAAACTAAACCAAAGCCTAGCCTTTTACTACAGCAATAAGTTACATAGCTGTTAATTAATCATTTAAAAAAAAATTCCAGCCGAATGTAAACACTGGTACACAGAAAAATAGGCTTAAGCTCAAATCCAGCTGCCTGTACTGTAGCATTCAATCAGCCCTAAATACCATGGGAAGTGTTTCTCAATAGGTGCACTTCCAGGATGTATTCAATTGCAACTCCTACACTGAATTATCCATGTCTAAAAACAACTCCAAAGTAATTCACATAGTATTTTATTGGCAAATGAAAGTACAGTACAGTCTATTGATCCATCTGTTGTCTATATTTGCCAAATATTTATTAATTTACAAAATCAAACCAAAATTTCCAGTCAGTTCTAAAGTGTCCACTTTTTAAAGGTAGTTCTATACATTTTTATTTCTTTTTAGTGAAATGCACTGAAAGCATACCAAACCATTAGTTTAAAACCGTGATAGTGAACTATGATTTTTGTGTACTGTGACATGCTTACCTAATACAGGCTAAAAATTCACATTACAGCATTTTTCAAGCTAAATCATAGAATCAAATTCAGCCAATGTATGCAATCCAATCTATTATCCGTATGCAGTAAGAGTGCTACAAGGAGTCAATGTATTTGATTTTGACTACAATAAACTATCAATATTTTTTTTTAGCTAATACAGTTTGTTGTCACTCATTGGTCAAAACTGTGCTTCCAAAGCAATCAGTCATGCTGGATAAGTCATTTCTTTCCATAACTAATGAGCCAGATAATAAAGGTTTTTGAAGATGTATAAAAAAACAAGGACTCTAAGGTTAGAGGGTATTTCAAGTTGCTGAAGATAAAGGCGAGGTTTGGCGAGTATAACAAGGGAGGGTTAACCCCTACTTTTAGGTCTGAGATAAAAATAACAGGCTGGGGAGTATAAAACAGTTGCATATTCAATTTTACCTTTATGCATACATTTATTTTGAGTTTATATTGACAAGTGTGGAAGAATCCAGTATGAGGCTCACAGTTAAATTTGCCCAAAATACAACAATGCACCACAATCAGCTGGTCTAAAGTAAGTGAATAAACATTTGATTTAATTCACCTTAAGTTTTTCTCTTCAGTGTTTCTTTACTAAACAATGCAAACTGCCTGCATGTATGCTCACATTTTCTCTAAGTTTAGTACGTTTAACGTCGAAATGGCTTTACACGCTAAGGTTGGCATACCATTTGTGGCTTCCATTTCGGCAGCAGGATGAAGCACTATTCTACTTGCTGAACTGCCAAACTGGAGGCTTCAAATCAAACGCCAACTTGGAAGTCATGTTTTCCAACCCAAAAAAATGTGGACTCATTTTGGGACAGCAAATATAGGACTCTTGATCAGATCTATTATTTGTATTTTGTTGTCTCTATGTGCCAAAACAACTAAAACATTATAAAAAATGTTAACTGCTAATTTATACAGGCTTGTAAACGGTGAAAACACTGTCCCTGATTTGTCACTTAGTGTTATTCCAGTCACTTAGCCCTTTTATACAAAAAAAAAGTCAGTCATTAACACCCTGCTACCTAATACCTGTTATGAAAAAGAAAACACAGAAACTGTATCTGTTTTACATTATTAGGAAAGACAAGGCACTCAAAATCAAGCTGCTCACTATTCTAAGTCCTGTCTTGTTTGTTTGGTAACAACATTTCCCAGTTGCAGTGTTGAAGGTCAATATTGGATGCAATATATTTTAAAGGTGTACTATTTTTGAACACTTAGGCTCCAATTACCCAAAATGTTTGGTCCAGAACAGTTTGTGAGATCTGACTACATAGATTAATGTGTGGTTTGTGCCCTTTGAACCCCTGGACTGGATATGATTCATGGCGATCTATGTAGATGCCAAAAATTAAGTCAAAACTATTCTAGAAGACTTTTAGTAGTTTTACTAAGAATGTATACTTACTATTAATACATATGATTGATATGTGCATTGGATAGAAATACTACAGTCTTTATAATTTCATTTTAACACGGTTTTAAAGAGTTTAACAGCCTTTACGGTTCTTTGGATTTGCACAGAAATGTGAGAGAAATTAGACACACTTTTGAGTAATTCCAGTTCAATCTGATCAAACTAACAACCTAATCAATATTCAGGCTTTTACTTTCAGGTACATAAACAATAAGAGCTTTGTTGTTTGTTTTTTACCATGCTGGAGTTGGCTTTTATACCTACAGCTTATGTTGTACTTTAATGATTCTTGTACTTGTTTACATTTTTGTGGTCTGCAATAAATGCCACAATAAACACAGATACTAAAGTCAAATCTTTTAGCTTTTGCTATTTTAAAAAAAGTTTCAATGTTATTCAATTATCAAAGCAACTCTCAATGGATTATTTTTTTAAAATACTAGAAGCCTTAATATGTACATAATCCACATCTTTGAGAGGAGTCAAGTAACATGAAGATGGAACATGTTCCATTAAAGCATAACTGCAAAAAAACGGAGAAAGTCAGGGCCCGTTATTAGGTTGGGCATTACTTTCATGTTGATTTGCATTGGTTAATCACAAAAAGAGGAGAAAAAAAAGAGTGGAACAAGAACACAGAACTGGAGGAGTTGTACGAGGGGCAGGAGGAGTCCTGTGAAATAAGAGGTGGAGAGATGAGAGTAAAAGAGTTGATGGATTTCCTCTCGGAATAAATGAGAAGGAGGGATCCTGTTTGATCAATGAGCTGTCTGTCCACTTCTCACCCTTATAGGTCTCCGCTGGGTGGAGTTTTCACTTCTCGCAAACACAACACAAATGTAATTTTCTCCCTTTAATTTCCACTGGCAGCATGAGTTAGGGTTAATTAATAATGAATGGGCTGCTCCTCTCCTTATATCTTTAACATACATTTGCAGAATAAAAAACAACAACTTTAAATTCAAGGATTTGTTTAAAGATGTGACTGTTTATAACATCAGGTTCTTCGTGTTACAAAAGTCAATCAATCATTTTAACAAACAAGGCTGTTCATTAGGGGTTTTTCATGAATTAAAATAAAATGGCCAATCCCCTGTCATCTTCATCTTCACGTAGCTGTCTCCTACCCATCATATAAATGATCCCCCTCCTGTATGACTTCTCTTCTTTGTTAACTGCCCCATCTGTCTAACTCCCCCTCTAATTGTTTCTGTCCTGCCAAATGAGACATTCATCCCAATCCCCTTCTCATCCATATGGCTAACCTCCTCACTTCCTCCTGCACCCATCATCATCATGACAATAAATTAAAGTGTGCACTGTTTCCCCCCACTATCTTTGTACCTGAACTTTTTCTCCCCTGGCAATTTGCATACAGAAAAAAAAAGGAGACATACCCTGTATGCAGGACTGTATACTAAGGCGCACTTATGCTGTAATGTATTAAACATGCATATTTAAATCTTGAACACTGGAATATGCATGAGGATGAACTCTTTAACCAAAAAAATTGAACAGCCACTGATGTTTGTAGGTTTTGTGCGCACAGGAACTTCGTTTGGCCGGAGGCGATACATGCTGCATTATTTCTTCGAATTCTTCATTTTTTTATAATGATCATGCTAATTCTACCAGATTGTGCCCACGTGAATCCCTGTTTAAAGATTTGCAACAACAGAGAATAAAAGGAAAGGGGAGTGTGTTCTTACCTTGAGCTTCATCATCGAGTCCTGGCAGAGCTTGTCTCCGCGGGCGGCAGTGACCTCGTCCAGGCCGATGAGCTTGGCCTTGTAGCGGACGCCATCGCCCTTAAAACGCCTGATGAGAGCTGCCTCACTGCGATCCTGCCCTGCAGACACAGTAGACCACACACACGCACACACTGCAGTCAACAGTGCAGCTTCCAGTCAAGGACCTCAATCTACCTCAGACCAGCACCATTACCTCAGGGACATCAATCAAGTGACCTACAAAAGGCTTGAAACTGTAATTCTTTGGGAAAAAATAAAAGTCAAAGTCAAAGCTAAGGATCTAACAACTTCTTGTTTCAGGACCAACGCGGAACACAGAATAACTGTTAGATCATGGAAAAATCTGTAAAAAATACTTAGCTAATGTGCTAGCATTGTTCAGAGAGAATTGTGTTGAAACTCAAAATAATGGTGTGACATTTTGCTCTTATCTCCCAAGTCTCCTGCAGTCCTTTCTCTTTCCTCTTCTTCTATTGTGCTCCCAATTGTCGACACAGTGCGAATGCATTAGTGCGTGTCAGCTGTGGCGTGAATGTGTTGACCTTGCTCTTGTCCAGAAGTCTCCGTGTTATCTCCCGTGTTCCTTTTCGCACACACACAATATAAGACATGGGCAGAGCAGCTACTCATAGGGCTAAACCCTCTCTCATCGTGTCACGCTGTCACCATTCTTCTTCCGACCTTTTTTCTGCCTCTCAGCTGCCATGGGTGAACAGTTCATCAACGCTTTTTCCTAGCAGAGGAGCACAAGCGAGTCACCGGTCGACTCCAAGTCATGTGTGCATGTGCAGGGGAAAAAAAGAGTGCGAGGGCAACGGCAAGAGGTGTAATGATAATGCAGCAAATTCAGATAATATATTGAGGCAGTAGTTCTGTACTCTTTATCAGCGTGACTCTTGGAAGGTCAGACTCGGAGTGATGGAGAGGTCCCACTCCTCCTTTTCTCACCCTTTCACACTCCCTCCATTCACACAAAGTCCCCAATGCAGCACAGAGTAAGAGGAAAAGAGGAATGATTCCTTTTATCTGGGGGTGGGGAGTGGGGGGGGGGTGGACAATGTCATGTTTCGCAGTGCTACTTGATCAAAGTTACCCAACGCTAATCTATTTTCTGCCTGCATTACCTGCTTACATATGCAACGTTAAATCTGCATCAGCGTCGTGAGAGGTGAATCATATTTACAGCAATTTTGAGTGTGGACAATACTTTTGATCTATTTCATTGAAATAGAGAGAAATCCAGCGGTTACCAGAACTGGCTGATTTTCAGCTCGACGAACCCTCATTGCATACTGGATGGTTGTAAACTCAGGCCATGTACACACGTAGCCGGGGTTTTAATAAAAACAAATATTCTCACCACCTTGTTAAAAAAACAAAAAAAAAAACTCCTTCCACACCTAACCACATAAGTGTGTTGTTAAGCACATTCATAGAAATGTCAAACCTGTAGGGGGCAGTAGTTCCCCCAAATCCTATCCACTCAGAGTAACTTTCTATTTTCTAACATCTATATAGAGCAGTAATTGAGTTTGTAAAAACAAGCGAGCAAAAAGCGCTTGGACAATCGACGATGCCAACACATCTCTGAGTGCATAAATGCTGTTTCTGAGTGGAAACACCGGTTGCACAAGTGATGTCGGAGCATTTCTGTCATGGAAAGGGACGTTGCAGAGCCCAAAACTCCGGTCATTTCTGTCCACATGCAAACGCTTAAAATGGAGAAAACGAAAATCTTCACTTTGGCCGGAGTTTTTAGAAAGATTCGTTTTCGGTGCTGTAAATCTGTGTTTTCGTGTGGATGGTAGGCCAAATCGTAGAAAAAAAATTCGTTTTGTGAAATACCCGGCTATGTGTGGACAAGGCACCAGAAATGTGGTCTTTTTTCCAGTCGGTTATCAACCATGTCTAAGGGCAACCAGTTTGTACTGCCAACACTCTTCAGTGTGGAAGTTGTTCCTGAAGAAAAATGACTCAGAGGTAGCTATTTCCTCAAGAAAGGCTATTTAAAAGGAAACAATTTCCTACTAAGTCAGGTCAACTGTTCATTTAGTTTGCTACAAATGAGAGCTGGATTTCAGCGGGTTCTGCCCATTTTGCTCCTTTTTCTGCTGTTATTTTGCAGTTGTTTCTCCCTTGTCTTTTTCAGCTAGGAAAAGGAGCGATCTTCCACAGGATGGCATTTAATACCCACCTTGGGGATGTTTCATTGACCTGGATCCAACTCCAGTAGATATCATGAAGGCTGAATTAATTAAAGCAAATTTGTTTGTATTTTATTCTTTAGAGCTTTTAATCTATTTTTGTTATGGAACATGGTGCATTTTGAAATGTTTGGAGTGGATAGGAAATCTGAATAAATGCAGATAATTCCGTTTTAGTTATGCTAACTGCACTAATTATGCTGATCACTAAAAGGAAATCAACTTGTTATAAAAGAGTAAAACAGTTTTACCATGACTGGACTCTCACATACAGTGCCTTGCAAAAGTATTCACACCCCTGATGTTTTTTGTTTTTGTTTTACTGTGAAGCAAACAACCAATAGGACAAAATAACAGAAAAAGTCAATGGGCATAATTCACCCCCCTAAAGTCAATACTTTGTAGAGCCACCTTGTGAACAGCAATCTTTAGTCTGACCACAGATTTTCTATTGGCTTGAGATCAGGGCTTTGACTAGGACATTCTAACAAATTTACACATTTCCCCCTAAACCACTCAAGTGTTGCTTTAACAGTGTGTTTGGGGTCATTGTCCTGCTGGGAGATGAACCTCCATCCAAGCCTCAAATCACACATGGATTGATACAGGCTTTGCTCAAGAATATCCCTGTATTTAGCACCATCCTCAACTCTGACCAGTTTCCCAGTCTCGGCAGCTGAAAAACATCCCCACAGCATGATGCTGCCACCACCATGTTTCAGTGTGGGGTTGGTGTTCTTTGGGTGATGTGTTGGGTTTGCGCCAAACATTGCGTTTTCTTTGATGGCCAAACAGTTACATTTTAGTCTCATCAGACCAGAGCACCTTCCTCCATACATTTTGGGAATTTCCCAAATGCCTTTTTGCAAACTTAAAACGTGCCTTTTGGTTTTTAGCTGAAAGTAATGGCTTTCTTCTGGTAAACTATGCCATAAAGCCCAGCTCTAAGGAGCCTACGGCTTAGTGTTGTCCTGTGTACAGATACTCCAGTTTCTGCTGTGGAACTCTGCAGCTTCTCCAAGGTTACTTTAATGCCCTCCTTGCCCGGTTCGTGAGTTTTGGTGGGCGGCCGTCTCTTGGCAGGTTTGCTGTTGTGTCATGTTCTTTCCATTTGGTCATGATAGATTTGATGGTGCTCCAGGGGATTATCAAAGATTTTGATACCTTATGATAACCTAACCCTGACTTGTACTTCTAAACAACAATGTCCCTTACTTGTTTGGCGAGTTCCTTGGTCTTCATGGCAGTGTTTGGTTAGTGATACTTCTTGCTTAGGTGTTGCAGCCTCTCGGACCTTTCAAAAACTGTGTGTATATGTAATGACAGATCATGTGACACTTAGATTGCACACAGGTTGACATCATTTCACTGATTATGTGACTTCTGAAGGTAATTGGTTGCACCAGAACTTTTTATGGGCTTCCTAACAAAGGGTGAATTTTACACACATGCCAATTTTCTGTTTTCTATTTCAAAATAATAGTTTTATTTATATGTTTTTCTCATTTTACTTCACCTACTTAGACCATTATGTTCTGATCCATCACATAAAATTCAGATTAACAAAACATTGAACTTAAGGCTGTAATGTACCAAAGTCCGAACAAAGTCAAGGAGGGTGAATACTTTTCCAAGGCACTGTACATGATGGGATGTCACCTCTTCTCCTAATTTAACTAAAGATTGCTCAGGGCTCGAAGGAAAAAATAGGAAGTCAGTCTTTGGCAAACAATCAGAAATTAGACACAAAATCCTGATCGATGCATCTTTATTAAAAATCTTTGTCTCATTAAAAGGAGAATATGTGTGAAAGAAAATGTTTTCCCCATTGATAAAATGAAATAGTTCCTACAGACAGTGTTTGAACGTACAGTCCTGACTCACTAAAGAGATAGACTCAGCCACACTTTCAGTAATTCATCACTGCCTCAAAATCCCACGAGACAAGGCAGCCGAGGAATTTCTGCCCTTTTTTGTGTAGAACAACTCGTTCAGATGTGTTTCACCTTAGTAGGGGTTCAGATTAATGGAAACATGAAGATGCTTTCATTAAATTTGAAACTGTGCCATGAACTGACACGTTTAAGAAATGTACTCAAACAACCTTGTTGAATGTTAACACAAATGAGACATTCACAATGTTAACACAAAAACTACCACAACCGTGTATTCTTGAGTTCAGAAGAATATTCAGCTTGTGTTGGCCCTACAACACAGGGATTTCATTAAAACATCAATGACTACTGTCAAAGCAACATGTGTAAATAGAATATTATGAACATTAGTGCCACAGTGTGTGGGTTTAATACTGAAAAATCCTGCTGTGTATTTCAGCTATGTTTTAACATTATCTGAAATAAACATATCTCTATATCATGGTTACAACATGTTGGGGAACACCTGTATATGGACGTTCACAATATTATTTGTGAAACTCTCAAGCAATAAACAGAGGCTAATCTGCGTCTAATAATGCTCTTCTGAGCTAATAGTGTCTTTCTCTGAATTGCTCAACTGTGAATGAGATATTTTGCATATTGAGGAGGAAAACCCACTTATATTTAGGTAAATTATGGAAAATTGTATTGTTTGCACTATGTGAAGAAGTACCGTCTGTTGAAAGTTGGTGGAGGAAATAGAAAAAGTGACTGGCTATCCTGCTGACTGGCAAATGTTGTAAAAATGATAGTTAGGGTACCAGAGATATGTTATGGGGTGGCTGAGGAAGTGGCAAGTCTACAGGAAACAGGTCCCCATACACCGCATCATAGACGAAAGATCTATGTTGAGAATATCAAGATGGAATCAAGCTCAATCGAGCAGCACATGACAACCAAATTGAAAAATAGGAGTGAATTGACAGATGCATAGATCTATTGCTATTGTAAATCTGGTTTAAAAATCAATCAAATTTCCCATGCAAAACATGTCAATCACTGAATCTACCTTATTGAAAAGTAAACATAAAAAGTGCATTTACTAATATTTGCAGTTAAATTTTAAAAGGGTTCAAATTGAAAGGATAGTTTTTTTTCATAATTTTATAATCCCACCGTGTGCAATGAACAGTGTTTATCTGTCAATTCAGGTACATGTGTCTGTGCGAGTGTTAAATAACACTAGATGTGTCCAGCTGCTTCTGTCTCAATGGAACAGCAGTTTTCATTTGAGTCTGACATTTAAGACCTACTTGCTCCATCTGCATCCATCACCATTACTGCAGCTATACTTAGCACAGAGGGTGGAGAGTCAAAGAGAGGCAGCGAGGTTGGAAAAGGCCAAGAGAAGAAGGGAGAAAAAAAAAGGTGGCGAGAGTTCAGGGTTATTTCTCCTGCTGAGTGGTTTATATTATTACCTTTTGGAAGCATCTTCCATGAAAGACCTCCCGTTGTGTCTGTGTGTGTGTCTGCGGGTCTGTGCACATGTGTTTCAGGAGGGGAAGCATTCGGTCTGCTGTAATTAAATGTCTGGTATTGCTGTGACCCCACTGAGCTTCAAACACAACTAATGAAAGAATCGCTCGTTTCATCTGTCATGCTTCTCTCCACACACACAAACACTCCTACACACACACACACGCACACACACCCACACACACACACACACACACACACAGAAACATGAGCAGGATCATGTCTTTTACTACCACCCTTACACAGACGGAAAACCAAGCCGTATATGAGTGGCTGTTTGCACTGATCTTAACTCTTTTTGCCATAAAGAAAAGAATTTCATGCAGCATCAATCTTGGCAACTTCACAGGTGAACACAGACAAAAACAAACATGATAATACTTGATACAGACTAGTCCATGCATTTGTTACTTCAAGGCTGGCCTACTAAAATTCTTTACTATCAGGAAGTCCACAAAATGCAATTGAAAACCTTGAGTTGATCCAAAATACTGCAGCAAAAGTTGTGATGAATATTAAAAAAGAGGGATCATATTACTCATATTTTAGCTTCCCTTCATTGCCTCCCTGTTAAATCCAGAATATAATTTAAGATCCTCCTTCTTACATTTAAAGCCCTTTCTACTGCTCTCCATTTGAATTATTTCCTGTTTTTTTCAACTGTTGTTTTCTCTCAGTATTTTTCTCTCCGCAGAAGCTACACCTGGTTTGGCGTTCTGCTCAGGTATGATGCCTTGTTGGAGGGTGGGTATCGCATGGGATGATGCTCCCAGTAACTGAACATTCTCGCTCTCCTGTTATCAACCTTTTGCTTTCTTTAACATAGAAAGTACTCCTACATCAGTACTTTTGTTCTTTCTGTGTCTCTGCTCAGTCTTCTCGAACCCCCAGAAGGCCGTGGCAGATGGCTGCCAGTACTGAGTCAGGTTCTGCTCGAGGTTAAAGGGGAGTTTTTCCTCTCCACTGTCACTACATGCTTGATCAGTATGAGGGATTGCTGTAAGTCAACGACACACTGCAGGCGACTGTCTATTGTTGCTACATGTCTGTCCAAGAGAAGTGAATGCTGCAAAATGATAACTCGATGCAATCTGCTGAGTTCACTTAGATAGAAAAACACTGATTGGAATGTATGTATGATGGAATTGAAATGACTTGTAAAGTGCCTTGAGACGACATGTGTTGTGAATTGGTGCTAAATAAATAAACTGAATTGAAAAAAGGAATTCAAATAATGAACACATAGAAACTCTACTAACATCAGAGTTAGAATTAGGCACGGACCACTATGAGATTTTCCCAGTATGATAAGCTTATGTGAAAATATTATGGTTTTTAAACAAAATGTAAAATAATCGTATTTGCTTTATTGAAAAACAGACAAGCAACAATTAATCCTACTGCTGCAAAAATAATAAAATATACTGCCAAGTGGAGGTCAACCATTTCAAAACAGTGTTACCTTAACAAGAATGATGTGTGAGGCCACTTTAGGTTCCATGCCATCCAAATTCATGTAAATATACAGGATAAGAATATGATCAACAATTTAAACCATCTGAGAAATAACATTCAAAAACTAAAATTTATTAAATAGATTCACAGTGATATATTTCAAATGTTCATTTTAGTACATTTTGAAGGCTATATCTGACTTACCCCTATTGCAAGAAATGTAAGATTCAGTGTATGCCTATGCAACCACAGGGAAGACACGTGACTTCATCTTTTTCCAGCAGGCAGGCACTGACCCTGTGATGATGTGGGGCCATGTCATCTTCTGGTGTTAGTCCACTGTGTTTTATCAAGTCTAAAGTCAGCACAGGGATCTACCAAAGGATTCATGACCTCCTCTATGATGAGGTTTATGGATATGCTGATTTATTTTCCAGAAGGACTTGGCAACGGCACACGCTGCTAAATGAACCACTACCTGCTTTAATGACCGCAGTATCACTGAGCTTGGGTGGCCAACACACGTGCCTGACCAAAACCCCACAGAGAAAATATTGGGTATTGCCAAGAGGAAGATAAGGAACCAGACCCATGCTCTTCGGCAGGTTGATATTTCTGTATTAGAAATCATTTTTGTTATTAACAGAAATAAACACTTTAAATATATTAATGTGTGTATGGAAACACGTTTTCACTTTTTCAATAGAAATAATGAAATACATATTCTGATGATATCAAAATAATATATGAAGATGCACTCATATTTCCAAACAACCGAATTGGTCTTTCTTGTAAGCAAAGAACAAGTGTGAAAAATGTTGTTCAGCCAGCTGGCCAGCAGCGAGCTGCAACAGATGAGAATGGGGAGTTGCTATATTAATCTATGCTTCATACAGCTGGAGAAAACAGACGTAAACGTTAGCGCTTTTGAAACTTAAAAAAAAACAAAATTGGGTTTACTTTGATAGCAGTAAGTAGCCCATGTGTAGACGGATTATGTGGAAAGCAACTATTTACACTCAAGTGCCTCTTCAGCGTGAGTGTGTGTCTGACTGCACTTGGTATGCACAGTTACTTCACAACTGTCTCTTTGTTGCAACTAGCAAAGAGGGAGGGAAGGATATAAAGCCTAAAGCAAGGATGGAAAGGAGGGATAGAACATGATGGATGGATGAATGAGCCAAGCCTGCATTGGATAAATGTCGCTCAGGATTAAAGCGTTATGACAGGCAGAACCCCGACCAGCTCACTTTAGCGTGCACAGACAAACACACATGCACATTCATACACAGGTGATAGATGGCAGGTGACTGCTGGTACCTTGAACCAAGCCCTTAAGGAAAGCCCCCAGCATCGCCCCTGGCAACTGTAGCCTTCTGCCTCCTTCGGGCTCCTCCATCACTCTCTCCCAACTGATTCTCCTATTTCACCTCCTTCTTCTTTACTAAAGAAGGGTTACATTTCAATAACATATACTGCATATTTACATCTTTTATTGGCAGGTTCTGCAGTCCATATATAGCTGTGTTGTGATTGCAGTTTACTTATTAAAGTCATATCTGAGCTGTAAAAAAGGAAAAAGGAAAGGAAAAGATAAGAGCAGTCAGACTAAATGCCCTTAGAGCTGGGGCTAAAGAAAAAAGAAACTTCAAAACTGATGATTAAAACAGTCTGATCTCTTGTAACACAGTCTAAAACATTTTTTTTTACGTTTTCATGTGATGATTTATTCAAAGGTATATTTTTTTTGTCAAACCGCTTCATGATTTCAAGTCATAAAAATCCTATGATTTATGTTAGACTCATTCAGTCAAATGCATAACACTGTAACAGAGCACTTTTCTTAAAAAAGCGTGCCAGAAGATGATAAAAGTCAGATTTAAAGACTTTAAAGGTCTCATTTACTCGCTTTTTTCAATAAATTTGCTGTGGTCTCCAGTATGAATGAATCCCTTCTGAGCCGTTTTACTTGGAATGAATGCTCTCTCGCTCCCGTTTCAGGAGGTCGCAGTTTGTCGGAGGAGTGGGTGGGGGAACACGTCAGGATAATTAGTCTAACTCATTAAATATCAACGTGTCATGATAAGCAAATGTCTGGCCTCTGATTGGCTAACACCAATGTGACTTTTATGCTGCCTTCAAACAAATAGTTAACTTAATTCGCAGGCGGTTTTCCAAGTCAAATTCCTCTGCTCCCATTTCTTCTGTATGCAATGCCGATGTGCTATGTCCACAAATAATACAAGCTGACCCTGTTCTGCCATGCTGTGGAGTTGCTAACAGTTAACTTTGTTGCTAACAGTTAGTTTCGGCTTCTGACTTCTACTACTTCTGCTCTCTCCAGGCTACAAAATCAGCCTTCCCGTGAGCGAGCAAAGGTAGGCAAGACCATACATACTCATTTTCCCTGTGATGTAGAAGGTATCTGGCTTTTTCTGACTCGCTCGTTTTGCCGTCTGTATTCTTTCTGTGGCTAATGCAGGCAATGGGGGTTGGAGAAAATGTTCACGTGCAGCATGCATATGCAGTTCACAGTGACCGATAGTATTTCACAAAGAATAGGTATTACACGGTTTCTGAGTAAACGAGACCTTTAGAGAAACGTTAAGTTCATAAATTGTTACTTTGCAGAGATCTGAGGCTGCTGAACAATTTAGCAGCTCTGCAGGCTAAACTGTACTCGTGTGCACAATCTTGACTTTCAGTTTGTGTCAGGAAGTTGTTGGGAGGATGTTTGATTTGCCTCAGAATTGACGTCAGTAGCACATTTAGCACACATGTATCACCGGCGGGGCATATTTGTTTATTTCCAACAGGCCTGGTCTGTTTGTGGTGGCTGTTCTTTTCACTGCGCTCCAGATGAAAAAGCTCCCAGAGGCTTAACTACAGCTGGGACGGTTCCCAACAAACACTCAACAGCACACGAGGGAACCCAGCAGTTACTCTCCAATTAATCCTGCCTCTAAATCCTACTGCTTGGTGTGCGCGCGTGTGTGTGTGTCTTTCTTTACCTATCAGAAGCTTGTTCAGATGAAGCACTCTCTTGTACTATCCCTCACACAGACCCGTTTGAACCCACAAAACAGTGTGTGTTAAGAAAACATGTTGCTGCTTCTGCTTGATTCTTGCAGCTCATTCTGCAGTGAATGGATGTGGATGCCACAGAAGCATAACCACATTTATCAAAGTTAAACACGCATCAAAGTAAGGTCAGCCTTACCAGATAATCTATATTGTTTGTTAACTGGTTATTTTAGTTTTCTAATAAACAATTTAATGACTTAACATCAGACATGAATATTCTATTTACATACAACTCTAAACTCTTGTTGGAACTCTTAATAGAATTATTAGGGTTTTGAGTTTATGCATCCGTGTTAAAGTGTATACATCATAGGGCTGGACGATGATTCAATAACAACATCAATCCAAAAGGTCTGCATCCCCTGCTATCCTGGTGAGGAATTGCTTTGCAACACTGATACACCAACGGAGAAGTATATATGGAAAACGTGTCCATCAATGAATGTGCGTGTGAGTGCTAACTTAGTGACGGAGAGGTATAAACCAGGCTTTACTCCAAACCAATCACAAACGCAAAACCTAGTCAAGCTTCGTTACTAAGCCCTTGCTCTTCTTTTACTACAAAAGAGAGCAAATGAGTTGAACTGAAAAAAAATTTAATAGCAAGGAGCAGTGGAGGAAATTGTCCCGAAAAACAGTTTCAGTAGTTCACCAGCAGTACAGGTTGCGTCCCGTTTTGAACCAATACGCAACGCACGTGTACACTAAATGTAACAATGATGAACTAAATAAAACACAGGAAATACTACAAAGCAAAGTTGTTGTGGCAAGTTTCAGATCTAACAAACTTGGAGTAGGCACAGCTGCACACAATTTCCACTTAATAAACCACAATCTCTCTAGAAATGTGCTCAGGTGTTTTTGGATCATACACACCCAATTTGTGGCATAAACGTTCAATGCAAAGAGCCTAGTGAATATTTTGCAGCGACTTAAGCCGGCTGATGTGGGGCGTTTCACGAGTAACAGTGTCAACCGAGAGGTTGAGAAAGCGCAAAGTGGAGGCACGGAAAACCGTTTTATTTCAGTCGATCAACGTTTATCGATATAGAGCTTTACTCAGCCAAAAGGCGACCAAAGTGCTTTACATTAATAGACAAAAATATATTTAGCTATAAGAAAATGTGTAACAACACAACAATAATAAAAACGTTAAAATTATATAAAAATTAAAGCAGGACCACAAGCGATAAAACGAATAAGAACAATAAATATAAAGTTTGAATTATATGATTACTTCTTGTAGCAACAATAAGATTGGAATAAGAGCAAATGAAAACAAAACTAAATTACAGCAGAACCTGATAGATTTGAGCACTCCTAGATATTTAAAGCCTGACAGAAAAAGTGTGTTTTAAGTCTACTTTTAAAAAGTATCATCATTGCAAAACATAATTTGGGGGTCACAAAAAAAAAAGAAGAGCTGCGAGGGACACAGCGTTGTAAGATTGTGTCTGACATAAAACATAAGGTGTGGGCAAAGACAGAGACTGTACGCCACAGCCAGAATGTGCTGCGGGCAAAGGGATGCTGCCAGTGCCGTGATCTTCAATCAGCGCCAGCGCATCCATTGTGCAGCATTATGCAAGAGTGTCACAGCAGTATTTATTTTTGCACTTCACACGATGAATGCACCAATAAGTCAAATTGCTATATAACTTGAAGACATACATATGAACATACCTTGAAATAATTCTTAAATGCAACATATTTTAATTCAGATTCTCATTTTAATTCTCAGTTTAGAGACAGGGCTGGGGGCTGACTGTTGGTTGTGTGTTCCTGTGTGTGCGAAGCTCTACAAGTCTGAAAATGTGGTTTAAATTCACGTTTTTCCGTCTCACCGGCTGCGCTGCCAGTGTCCTCCAAGTCCAATAGGCAAGGTCCTTAGTATGCTTAAAGTCACACACAGATTTCTGCCACGTATTTTTCTATAAATCCCAAACTTGGTGTAGAAAGTGACTTACACAGTTTCCAGACCCTTTTTTGGTGCAAAAGCAAGCTTTATAAATGAGACCCCAGTTCTCTCTATAATAAAAAATCTATATTTAATAGCTTCAACTTGCTGAAGCTGCATAAATAAAGGGAGAATTGCTAGTAAGGGACATCCTAACCCATGCATTCTTAAATGATCAGTGTCCCTCACTCTCCAGATGAATTCAACTCCTCATACCTAGGGTTGATCTTGTGTGTGATCTCAGCCTTTCTCAAGGCAATGTTCCTTTTTTTTAATTTGTGCTTGGCGTTTAAAAAAATCATGTCATGATCTGCAGAAACTATAGATACGACGAAATATCTGTCACTGTCAAAGAGGATCATACTGCAACTTTTATAATGATGAAATGTAGCACAGTGTCTTACCGCACCTAAGGTTTCAAGAATACACGTGGCACTGATTTTATTAACTTCACTATGGTACAGAATTAGGAGCCAATGCCTAACTTTTTAAAACTCAAATCCATATCAGGGACAATTTTTACTGGGACATCACAACAGATTACAATAGAAATTTAGCTGCAAATCCACATAATCTTTAAAGAACAAAAAATATATATCCTTACACTGTATGAAGAATGCAAATCCCAATTGTCTCTAACTCTTCTCTGCTTTATTTTTTCAAAGAGGATCGATTGGTCAGAATTTGGTTCTTTTCCAGGTGATGAGTTTCTCTGCCAGGTCTAACTTGCTCTGCAGCAGGTGAGGTTTTAAGTAGGAAGTACACTTATTGCGTGCAGAGCAGGAGTTAAATCTGAGGATACTTTGCAGAGCCGCAGATTTGCACTATAGGCTCCAAGTGTTTTCTGAATTGCAAAAACACCAGAAAACACATTTAATTCAGAAGAGGATCTCTAAAGGAGGTACTAATGTGTCTGTTTGTATGTGCACCGGAGGAGAGCTGTGATTTAATGGGACCTTCAATTATGAGAAGCACATGAATACTCTTAATAATCTTCCTCTTATATCAAAGACTTTTCTTCGGTTCACACATGTATCACCTCATCTGCAGTTTTGACTGGTATAAAGAGGCCAGAGAAGTCGACCTGAGCTGCATTACAGTGAACCTGTGCTATGAGGCATGCAGCTATTTTCTCTTTCTGAACACAGGACAAATTAGAGCTGAAAAAAAATAAAATAATAAAACATCAGACGTACAACGCTGCACATTATCATCCCACCCACTCTGAAACACCCACACTCATTGTGAAGGTCACTTTGAAAAGCAGACAGAGAAAGCGCTTGACTTGATTGTACAGACGAAGTTAGGAACACAGATAAGACACTTCTGAGCAGCTTATTTATATACCAGATGTAACTTTTTATCTTTCATTTCATTGCAAAGACGTCCCAGTTATGGCAGCTTTAGGACTTTTACAGTGAACTGCAAGATAATGCTTTCATAAAATAAAAAAAATCTGTTTTGTGTTTGGAGATCATTAGTGATATTCCTCTGCAGAGCTTGATGCCAGAATGCCTGTTATCCTTTTTCTAGTTTCTCTTTAATTCCTCTGTTGGTTTTGGATTTTGCATCATTATATCATTTAGTTTTCAAGCTTGCAAGTCACAAGAAAGTCATATTTTAATCCTTTGACTATTTCATTATTTGTTTAATCCAAAAGATTTTAAGATATTTTTTGTTTCACCCACATGCTTGAGTTGTCAGAGTGGTTAATTTGTCCATACTTCTTAATCACTATTCATAATGCAATCATCTAAACATACATCAATCTGTCTATCCGTCCAATTTCATTTGGAGGCCCCTTTCCTGCTAAGACCATCGTAACTATTACAGACTTAAGAAAATAAATATGTAATGGCAAAGTTTTTAGTTTATTTTCCCCAAGCAATTGCAGGACAAAAACCTGCTACAGCCTATATATAGTTCCGTATTCGCAGAAAATCTGCTTATTTGTGGATCTTTTCCTAGAGCATATGTATAATTTCCGAAGGAAAATGCAGCTTGGGAAGCTATTTGACACGCTATTGGTTGGTGTTTCCAAAGCCAATCTAGAGGCATTTTTAAAAGACACACCGTGGCAGCATATTAGGGTAATATTTCCGGCACGGTGTGTCTTATGAATGCGCCGTGGCAGCATGGCAAGGCATGAATATTGCAGCATTCGTGCCGGCATGCTTGATAGTAATATTACCGCAATATTGCCGCAGTGCTGGACTTATGAATGAAGATCACGCCTTGCCGCAACAGACGGTGATGTCATGATGATGTGAGGAATATGCGCTGAGCCTCGGCCGGCAACACTATTTAAAATGCAAGTAAACATGGGAAGTTCATTTAGCATTTGTAAACTGTATCAGCTGAGATGGCAAACTGAAGCGATGCAGAGCTGAAGAGCAGATTGCCAACCAGTTCCCCGGAACTGTGAAGGACAGCCACTTTTTGGAGCGGCTCGCAGAAGGACCTGAGTAGCGGGGCTTCAAATGGAATAGAAAACAAGTTACATCCAAGCTATTTTCTCTGTTTATTAAGGACTCTTCCGTCTCACGGTTTATATGCAACCCTGCACATCAACAGCCCGGACACCCCCCCCCCCCCCAGACCCCCCTTTATGCTGCCATCGTGTAATCTTTAGTGAAAAACACCTGACCGCGGCGCAGGGTGAGAACTTATGAATGACCAAAAGGCTCACTGATGTTGGTATTGATGCTGGCACTGATAGGGGCATTATCTTTTCTAAACAGCCTTAGGCAGGCCATTCATTTTCCTTGGTGCCAATTGGCTATAGCCCCAAGAGCGGAAATAAGGAAGACCGTTGACATTAGCTACTGCGGTATTGCTGAGATGGTTTTCACTGACCGTATTAAAGCATACTATGGTATATATGGCATGTAAAAACTTAAAATTAGTAGTAATAAGCATATTCAGAGGGGATCTCATGTATAAGGATTTTAACTATTTGCAGATGGCTGTTGTCCTTAACCTCCACGAATACCGGTGGCCCACTGTATACACTCATCTTCTTAGAGTCACTACATGTGATTTCAGCCTAGACACATGCAACAGAAAGAATTAAATGAGCATTATAATTATGAATTAATATTAAAAATGTTAGTATTAAATTTAAAATTATGATCATATTTATACAACTGGTGCATTCATAAACTTAAGTACTTGTGGGGCCCTTAGGCCCTAAATTCCCTTTCTCATCAATTAAATGTATTACACATATCCAAGATCGGGTCTTGGAGGTAACAAGTTCTCGAACAAAACTCTGACATCCTTCTTCTCAGAAACACTCCCCAGCTTGTTCTGGGGGATCCCAAGACATTTCCGGACCAAAAGGAATGGATAGTCCTGGAGTCTTCTCCCAGTGGGAAGTGCCTGAAAAAACTTCAAAGGGAGGAATCAGGGAGTATGCCGATTAGATACCGGAACCACCCCAGCTGCCTTGTTTCAAGGCAGAGTACCCTGTCATACTTCATGTCTAACGACCTCAGCCCTTTCTTCTACAGTACATCACAGACTGGAGCAATACTACAATCATTGCAGAGAGACCTCGAGTCTACCATCATCAGTCACACCTGAGATATCAAGATACAGCGGAAACTTTTAATAGGAAAGGATATGAATAACAATTTTTGTAAATAGAGTTACAATTTTGAGATTTTTCTAACACTTTGAAGCGCAGGAACAGGTGAATGTCAGTGAACTGATTTTTTTTTATTTTATCGCAAGCCCGGAGATATTGATGCAATTTTTGCCAGCACTTCTAAGCAGTCCTTATTGAGACCCAGTGATGCCAAATTTTATTGGATTTTGGGCCTAGTGCACAATAATCTAGGATTGAGAACACAATGCAAAATATTACCTTTAGATACAATGAAAGCTGTTTATCCTTCCCAGTTAAAAAGTTAAAATAAGAACTTCAAAAACAGGTCAAACAGGTGGTTCTCCTGGAGAAACGTTTTATTGTCCTGATTATTTATTGTTTTATCATTATTTAACCATGAAGGCAATGTTCTATTATAGAAGTAATTACTCTATAGTGTTCAAAATGCCAATGGTTCTGAGTGGTAGCATGTTTTGGGAAAGTTTGGTCAGGGGGTTAGAACAAGTTATTTAAATTTCCATTATTTTCAATAGGGAAATGTGCTTCAAAATGCAAATTTTCAAGATACAAATTGTCTGCTGGAACGAAATTTATATTCAGAGGTTTTTTTTCGTCCTCAAACCTTTTCAATTGAGACCAGAGATCTACCTAAGGGGGAGGTCCACTTTTTTCCCGTTGAGAATTGTGGCTTCATTCTCAAAGGAGCTAAATCTCATCCTGATTACTTTCTATCTATTTGCTGAGCTTTATTCTGATCTAGTAAGTGCGGAAGCAGGATTTTATCAGCACTTAAAGATGTTAATGTCCCATACAAAGAAAAACAGAGAACCCTCTCCTGTGTGCTGGAACACTGGCTGTGTTATTAATGTCAAACCAGATCTGATAGCACGGGTTTCATGTTCTATTTAACATGCAAAAAACACCAAGAATATATTGAAAAAAAACCAAACAGCATGTTACAAGTTCACATTCCTGATTAGGAGTAAATTCTAAATGCTTTGAAGCGAAAAGCAAGAGGCATCCAAGTCCTCCTCTCCGCTTTCTATAGGGGAACAAGGTGATTTAATCATCTCTTCTTTCTTTCATCTCATCTCAGCCTTTTCCATCTCCTCTTCATTCTAATATGAAACCAACAAAAGCTATGTTAGCAAGAGGCCAACCTCAACCCTCTTGACTATTTTTCATCTTTTTAAGCCACTATCTCATCATCCCTCTGTCTTCCAAGGACTCTTGATGGTAAATCCTCTCTCTCACTGTAGCATTAGGTAATTGGACTCAGTAATGAAGGTGGACCTGCAGAGAAGATGTAAAAGTATTTGAAGAAAATCAAGCCTTTTGCTTCTGTGAACAGAAAAACAGAGGCTTCGGGATGTTTATTTAAAGACTTACAGACTAAAGTCCAGTAGAAACAGTTTTAGAAAAAGATGCCAGTAGGCCATGAGGTGAACCCGGTTTTCATTTTCATCTTGTTCTCTCACATCTACGTACTGTTTGCTTCATAAAATAAATATTTTCTACTAAGTTGAAAAGTACCGTTTTTACTTTTGTAATAAAGCAGTTTTTTTATATCGATGTTTCAATTCGGGACTAGTTCGTTTGGAGCATAATGAGATAGTATAACGGCTGTCACGTGACCAATATAGTAGCCTATTTAACCAACATGGTGACATACGGAGATTTGGAGTGTAGCACCGACAGTGAGGAAAATACCTTCTACAACTTCTACAAAACCGTGTAAATGTGTATGTAGAATGGGCTACATGTATTTAATATGTGTAAAACATGAACAGGAACTGGATTTCACCCTAACGAGATGGAATACATACAGGGACGCTATCATTCACAGTAAGTGCGCAACTATGCCAACACAGCCACTAGCAGTACTACTGTAAACAGGGTTTCTAATTGACTGATTTTGACATTTGTTTGGATTGTGCTAGGACCTAGACTGGTGTAAACAATACTGATGGTATAAAAGGCCTTTGTATGTGAATGTTCACAAAAATTACAGTTTCCACGGGTGCTCTTAAGGTCCACAAGTGGTAATAAACTGAACATAAGTATCTGTATATGACTGTTTTATTCACATTCATTCATTACAATGCAGTAATTAACGCAGGGAGAGTCAAGGGGCTGGTGGTGGATTTCCACAGGCGAAGATGCAGACCACACTGACATAGTATATTAATACCTCAGTGTTCATCTGGGAAACAGACTGGACTGGAGACTTAACAGTGAAGCCGTCTACAAGAAAGGACGAAGCAGACTGGACTTCTTGAAGAAGCTCAGGTCCTTCAAAGTTTGCAGCAAAATGCTGCAGATCTTCTATAAGTATATTGTGGAGAGAATCTCTTTGGCCATCCTCTACTGGGGAAGCAGCATCAGGGACATAAAAAAGCCTCAACAAGCTGATAAAGAAGGCTGGTTCTGTTCTTGGCACTACTGTGGAACCTCTGATGATGTTGATGTTGCAAAGAAAGATTCTTCATAAAATCAAGAACATCGTGGACAACCCTAAGCATCCTCTTCATGACACTGCTCTGGTTACAGCAATATTTCAAGGTTATGTCAATAAATTGATTAATTAAATATTAGTAAAGGGATCTAGTGAATATGGCATAATAAGATATCATTACTCAGTTAAGAGGCCTTTCACCTACCTTGATCTAACTGCGTGACACCTCAACTGTGAGTAGTGTTTGGTTAACCTTGCCATGAAGACATAACATTGCGAGACTGAAGGCAGAAGCTGCTTACAGAGGGCAGACATGATCAGGGGTGTGAGAGAGTTCAAGGGTTGGCCCAGACCGGCTCATGTACAAGACTGGCCGTTAGGGCTGGGTAAAAATATCTATTTGGCAATGTATTGCAATTATTTGTTTCTCAATTCAATATCGATTCATCAAATCCTATGAATTGATTCAGCCCACCGGCCAGTGGCGGCGCTGTGGGCAACACTCTAGTGAGAGCGTTCAGCATTGTACAAGACGCGCATTACCAAAACAGCAAGATGGCGCACAGCAGCTGTACTCCGTTCAAGCCTGCACCACCAACGTTAAAAGCCGACGTTTGGCTCATTTATTTCAAAATATACTCAGGTACTTAATTACTTGTGTATTTACTTATTATTGAATCGATATTGAAGCTAATAAATCAATATCGTATTGAATCGAAATCGAATCGAAGCCTCAAGAATCGAAATGAATCCAATTGTGAAATTCCTAACAATACCCAGCCCTACTGACCATAATAAAATATAAGAAAAGCCGATCCAGACTTCAGCCTCATCCTTATGGAAGGAAGGAGATATTTTCTTTCCATAACACTCTACAGTAACAGTGTGTCTTCATTCTGATGTTTCGTCAGACTTGCTCTAATACAGACTGCTACAGGAGATCCTTGCTCCCCATGGCCACCAGGATCTACAACAACTCTTTGAAGGAACATACCGTAAATTTCGGACTATAAGTCTCTACTTTTTTCACATGCTTTGAACCCTGCATCCAATACAATGATTTGGCTAATTTACAGATTTTTTTACTGGCTAACAGCCTCTGGGGGGCACTATAGCAGGAAGTGCAAAAGTAAGACAGACATGTGCCGAAGAAGACACTACCGGTAGTTTTCAAGGACACACCCTCATCATGGAAAACACTAGAAGAAATGCAGCTTTTAAGTTAAAGGCAATCAAGCTGGCCATCAAAGGAAGAAATATACAGTGTCTTGCAAAAGTATTCGGCCCCCTTGAACTTTTCCACATTTTGTCACATTACAGCCACAAACATGAATCAATTTTATTGGAATTCCACATGAAACACCAATACAAAGTGGTGTACACGTGAGAAGTGGAACGAAAATCCTACATGATTCTAAACATTTTTTTACAAATAAATAACTGAAAAGTGGGGTGTGCGTAATTATTCAGCCCCCTGAGTCAATACTTTGTAGAACCACCTTTTTCTGCAATTCCAGCTGCCAGTCTTTTAGGGTATGTCTCTACCAGCTTTGCACATCTACAGACTGAAATTCTTGCCCATTCTTCTTTGCAAAACAGCTCCAGCTCAGTCAGATTAGATGGACAGCGTTTGTGAACAGCAGTTTTCAGATCTTGCCACAGATTCTCGATTGGATTTAGATCTGGACTTTGACTGGGCCATTCTAACACATGGATAGGTTTTGTTTTAAACCATTCCATTGTTACCCTGGCTTTATGTTTAAGGTCGTTGTCCTGCTGGAAGGTGAACCTCCGCCCCAGTCTCAAGTCTTTTGCAGACTCCGAGAGGTTTTCTTCCAAGATTGCCCTGTATTTGGCTCCATCCATCTTCCCATCAACTCTGACCAGCTTCCCTGTCCCTGCTGAAGAGAAGCACCCCCAGAGCATGATGCTGCCATCACCATATTTGACAGTGGGAATGGTGCGTTTCAGAGTGATGTGCAGTGTTAGTTTTCCGCCACACATAGCGTTTTGCATTTTGGCCAAAAAGTTCCATTTTGGTCTCATCTGACCAGAGCACCTTCTTCCACGTGTTTGCTGTTTCCCCCACATGGTTTGTGGCAAACTGCAAACGGGACTTCTTATGGTTTTCGTTGAACAATGGCTTTCTTCTTGCCACTCTTCCATAAAGGCCAACTTTGTGCAGTGCACCATTAATAGTTGTCCTATGGACAGATTACCCCACCAGAGCTGTAGATCTCTGCAGCTCATCCAGAGTCACCATGGGCTTCTTGGCTGCATTTCTGGTCAGCGCTCTCCTTGTTCGGCCTGTGAGTTTAGGTGGACGGCCTTGTCTTGGTAGGTTTACAGTTGTGCCATACCCCTTCCATTTCTGAATGATCGCTTGAACAGTGCTCCGTGGGATGTTCAAGGCTTGGGAAATCTTTTTGTAGCCTAAGCCTGCTTTAAATTTCTCAGTAACTTTATCCCTGACCTGTCTGGTGTGTTCTTTGGACTTCATGGTGTTGTTGCTCCCACCATTCTCTTAGACAACCGCTGAGGCCGTCACAGGGCAGCTATATTTGTACTGACATTAGATTACACACAGGTGCACTCTATTTAGTCATTAGCACTCATTAGACAATGTCTATGGGCAACTGACTGAACTCAGACCAAAGGGGGCTGAATAATTATGCACACCCCACTTTTCAGTTATTTATTTGTAAAAAAAAATTGGAATCATGTATGATTTTCGTTCCACTTCTCACGTGTACACCACTTTGTATTGGTCTTTCACCTGGAATTCCAATAAAATTGATTCATGTTTGTGGCTGTAATGTGACAAAATGTGGAAAAGTTCAAGGGGGCCGAATACTTTTGCAAGCCGCTGTAACTACTGCATGTAAGCTTGACATCAATAAATCGACAGTGAGACTTTGGAGGAGGCAGCAAGAAGAACCGAGTCAGTGTAAAAAGACAACAAAACCTTTGAGAGGACATAAAGACACTGAAGAAGACGACTTCAGTGGCTTTAATGAGGAAGATGAAGATAGTGACCAATGACTTTTCTGGTCAGTTAAAGTATCTTTTATTTTCTAAGTAGGTATGTTACTGACGTGTGTATGCCGTACTGCTGATTTTCAGGCAGAGATAGAAAAAAAAGCATGTCTTAAATAAAAACTAGATAAGCATTTAGACCTCCACCAGGGCCAATCAATCCCCTCCATCCTCATGTTGTTATCTAATTCTAAGTTTTAGTACTTTTCCAATAAAATGTCTGTTAATGAGACACGTGGCTGTACTCTTCCAGCGGAGAGAGAGAGAGATCTGAGGATGCTTTGCGAGGGGAGCCGCTAGTGAGCTCTCTGACCCGGGAGAGGAGTGGAGGTTAGCACTGGTCGGTGGGTGGATATGTGCTTCATGTCGGATCAATCCCAAAATGTAATCAGTTCCTGGTTCCATTGTGGAAATTTGCTTAAAAAAATCATCAAAACCCATCCATAATGTTTTGCAAAGATGTTTTGTTCCATGTTTTGAGTTATGTTGCTAACAGACAGACAAACAGACAGACAGACGGACACGAAAACATTACTTTTGGGTAAATATTACCCTAGAACATAGAAAACAGATTACCTTCTGGCGGAGGTAGTAAAAGAAGATCTTCCGTGTACTGTTTTTCTGTGTAAATATCTCCTGTTACAACATGAAAATGTGCGGCTTATATTCAAGTGTGCTAGCTCCCCCCCACCACCACCAGGCATCAATAGGCTGAGAAACAGAAATTGTACAATTCAATTTTACAACCATAATCAGATGCATGTGACAATAACATGTCATGGTATCCTTGTATTTATCTATACATCTTACAGACTAGCTGTTGTCTTGCTTATCTACTGTTTTGAAGTCCTTCCACTGGCTCCCAGTAGCTCAGAATAGACTTTAAAATAGTTTTTTAGGCTTTGCACCAAAATACATTAAAGATCTGTATTTGTATCAACCTTCACACCACTCAGGTCTTCTAATTCCAGTCTACTCTGCATCTCCAGAACCAAACATGGAGAAACAGTATTCAGTTTTTATTCTCCTCTAATCTGGAACAAATTTCCAAACAAACTGCTGAAACACAGAGTTCCTTTAAATGAAGGCTAAAATCAATCTGTTTAGAGCTGCTGTTGATCAATAATCACAGGAACATCATTAGTGTTCGACTCTTTTCCTTACCTCTCTTTATTTTGCCACTGTAATGTGCTTTTTTGTTTGTTTATTGTGTTGTGTTTTTATCATGTAATGCACTTTGAACTACCTTGTTACTGAAATGTGCTACACACACAAACTTGACTTAAATTCACTAATGCATCTTTGGATGAAATTATCTGTTAAGAACAGAAAGTCCCTTTATTGTCCCACGATGGGGAAAGTCAGGCCCAACAGCACAAAGGGACAGATTCAACACCAAGATAGAAATATAAAATACTGAATTAAGTATACTAAACTGTCCAGTTACGAGAAAATTACAACACTAAAATACTGTGAAGTTATTTAAAATAGCATACTTTAGTTCAAGCAATGTGCAACTGAGCAGGCTCATTTTAAAATACCTACAAAATGGCAGACTATTTTCAAACAGAAAAAGTACTGCAAACAACAGAGATGTGCAATAACAAGAGAACCAATATTTGAAATGAAAAGAGAGTGCAAATAACAGCAGGCATGTAAACACTTCTTGAAAGAACAGTGATGGTTCTACAGTCTAACAGCTGCTGTGAGGAAGGAGCTACGATAACGTTCCTTCATGCATCTAGGATGCAGCAGTCTGTCACTTGAGCTCTGCAGTTCAGCAACAGCTTCATGCATGGGGTGGGGGACACAGTCCTAACAGTGGTGCTAGTTAAGCCAGAGTTCTTCCATCTCCCACTAACTGGACTGGGTCGAGGGGGCATCCTTGCACAGAGCTGGCCTCCTGATTTTATCTAAAAGCTTCCTTTCGGCTGCAGATAAGCTGCTACTCTACACCACACCATAGAAGATGGCTGTTTCCACCACAGAGCCAAAGAAGGTCTTTAGGAGCCTCCTCAGCAGGTCTGAACCTCTCTGTAGAGAGCATCAGTGTTGTGGCTCCAGTCCAGTTGATTGTTTAGGTGAACACCCAGGTACTTAGAAGAGTCCACTATCTCCCTGTCCACTCCCTGGATGTTCACAGATGTGTGTTTTTTTTTTTTTTTTTTAGGAAACTGAATTCTGATGTTTCATTAGCTGTAATCCTTAACCACCAAAGTTAAGAGAAATAAATACTGGAAATACATCACTCTTTTTTGGGCTGTAAAGAATTATTTAATGACTCAAATGATTTAACAAAAATAAATCCTGATGGTAGAAGTCTAAGTTTTAGTTTTATAAAGATGTTTTTCATGTGCTCATGTGTCTCCTGGGGATCGTTATTGGGGTCACACAACATGCTTTTGTTTACATCCAGTAAGATGGAGAAAGAGAAGAGTGAGAGGAAAATTATGGAAAAGATGGATAACCATATGTTGTGGCCTGTCCTTAACCAAAAGAATAAAATAAATAAACAAATAAATAAATAAAATCAAGCAAACTACTTAGTAAACCTAGTGAGCTTAGCGTATTAAGACAATGTCAACAATGATTTTGCAGACAAATGCGTTTCTGATTCCTGAAACAACTTTACCTACGGTTAATAATAGAGCCACAGGCAGCTGCAGCATTCCGACTCATCATGCTTAAACTGGATTACAGACCTCAGTTAGAAAATGTTTAAATGACTTCTGTAACAATGGCTCCCTCAGATAACACAGTAAAGAGCCGTCGAGCGTTTTCACTCACTGATTTCCAACATTTTCTGCGAGAAAATCGATTCCCTCTCTAACAATGCAGCATTCTTATAAAGCAATCACCAGCCGTAGGACTTTTGGATGTACAGCTTTGAATAACTTTCTTAGTTGTTGAATACATATCCGACAAAGAGCCCAAACAAAAGGTTATGGTTTGTCAGCATTAGATGGGGGGCTGGGATGTGTGTGTGTGTGTGTGTATATGAGTGGAGTGGGGTTTTGGGGCCACCTGGTGAAACACACCTGGCATGTACATCCAATCGCCCATTTAATTGAGTACGTTTTGATAGATTACTTGATTACTAAAACAATTCAACAGCTAAACCTGTACTGATACCTACAGGTTAAATATTACCAGATTAATATTGAATGTGCCTAACCTGCAAATGTGTATCTAAATATCCAGGTAGCATCCTGTCTTGTGCCGATGAGGCAGCGCCCATAGTACAGTATTACTGTATGCAGCACACACAACTAAGCTCTGGGCTTTCTATGGAATTGTACTTCAGTCAAAAATCCCGAGAGAGATTTTCTACGCTCACCTACAAGGCACGCGAGTAATCGCTCATGCCCGTGCGCGCATATTCGACCACAGGCGGGCGTAGAATTCATCACACGAGTATTCAACAACCTGCGCATGTGGATTTCACAGCCTCTCCTACAGCCTCACGCTGTAGGAGAGGCTGGGCCCTCGAAAGGAAATTCTGCTCGCACAAGTAAAAGACGTTTGACTAAGGTCGGGACTGACCCTGTGTAATTGGTTGTTTTAAATCAGTAACGCCCACAGGATGAGTACGATTTTTTCATATGACAAACACGACATTGCTTTTGGCATCCTTCGAAAAGAAAAAAAAAACGACTAATTTTGAATGTTATAATGTATTCTGTGTTCATTTTTCATTCATAAATGTAAATTTCTCAAATGCAAACCTCTTTATTTAATGGAGAAAAGCACTGCAAATGTTTGAAAGGATATAATAAACTGATTGTGAACTTTTTACCCCTAGCCCGTTTTTAAATGTATTTTTCATTTCATTTATGTATTTAGTTTTGTATGTTTTCTTTTATTGACAAATTCCATTTTCTAATATTGTTAAACTGTGAAAATAAAAAAAATATTTAAAAACATCTTATTGATCCTGTGGGCGTGACTGATTTAAAATGACCAACTACACAGGGTCAGTGCCGTCCTTAGGCTACCCCTCCAAACAGTCAAAAGTCTTTCACTCGTGTGAGCAGAATTTCCTTTCGTGGGCGCCGCCTCTCCTAAGGTTTGCACTCACGCGTGTATGAAAGCTTCATGTAGAGCGCAGGTGAGATTAAATCCACACACGTGGGTTGTTGAATACTCGTGACATGAATTCTGCGTGCCTGTGTTGTTGAAAATGCACGCACTCGCATGAGCGATTACACGCGTGCCATGTTGAATTCGCGCAGGTGAGCGTTGAAAATCTCGTTCTGGATTTTTGACTGAAATATAATTACACAGCTTTCTTTGTGTAACTGTTCATTTACAGCAGAAAAGGAGGAACCTGTAGCTCCCCAAAACCATCATCAAAAGAAGAAAAAGCCCCTCACACTCTGTCCTTCTCATCCTTTCCTTGATCTCCCACACTCAAGTTCCAAAACACATTTTTTTGTCTAAAAGATATGTACAACTAAACAGTGTCAGACCCATTTGCTTCTTTAATCCACCTGTCTGTGTGAATGTGTGTGTGTGCGTGTGTGTCTGTGTGCCTGAGTGTCATAAACTACCACTTTCAGAGCATCACCAAACACAGCTAACTCCTCAGCAGTTCTCCTTTCATGCCAAGTATGTCAGAACAAAGTATTTTCTCATGTCTATCATCCCAGCCAAAACACAGAACTGGAAGTAACTGGAAGTTGTTGTCTTTCTCTTTTCAATCTCTCTGCGTTTCATCTTGAGTAATGCTCCATCTCCCTTCATCTACGCAACAAGCTTCCTGGGAGAGAGTGATGGAGCAAAGGAGGACTACTGAACATCATACAACATGAAAACAAAGATGAAAGCTCTGTCATCTGCCAGTCATGGGTCTAACTCTTATTCTTTCAGCAGGTACATGCACTATCAATGACGACTACATCATTAAACTTAACTAAATTAAATTTCTTCACTTTGTGTTTAAGACAACTTTGGCTTGGCATTAGCGCTCTTCCTGATGATTTAGAACATGGAAGTCAGCCTGAAGGAAAAAGAAAAAAATATTTTTTTATGTTTTTCTCATTACATCTTTTCTGAATTTAGCTAAAGAAAGAGTGAGAACAAAGGCAAAAATGAACACCAGTTCACTAGACAGAAAGGAAAACAAACTCAAATTGTGCCTTCAGGAATCTAAACACTGAATGCTGTGCCAACACATGAATGAAGAGAAAAAAATCAATATGTCAATTATAAATGCAGAAAACTAAAACACTAATTCACTCAAAAATTATGTCATAATGGTTGCAACAAAACAACAAAAAGGACACAGTAACAAGAAAGATAACAAAACTTTTCACCAATCAGCCATAAAATCATGACCACCTGCCTAGTAGTGCCTCAGTTCTACTTTTTCTGTGAAATAACTCCTGACCCATCAAGGCACGGACTATAGTACAAACCTCTAAATGTACAGTATGGTGTGCTATCACCAATATGTCAGCAGTAGATCTTTTAAGTCTAGTAAGTTGTGAGGTGGGGCCTCTTAGAGCTGCTTGAAATGAGAGATTTGGGGAATTTCACGTTCAGGTCAATAGCACAAATTTGTAATCCTCAAATCATTCCTGAAGCATTTTAGCTTTACGGGAGGGTGCATGAAAATGGCCACAGACATCAGGAATACTGGTTCCATGAAAACATGTACATGGTGTACCACAATGTAACGCATTCTGGAACCAGGTTTTCCCCAGAGAAGCACACACACCTGGACATTCAGGATGTAAAAGAAATGGTGATTCATTACAGCAGGTCACCTTCTTCCATTGCTCCATGGTCAGGTTATATTGCTTATGTGCTCATTGTGGGTGCTTTCACTGGTGGACAGGTATGAGCATGAACACCATGACTGGTTTGCAGGGACCCAAACACAACAAACTAAACTTTGATTGCACTTTTCTGGTCACACTCCCCACTCAAAGCAATTTTACACTAGAGCAAAATTCATACACGGATATGCAGATCAAATCAAAAACACAACCTTCCCACCATTAACTTTTTCAGCAAATTAAGCTATAGTACACACAGCACTTTTGATAGACACTGACCAGCGCAGAACAGGAACACCCCACAAGATCTGTGGTTTTGGGGATTGTCTGACCAAGACGTCTTGTCATCACAATTTGGACTTCATAAGACCTGTTCAATCCAAACCCTTCCCCATCTATCCTGCTTCGACAACAACAACAAACTCTACAAGAACAAATTTAGAGGAAAAAAAAGTTCACTTGCTGTCCAATATATGCCCTTTTATCACATGGTTAAAATGTTGTTTGAGCTAACTCACTGTTGATCCAGATGATAGTGTGAATTATTTGTCAGTCACATACAGCAGTTGACTTTTCCCAATTAGCTGAAGCTGTTCATTCACACTTTTGTTTTACAGTTACAAATTCAACCATCTCAGCTCCCTAAAAATCATGTTGATCTTGTTTTGTTTTTAATAAAGATAAAGTTAAGATCAGCTAGATTATATAAATCACAATGATCTGTTATGATCACTGTAATCCAGCTACACTGTACAGTATGTCCATTCAAGTTGTCCTTTACAAAAACTATCTATCCTATCACAGAACTACCAGCTGTAGATCAGTGGACCTAATGTACAAAAACCACAGGAGTGGATCTGAGAAACTGCACAATTACAGTTGCAATCAAGGAAACTGAACAAACATCCCATATTATTGTATCTCCAACTCACAATGCATCTCTAATATGTCTTAGAAAAGCAATTCATGTTTTAATGTTGCAGGAAAACTGAGGTAAAAACCAACATGCCTGCCTCAAAGAAATAATAAATTCCCCTTTCAATGAGCAGTCCTTCATCCAGCACAGCAGGGTGAGAGCCCCAGCCTCTAATAGAGCGAGTGTGTATGTGTGACATTGGGACATTTTCCCTTTGTGTAAATTATAAGCACGAAGGAAAGTGTTGCTATGGAGACTGTAGTTAGTGATGCGGTGGGAAAGGCACATCAACTAGTGTGCAGGGAGGACTGAGCTGAACATATTCTGTGTATGACAGACTACAGCCACACACGGACCATGATGAAATGAAAGAAATAAAAAATGATATTCTGATCTATATTTCTGTGATTTGTTGCTTTTTAACAGCTTTCCTGATTTCTAAATGAAACATTTTAGAGACTGTTAGTTAAAATTAAATAATCAAATGTCTTATACTACAAAAAAAAAATTCACATCTGTTGGCTGCTTTCATATTACCACAGACCAGCTCGCAAATGGTGGGAATAAAATTTAGCTTTGACTAAGCCATTTGGAGGCCATCAAGAGTGTGGAGAAAAAAAACTAACTTTCTGTAGCTGAAAAGTAAAATCTAAAGTGTGTGTGAGCATTAAAAACGATAATTCCATCTGGTCAGAGTTGAAAGAAGCCCAGGGGTCGGGGCAGAAAAGTGTGTCATTTGAGCTGCTGCACAGAAAGAGAATGAATATATGCTGAGGGTTTGTAGCTGCCTGGGAACAGGTTACATCATGATGTAAAATAAAGGATCAGAGATGAATCATTTCTAATCGTTCATGTGACAGATCTAACTGAACTAAAAAACAAATGTCTGCTAGGAAAAGAAGTGTATGAAGTATAAAGAACAAAGTTTCAGTGACTTGGTTGCATAAATGATGTGAAGACTAAAACTTTGTTGAAACAGCAGGCCTGGGAAAATCTTCTAAAACCTTGCTGGAGAAGGTTTTAAGAATGTTTTGGCATTTTTTCAATTGCATTTGATTTATTTTTTTACATTCACTCTCTGCAAGACACATTTCTCCTCGGGGATCACAAAGTTAATCTTGCTCCTGAAAGCTTAGGAATGGCCAGAGCCCTGAACTATATTTGACGAAATCCGGTAAGCTGAAGAGGGCCAACCTTCTCCTGTTATTTCACCACAAAAAACATGGATGCAAAAAAGAAAAATTTGATTAGATCGATCGATCGATCGATCGATCGATCGATCGATCGATCGATCGATCGATAGATAGATAGATAGATAGATAGATAGATAGATAGATAGATAGATAGATAGATAGATAGATAGATAGATAGATAGATAGATAGATAGATAGATAGATAGATAGATAGATAGATAGATAGATAGATAGATAGATAGATAGATAGATAGATAGATAGATAGATAGATAGATAGATAGATAGATAGATAGATAGATAGATAGATAGATAGATAGATAGATAGAGATAGATAGATAGATAGATAGATAGATAGATAGATAGATAGATAGATAGATAGATAGATAGATAGATAGATAGATAGATAGATCGATCGATCGATCGATAGATAGATAGATAGATAGATCGATAGATCGATAGATCGATAGATAGATCGATAGATAGATAGATAGAAAAGGTAGAGGAGAAAACCTACAGCCGAAGAAGCAGTTATGTCTAAAAATAGTTTGCGATTTTGAAGAACCACCTCTGGAAAGCAACTGTCACTATCTGCTTTTGAGTTTAGGTTTTGTCTTCTGTCACCCACTATCCACTATTGGCCTCCACAACAATAATGACAGCACACAACCAATTCAATTCAATCTCTGTCTGATTGGAGGGAGCGGATCTGATTACTTCTCATGGAAGGCGCACACCACACACACACAAAAGCTCACACTCACAAAATGCAGTTGTTTGCGCTCTAAGATTCCCTGGGGAAAGATATCAGAGTAAATGACTGCAGTGATTGTGCCAGATAGACTGGATGTGTGCATAATATCCACACAAAGCAGATAATGTGTTTGCTAATCGCACACCAGAGACAAGCAAAGAGACGCTCGCACACAAACACAAAGGCTAACAGCTGCACAGCTATAACCTTTAACCACCCTTCTCATGCTGCTGACTGCCAGCTACACTCCAGATACACCCTCCCACACACCCTCGGCTGAATCCCACTGTGGGAGAGCGGTGATATTTTTCCCAGAGTTCTGATGACAGTCAGCTGCATGTGCTGACAGCAGTGGAAGTTATTAGAACTTGTAATCACATTCACTGTCACATCATGGAAGACAGACAGGCATCACCGAATGTTTTATTTACGCATTTACTGCTGTTATAAATGCAATACTACACACAGCAAGGTGAAATCCCAAAGACTTTAAGGGAATTTAAATCAAATTAACGTTGATTAGCTGCCAAAGTAACTGCTTTGGATAGAGTTTTTTAACAATTAAAAATATATTTGCCAACACTTGGTTCATGCACAGGGTTGGGCAGTAATTGAGTTACTGGGTAACAGTGTTCTAAAAGTAGTGCTGGTATTTCTCTGAACACCACCTTCCAAAGCTGCGCCTTAATTCCAGCTGTACCTGGTTATGTTAAAACTCTATAGCTTTTGTGTGAAAAGGGTACATACAGTGCAACTTTTCTTCGGCTGCTATTACTGCTGTTTAGTGTTTCATTTTACCGATTGCCTAATAAGCTGTACTTAACTGCTTTGCAATATAACTAGGATTAAACTGGAATTTAGGTGACAGAATCTGAATGCGTCTAATGACTAGAATGGATTCATTATATATTTGTGCACATAAATGAAACCCCTCATCATATAAAGCGCCTTGAGATTAAATTTTTTTGTGAATTCAATTCAATTCAATTCAATTCAGTTTATTTATATAGCGCCAATTCACAACAGATGTCATCTCAAGGCACTTAACAAGAAGTCATTTCAATACAATTATACAAACATTCCAATCAGTTAAAAAGTTTCCAATTTAAGGAATCCCAGCAGATTGCGTCAGTCATTGGGGCTATGTGGAAAACTTTATGGAACTGAATTGTTTAACTTTCTTAGAGAAATGCTAGCTTTTTAGGATGGAATTAAAAAGTAGCATATTTCAAGGTAAAAACAGCAATTGTGTTATGTTGATTGCTTAATGAGACACATTGAAAAATTCCATGGAATGAGTGTCTCAACCTAAAGGTGGCATATACAACCCACGTATGTCCCACTGTGAAATAATTTATGAATCTGCAACAGAAATATTGCTGCAGTTACCCTATAAAAAAAACATAACTTGATCTCATACTACGTCAATCAGACCCTCTGTTTGCATTGATGAAAATCGACTACTTGGCATGCTGAATGTATCAAGCGTCTCCAATGTTAAAGCATTGCCAAATTTTCAGATTAACTGAGCAAATAATAATTTAACCACTTGGGTACACTCGTAGATTGTGTACATATAATAATAATAATAATAATAATAATAATAATAATAATAATAATAATAATAATAATGTGTAAATATTGTTTTATATGCAGATCAAGTCTGAATGGCTACTCAAGCAACCATTAAGTCTGAAAAAAAAAACAATGTAATATGATGAAATCATTGGGAAAGGAACTTCCTTCCTGACAGTAGTTTGTACAACTTAAATCCTAATAAATAAACACTAAAAAGCACTGGTGCAGCAGAGACCACAAAAATACTTCCAACAGGACTCGATATTTCACAAAATGAGCTTTATTTCTTCATCTTTGGATCCATTTAAAACACATTAACTATGAGAACATACACAGCAAAAAAAAAGATTAACGTAAGGCAGCATAATCCTCATTTTATAATATATTAGAATGATTATTACTACCTCAAAGGAAAGAGCTTGCTACTGTTTTTTCTAAGTCTTGATGCCTGCTCATTGGAAGGTGAACAGAACAAGGAAACTAGAAACCTTAAAAAAAACCTCTAAACATCACGGAGTCCCTCATAATAAAACTGATGCAATCAATGTAGTTGGACAATCAGCGGAAGAATGAGCGGAAGCAGAGCTGACTGGATGCTGTGAGGAGGTGGTGATCCACGGCAAGGACTAAACATGCCATCATGTACTTATCACATGCAAACGATTTGAATCAGCTGGAAAGTTTGTAGCCGACTGCATTTCCTACTCGAACCTGAAAAGCAGGCTTTAAGGCCATTTATACTGGGTTTAATTCATGAAACACTAAACTCTATCCTCACATTAATAAGAGCATTTTGCCAAAGATAAAATAAACTATTTTCAGTGACTATTTTCACTCTAAATAAATAGTGCTGACATTTACTCTTCAGCTATTAAAGTACTGCACTAAATAAGAGCACTGTGGATAAAATCCTCCTGACTCTGAGCCAGCTTGTTAGCAAACCAATCTCACTGCCCTGTTTTGACAGTCAACTATAGCTCCTTTGGTGGGAAAAGTGGAGAAGAAATAAGTTCATTGAGTATTTAGTAACAGTTTGTGTATTATGCAATTCTACTAATTAACCCACATTTGACAGGATTCAGTAATCCTGCACCGTAACATCAGGACAATATTCTTGCATGGTGAAAAGGGGATATATGACTAAAAGAAGCTTCAGCGGTTTATCATATTTCATTAACAAGGAGAGCGCTGCGATGTAAAGTTTCTAACCACAGACAAAGCCGAGCAGTCTGCAGCTGCTAGGCTTTTCATAAATGTTAGACATGTTTCTTGTCCTAGTTTGACATTCAGGTAAAGGTGTCTGCACTGGCAGGCTATCAACTCCTTGTTTTAATAATAATAATAAAAACTTAAAATGTGCTGCTTTTTAAGAAATCAACAGTTGTGTTAGTTAACACACATAGTCTAACTGAGGATGCGCCATCCTTTAACATTTAGGCCGCATCACAAGGGAAATAAACAGAGGAGATCCAGGAGAAGGAGGAGGCTGAGAGAGGTTTATAAAAACACACCTACATCAAATAGCACATATAGCTAAGACCAGATATTTATTTACACTTACAATGAGAAAAACAGCTTTTTCACAATGACTGACAAAAAAGGTTCGTAGATCTCCAAAATTGTATTTCTCTTACTATTGTGGCATTTAGCAAATACAAATCATTTTAGAAATACTGAAAAAAAGGATAATTGTCTGATTATATATTAAAATATAAGTGTAAACCTAGGACTGGGCAATAAAACGGTTTTAATTCGAATTTGTGTTGTTGTAGCTCATATAATGAATTCTTTAAGGAGTTGTTGTAGATGATGTTAGCTGTGGGCAGGAAGGATTTCCTGTAGCGGTCTGTGTTGCATCCTTCTTTGCATCATCATCTCCAGATGTTCCACAGTTGTCCCCAGAACAGAACAGAACCAGAACCTTCTTTATCAGGTTGTTTAGCCTTTTTAAATCCCTGGCTCTGATGCTGCTACCCCAACAGATGATGGCTAAAACAAGAGTTTCAAAAAAATCGATTCTGTCATTTGTTATTTCTGTTTAAGA
>OY747705.1:16455000-16480000 GCA_963556495.2 Valencia hispanica
TGTCAGAGCAACAGGTCCATAGTCATTGATGACTGATGGGTGAGTTTTCTTGGGTACTGGAACAAGGCATAATGTCTTCCACAATACTGGAAACTTCTCCTGGCTCAGGCTAAGGTATTAGAGGTGCTGCAGAATCCCACAGAGCTGCTCAGCACAGGCCTTCAGGACTCTGGGGCTGACACCATCTGGACCTGCAGCTTTGTTGCGGTTCAGTTTATCCAGCTGCCTCTTCACCTGATTTTTGGAGACAGACAAGTGGGAGGGGGAGGCAAAGGGGGTAGCAGCATTTCCTGACTTGGTTGAAGTCAAACTTGTGGAATCAGAAGAGTCCATGGCTGAGGTGAAGGATAAAACATCCGAGTTGTAACAGGGAAGCTGTTGATCAGAGGAGAGTGGGATGTCTGTTTGGCTGGGGACAGGAGAGGGGGATGCTGAGCTAGTTCCTGAACTGAACCTGTTGAAGAATATGTTCAGTTCATTGGCTCTGACCAGACTTCCATCTATCCAATCCTTCCTGTGCCTACAGCCTGTGATCTTTTTCATTCCTGACCAGACATCTCTGATATTGTTCCTCTGTAGTTTGTTCTCCAGCTTCTTCCTGTATGCTTCTTATCCAAGGTCACGGCTTATTTAAGTATAAGATATGTAAGGGGGAAAAAAATGTTTTATGTGTACCAGATGTATGTAAAATGCACACAAATGTTCAATTAAAAAAATGGAAGAAAATTAAATAAACTTCACCAACTTTATCCCTGACATGTCTGCTGTGTTCCTTGGTCTTCATGATGCTGTTTGTCCACTAATGTTCTCTAACAGACCTCTGAGGCCTTTAGAGAACAACTGGATTTATACTTATATTACATTAAAGTTTGTAGTTGTAATGTAATTTTTTTTTTAAACGTTTAAGTGACTTAAGTACTTTTGTAGGAAACTGTAGTAGAGACAGAAGTAGAGATAAATCTCTTAGGCTTTATTAGGTAGTAATTAAGAACATGAGGTTTTAATATAGACCACCAACATGGTGGTCTAGTTTAGTTGTAACTGAAGCTCAAGTTTTTCAGGTCACGTTGTGTAAAGGCCAGAGTTCAAACATTTCAACAACTTTCTGATGGCCATTCTATGTCCCTGAAAAGCCGTTCTCATGAAGCGGAAGTTAGCCCTTAGTTGAATCATAATCACATGTACAATCAACACATGAGCACACAGAAGCCTGATGCATGAACCGAGTGCATGGTGCCGTTGTGATTAATGTGAGACACGTAGCAGTCCGATAGTTTTTTTCATCACATTCGTCTCCATAGGGCTGTGAAACAAGAGCTGAGATTAAAAAGCTCTCATTCAGCCTCACTCATTAGTCTTTTCTCACTCAGTCTCTTTCTTCATGATCCCTCTCTGCTCTGTGTCTCACACATCCAGGACAAGGTCATGTTGGAGTCTGAGGAGTGGGAGGAGAGGAAGGGCTTTTGAAGACCAAGGAGTGGGGGGGGGGGGTATCCTGCAGGGACTTTAACATGAGTAAAGCATGCATTTATATCCTAATGAAGATCAGCAATTCAGCAGGGCTATTTTCATTTAAATTCAGATTCTCTGGCGAGACAGAAACTAGACAGCTGGCTAGAAACAAGTGTGAGCGCTGCAAAAAGAAGAAAGAAAAAAATAGGCTACAGGTTCCACACGCAGATCACGCCAACAAAGTTCCTTATTCCCACAGACGAGCACGTTCGATGCTTGTGTGTGGTACGTGATTGCGTTTTACTTTCATCACCCGTCTCCAAGTGATTGCATGTACGTGAGTACGTCTTCTGGGAAGACTGACCCAGATCAGAGGAAAGATGAATACATCCTGTGTGAGCAAAGCTTTGTAGCTGAGCAAATCCTACGTTCTACTTGTACAAAAAAGGAGATACAAATAAAGACAAGTTATAAGGTGATTTCTGTGTAAAAATATGTGTGTGTGCAGATGAAAAGGGAAAGACAGAGAACAAACCCTCAAGTCTCAAAGCGGAAAGCAAACCATTCATCTTCCCTCTCATGTGCTCTTCTGGGCTTCTATCCCAGCACAGTAGTGTGTGTGTGAGTGTGTGTGCGTGCACGTTTCTCATTGTGCTTGTGTGTCTGTGCGTGTCTTCCAAATACGGAGAACTGAATGATGAACATGATCTCCATTGCAGTAGAACAATGCTTGTTCTAAATAGGACATGAGAGGCATTCAGCCTTCCCTCACTCTCTGTGTATGGGAGGACCAGTGCTTGTCTGCAGGAGCTGAGGCACGCCGGGAGCAATGAGGCGTCTGTTCCAGGTGATAGTGAGTGTGTGGGATCCTGCGCGGTTGCATGAATCCATTAAGTGTCATCCCCGACAGCGTCCGGAGTTTTCGCAACATCAATCAGATGCTTATTTGGAGAAGGCCGGGCGTCACTCTAACAGACGGGCAGGTGGCTTCGTGCAGCAAGGCGTCATCACCTCTGCTCCGAGGCCGGCCAGGCCTGCTGCTTTACACCTGCTAGTTACCTGCCTCTGGAGATTTTCACATCTGGAGCTTATTGGTTCTCATCAAACACATCAACCCTTCACCTGACTTTTCTACCATAAATATTGGTGTACTCCTGCAGGAGTTTTTTTTCGACTGTCCACATCAGCAGCCTTGCATCCTGTTATTCTACCAGCTATCAATAACAAGTTAAGAAAAAGCTAACAAAAAAATGTATAGTGGCACATTTAAAGTACCAATTAATATCCCTTAAACTTTACAGATTTGTCAAATTATAGCTTTAAGTTTTAGTATATTTTATTAGATTTCTTTGATCAGCACAAAGTAGCACAATATTTTGAAGTGTGATCAAAATGATACATGTTCTGCTAAATATTTTTCATAGGGAAATCTGAAGTGTTGTAACCATTCAGCCCTGCTGAGTCAATATTGTCTGGAAACACATTTTAGTGCAGCTAACATACCTCAAACTTAGACAAATTGAGTGAAGATCATCTACAAAGATCAATTTTCAAGTCTTGCCACTTATTCTGAGTTGGATTTAGGTCTGGGCTTTGACTGGGCCATTGGTACACATGAAAATACTTTGATCTAAAGAACCACTAAATTCAATAAAACAGTGAATTCTAAAAAAAAATCTGGATTTGTTCAAATCAGTATTTCTTTTGTTGAACGATATAGAGCTTATCATTTAGAATAATTTATATCTCATTCAAGTTAGAGCAAATTTGGACTCTTTCCTTACCTTTCCTCCTGGAGTCCCGTCTGACGCTGCTGGGCCTGACCGCTGGCTGTAGCTCTGTCTCTGTTGACATCCTCAGACTCCAAGTGGGCTAGACTCGGCTCCGCTTGGCTCGGCTGGGCTCCGCCGGGCTCTGAGGGTCCAGTTCACAGCGTCAGTGCCAGCTGTGGGTGCGTGGGCGCCGAGTGCGTGCGTCGAGGCGCCGTGTGTGTGTGTGTGGGCACACAGGCTCATGGGAGAGGGATGGGTTTTAGCCCTGACACAACATCCCACACACACCCACGGAGATCTGGAGGGAGAGACAGACAGGAATAAACAGGTTTGCTTTTGTTAGGTCGTGCTTAGCCTGAGCAGCCGAAACCAAGCAAGGGTTATCAGCAGACATGAGAATGAGCTTGTTTCTGATCTGCCCTGAGTAGATGTTGCCCATGGTAACGGAGTAGAGAGACCTGCACTCGACTTTGTGCTTTCTGTCAATAATGTGGCTCAGCAAGGACATTTACTGAAGAACAATCCACCTCGGCAGCACACTTCATTCTTTAATTACAAAGAACATTTCTAAGGGTCTAGAAGTATGACTAATTAACATTTAGACAGAAGTTTTGTGCCAGAAGTCAAGTGATATTTTATTAACCAACATCTCTAAATAAATTAGCTTTCTTATCCCCTCAACCTCTCAACATGTTCTCCACGACCCCACGGATAAATTGTTAACTTGATAAAAGCAGAAATATATCAAAGACATGCAGATCACCAGCATTATTTTGGGTAGGGGGGTGGGAGTGAGGAGAATGAAGGAATGCATTGCAGCCTTCAACATTGTAATAAAATCGAATTAAGTCCTGGCTAAAAACCACCATCCCTAAAATTGGTAGTGAAAGAGAGACAGTGTTTGCTGCTACAGCTCCTCGCCTAGAAATGTTTTTAGATTTTCCCAGCTGTCCTGAAAGAGCAGCGTAGGGTGCAGCTGAAACACTGTTCATTGAACTTCTTTTTAGGCAGGGAAACATTTCTTTCTGTAAACTTTGTCCCAGCAATCATTTTGAATCACATTGAAATGGTTCCAACCATTTTACCAATGAGTTCTACAACCACAGAGAGTAAACATGCCAAAGTTAGTCTAGCAAATGCAAAATGATTCACATGAAAACATTGTCAGCAGGCGTAAGACACGAATTTATGAAATTCTAGCTTCATGTGTCAGATTGCATAAATATTTAAAAACACTTGATTAAACTATATTTTGGTAAGACATTGTCCATACATTATAACTTTCTTAAAGTACTTAACCCTATGCTGCATCTTATTGAAGAGTATTGGAATGTATTATTGGTTGTCCATAATATGCCTCCATGATATGTAGAAGTAAAGGCTCTGATAGACAGGCTTGGATGAATAAAAAGAAGATTTTAATACAAACAAGCCCGCTTTTTAAAGATGTGCGCACACTACGGGGGAACTCAAAGCCGATAGAAGAGTTTCCCAAAAGGCTATGGTCAACTCCAACTCTCTTTATAGTGGTGGAGGCAGCACATCCCCCCTTTCCCATGCTTGGTATGCATATGTTTACCAAAGACATCATCCCTGACAGACAGATCCATTCCTTGCTTGGGGAAGCCCGTCGTGCTAGGAGCGTAATGATTTATCGACTAGGGGAATTGGCCATTTGTTTTTCTGGAAAGAACTGACAATGAACTAATACAGGAATGTGAACATTGTAAGAGATCGTATATGTAAGTTGAATCTTCATAGATATACGCAACTGAGACCTTGAAATATAATGAGACCCAATGTGCTGTCAGACACCACAATATTAAGGGTGACCTGTAGAAACTGTTTTTGGACAAAAAATATGCTGCTGTCAAGTGTCATTTTTGAGTAGGGGTGGGTGACATGCACTGGTGAAAAAAATTGTACTCAATTAAATGTACCACTACCACTATCAAAAAAATTACTCAAGTAAGAGTAAAAAGGTATTTGATAAAAAGGCTACTCAAGTATTGAGTACATGAGTACTTGTTTCAAGTAAATGACATGATTTATTATTTAAAAATTATGTAATTGGACAAAATATAAAGTTATGTGCAAATTCTAAAGACTAAAATAAATACAAATAGATGACATAACTGCAAAATAACAAATTAGTGTAAAAGAAACATTTTCCAAACTCTTTTCACAGTAAAACTAATGTAATGTATGTAATGTATATATGTTGGACCAGGGTAAGGTACCCCCACTTGACCTTTAAATGGCACAATAGGCTCAGCAGATAGAAAATAACATTAAAATGGTGACACTTGTGTACAAACAAGGACTCTCACTTCTAGTAGGATAAACAGTAGTTGTGAGTCTCATGCATTTTCGGTTAAAACAAGCTTCTTCTTCATTCAGTAAAGTTACTCGCTGTGTGTAGAGTAGCCAGAAATTTTACTCAAGTAAGAGTATCAATACTTTTTTTCACATGATGAGAATAGATCAGGATGGATTAGACCAGAGGTCCCCAACCATGGTCCTCACGGTCCACTGTGCATGTTTGAGGGATTTTAGTGCTACTGCACGCCTGGCTAAAATGAATGGGTGACTAACAGGTTTCTGAGGCAGCTGGAGGCATGTTAAGGAGTAGGGCTAGACCATATCTCAAGTTTTTAATATGTCACAAGATGACCCAATATTGTTTATATTGATATAAATATAACAGCATGTCCTCTTGTCTCCCCATCTATCTCTTGCGTTACTTCACCTTGCTCCGCCTTCCTTCCTCACTGAACGCATCTCACACTAAATGCCAACCCCACTGCTGCACTCAGTCTGCAGGCAGCAACAGCATGGAGACAGACAAAAACACAAGGGAGAGTAATGAAGAGGTTAGTAAAAATAAAACAACTGGCTAAATTATTAGGTGATTGTTCAGATTCAAAGTGTCGGATAAAACAGATTCATTCGGTCTGTAGAGAATTTCGAAAAACACGTTTTGAAAGGGGGGCATGTAAAATCTACTGTTTTAAGTTTTTCATCACATTGTTTTGTCATTCCCTCCTTAGAAACATGCCTAAAGTGTTTCTTACGGTAATTCATGTATTTTGGAGTAATCTTTGGAAACTCTCGCGGCCGCCATTTTGTGCGCTGACCGCCTGATTCCTCCATGGTACGCCCTCACCCCCTAGCCCCCTAGCCCTCCCTCCCCCGCTCCCCGAGCAGAAAATCAGCAGGTCAACAGCAATCAGCTAGCACCTGTGGATATTACTACTATATAACTATTTACTTTTCCAAAATGCAACACGCCTTCTTGAAGAAAATCTATCTTTGGATGCCAGGACGACTGCCCTCTTTTTAGTCTTCCAAAAAATGAGGCTGTTTGTCAAAAATGGTTGGAATTCATTTTTGGAAACGACCCTCCTCCCAAGAAGATTTGCTTCGTTTGTGCCGGCCATTTCACAGAAGATTGCATCCAGAACAAAAGTTTATTTGACAGTGGATTAGTAAGCATGTTGACGTTGAAGAACGATGCAATCCCCACTCTCAAGAGTATTTCTTCAGAGCCAACACCGGTAAGTAGAAATGCTCTGATTCAGCTTGTTAGAACAACATAGCTTAGGCTAATTCAGAGTTAAATCTGTGCACTGTAGCTGGTGTTATATATTCAGTACCTCCAGGAATTTGCGATGTTGCGATTGTAACTATTAACGAAAATTCAGCCAATCCCCGCGAATTCTGCACGTCTTGCAATTTTGTACAAAGTGGTTCACCTACGTACTTCCTGAATGTCTGATGAGAAAATGATCAGCTGTAAATAGTGACGCACAGACAGCAGCAGCGAGCAGCAAGTTTTCAGGACAGCAGTTTTTATGTGAATGACAGGAGCTGTACTTTCATTTACTTTTTAGAACCGCTGAGTTATTTAGGATTAAAAACTGTTTCGACCGACCTCAAGGCGAGTTTCCAACTAATTTTCAAGTGATTGGCAAAACATAAAAGAAAATCACACATAAAAACATTGCAACTTTAGTTGCAACTTTTCAAGATGCTGCAGTACGGTAATACTTCGTGCCCATGTGGAGAATGTTGTGATGACGCTGAAGACAGCGTGCCGAACGGGGAGTGTCCGAGAATGTTTTTATATTTTGATATTGTTTACTACCTGGTACCAGACGTCAGCAGCTCTCTTCTGCTTTGAAAGGACAGCCACGCAAGCTCCAAATATAGTGTCGAGATATTCATTCAAATAAAAATTTTCTCATCCACGATCCACCCAAATTAAAGAAACTTCTGCCCGCACCTGCAAAGGTTTAACTATACATTTCTAACACATTGCAGGACTCTGATTTCAGCAGTTGCTATTGAAATGCAATCAGGTCAGCCGCCCAATTAGACAACCAATAAACAGTTGTTTCCCTGTTTCAAAATAATAAAAACAGAAAATAAAGAAGAAAGAGCGGACATTGCTAAAAGAAACTATACACATGAAAAGGTAAGGTTATGCACGGGGGAAATTAAGCCGGGGAAACAGCCAGATGAAGATGAGGGTTTTGATTTTTTTAATGCATGTCCAGAACTCTAAAGACTTAGATCTGTTTTTTCTCACCGTCCTCAACAATTCATTTTTATTTTTTATTTTGCTCATATCATTTAACACACACTCATATGTTAGATGTTACATCTCATGTTGTTATACTGTACAACTAATAAAAGTATTTTTATTAAAATACTTCATACACTGTATCCACTTGCATCCTTAAAGTGATCAGATAAAAGGCCTCTCAGAACAGAGGTCCAGGGGCTGAGCCCACCCCTGCTCAAAACAGTAATTGTCCTGACCCAAAACAGTACTTTTTAATAGCAAAGTTGTTTATTTGTTTCGGAAGAACAGAACATTATCTTATTCAAGAAAGTAATATTAATAATATATGCCGATACTTTATTTTTGACCCCGTTTCTAATGTACATCTACATTAGCTGTATGTCAATAAAAGTCCCTGTGTGACATTTGAGACGCGTAGCTCAGATACTTAATTGCTATTTAGTCTGTAGTTTTTGGGAAGAAAAAATATCTAGATATATATCAAAAATCGAATTTCAGCTGAAAAACATTGAGATATAACTTTTGGTCCATATCGTCCAGCCCTATTAAGGAGGTAGCGCAATCATTTGAAGCAGGTGTGCTGGAGCAGCGACACATCTAAAACATGCAGAACAGCGGGCCCTGAGGACCATTGGATTAGACCACACCAAAGTGGAAGGAAGGAAGGAAGGAAGGAAGGAAGGAAGGAAGGAAGAAAGGAAGGAAGGAAGGAAGGAAGGAAGGAAGGAAGGAAGGAAGGAAGGAAGGAAGGAAGGAAGGAAGGAAGGAAGGAAGGAAGGAAGGAAGGAAGGAAGGAAGGAAGGAAGGTAGGTTTTTAAAAACATTTCTTTACCTTACTTAATAAAAAAAACTCTGGCTGCACATTTTAATTACCGTTCTGATCTTTCTTAATGACCCTTAGCAAAAACAACACCAAAATGCAAATCACATGGATTTATTTTTTTAACACTGACACCAGTTGAACTTTGGGAGCCTGTAGCCCCATAATTCTGCCCCTTTAGAGCCCATCTGCGACTACTTTATTCTGAAGTGTTGACTAGCAGTGACTGCATAACCTGGTAGCCAAAGGCACTCAAACTCAGTTTGTTCTCTTTTTCGAAAACATGCACATTTACGAGCACACACACTGGAAGAAAAGCTTCTTTCTTGGTTAAAGGATACCGAGGAACAATGACAGCGAGGGACAGCTGCAAGGTGACATGCCACATAATAAAGTTGAATACTCTCTAAGTTGCTCGTCGCCACTTTAGACTACCAGTCTTGACCTCTCTTTCTGTCCCCAGCAAACAGCGACCAAGTGCAGAGTAGAACAAAACCAAAAGACTGGCGTTTCTTGGGGAAATCTCTCTCATTCTGTGCCGCCCCCCTCTCCTCTTCACGGTTTCAGCGTGAATAGGAGGCCCCTGTAAGCCTCAGGCGAGAACAGATGAATTGAGAGCCTTTTAATTTGCTGCAGACAGAACAGAACAGAGTCCATTTAATTCTGCCAGCAGAGGCCATGTCGGCAAAATGCTGACAATATTCTTTATCTGGTCCAAACACACTGGAAAAGTGTGAGTCACTCCAATTACAGGCATTATCAGCAGCACTGTTCCACCAAATGGATGGCGAGAGAGCGAGTATGAAGAGAGAGGGGTTAGTGGGGAGAGAAATGAACAGAGTGGGGAAAAAAAATGAGGAGTGAGGGAACATTGAGTGGGTGAGTAAGATAATAAGCAAAGGGGTAAAAGGGGAGAGAAAAAAGCCAGAGGAAGTAAATTTACAATTGAAAGGATGGAGTTGAGGAGCCTCAGCTTTCACCCTGAGCAAGTCCCCATCTGTTCCTACCTTTCTGGACTTTGCCTCACAGTTTGTTTTTTCCTGCTAGGTGTGACGTCGTTAAAACACAATGTGGAGTTAAAGAAAAGCAACTTGTTAATCCCAAAACCAAACATCTAAAACACGTCACCTGAATAACCACTAAAACAAATTATTATTTATTAGAAAACAAATTATTATTTATTAGAATGATCAACCTCTACAAAAAACATCTAGAAGTAATTTATCAATCTCTTGTCTTTGTTGTATACATTTATTGTTAATTAATAGATCAGTTTTATTATGGGATGAGCAGATCGAATACTGAAAAATCTGCATTTGATATGTCTTCCCGCCCTGCGATAGACTGGCGACCTGTCCAGAGTGTACCCTGCCTTTTGCCCTGTGACAACTGGAGATAGCCGCAACCCTGTATAAGATGGACGGGTACAGAAAATGGAAGGATGGATGGATATGTCTTCCTATTACATCTTCCTATCGTTAAAAATGCCTCAACACAGAAAACTGTCCTGGTCTCTAAAGCATCAACAAACATGTTGCTGTTTTGCACACATTGCTTTCAATGCTGAAAAAGATAACAGATGTCTATGATGCATAAACTGGAATAATGTTATTATCCATTTATTTTATGAACTATCACTTATCATTTATCAAACAGCCAGGAGTAAATATTTCCTTTTATGGTCAACGTTTGTAACATTTGATTTCAGTAATGAAAGACTTGAGCTTTGACTTGGAGTTGTGATAGAAAACCTTGAGACCAGACTTTGAAAAAAAAAAAGAACTGTGAACAACTCTGCAAGCTCTTGCCAAAGCACACATTAACTAAAGAAAGGATCTAATCAAAGTTATTATTAACAGCACGGTGGTGGTTTGACCTGGAATCGGCTCATGAGCTAAATGTAGCAGCCGAGCTGGATGTGAACATGGCTTAGCTGGTCTGGATTTAGACGGCAATCTGAAGCCGAACCAGCGGAGCCACAGAGGGGAGGAGAGGAGGAGTGAGCGCTAAATTGGACGGCCGTAATTGGTGCGCTGCCAGCAGGCGTGAGTGGGAGGGTGATATGCATATGTGTGTGAACGCGCCCCCCCCCCCTCCCCTGTGCACTACTGTATATGTGTGTGTGACTCCACAAACTAAATGCTGCCAACAGGAGCTTAGAGCCCAGAAATCATCTGTAGCTATAGTAAAGCCTTCCAGACAGATAGAGGAGAAAGGAAAAGGGGTGCTGGCTCTGTATGCTACTCCCCTTTCTTCCACCTTCTACTCTCAGAGAGTAATTGCATTCCGTCCATCAGGCTCAGAGTTAAATTAGTGCCTCCACTCTTGCCATCTCAATAATGAATAATCATAGAGACCACCTATATTCCAGTTTTCTCTGCACATGTGCACCGTCTGTCTCTCCAAGCTCACTGCACCCATTGAACCTTTGTACCCTGACACCACTGCATCAAGTCCTTATCTCATTTCACCTCTGAGCTCAGCTCGTTGATGAGCAGCCATGATAGCCATTTTTAAAAGTTAACATATGTTCGATTTTCAAACAGATTATATGTTTAAAAAAGAACAAAAAACTAATGTCAATTTAACAGTAATGCAAACTTAATCAAAACTCAAGGCTCTGTTAAATATCACCAAACCGACAGCACTCACAAGTCAAGGAGAGGAGAGGAATAATGTCAATGTTGTCTGTTTTACCTGATAAAGGACAAGAAAACAGGGATATAAAACCTACCCATTTTTTGGGCCGCGGGAGATAAAATAAGTCCAGTTCAGGAGACACACAGCAGAGAGGAATGAACCAGAGCGCAAAAGAAAAGAAGTGAGGAAAAGGGTCATAAGATCCGCTAATAGAGGTTGGAGGACATGACGTGTTATGGGTGGGTGAGATATAAAGATCATAAGGACAAAAGGAGATATATAAAAAAAACATGCAGAGTGGATCAAAGTTCAGTGTCACGCCCAGACATCTGTTACTTATCACTGTACTTTGTCCCTTCCCATGTCCTTGGTACCAACCAACATCTATTTGATGATAGGAGCAGAAAGTACATTGTTTAGGCATTAACTTAATGATGGTTAAAGTTTTGTTTCTCCTTTTGAACAATTTAAGGCTTGAGCGATCTAAAAACTTGACCAACGTTTTTAATCTTGATTCATTTCAATTTATAATTTACAAACTGCCTGTGTAAAATGTAGCCTCAGTTTCCTGTTCCTGTTCTTAGATAGTATCCAGTGTGGCCTTCTGCTGGTGTAGCCCATGTGCTTTAAGGTTCAACATGCGGTACATTCAGAGATAACATTCTTTGTTTGCAACAAATGATTCACTGAACAACTCCTATCTTTCTATTATCACAAACCAGTCTGCCGAATGTCCGTTGACATCTGCACGGTATTTTCATCCTCACAACTGCTGCTTACTTGTTTTCTTTTTCGGCCCTTCTCTGTAAACCTGATCGATGGTTTTGCACTCAAAATCAGAGAATCAGAAATTACTGAAAAAATTCAGACCAGTCACAATATCATGTAATGGAGATATCATTAAATATTGACAATATCAGGTGCGGTAAATACACATTTTTGTGCCTCTTCTGCTATTCATCTGTGATCCCAACACTTTGTATCTTTGGTATCTTCCATCCATCAATCCATTTTCTTCCGCTTATCCGGGGTCGGGTCGCGGGGGCAGCAGCCTAAGCAAAGAGACCCAGACTTCCCTCTCCCCAGCCACTTGTTCCAGCTCCTCGGGAGGAACCCCAAGGCGCTCCCAGGCCAGCCGAGAAACATAGTCCCTCCAGCGTGTCCTGGGCCTTCCCCTGGGCCTCCTCCCGGTGAGACGTGCCTGAAACACCTCACCAGGGAGGCGTCCAGGAGGCATCCTGACCAGATGCCCGAGCCACCTCAACTGACCCCTCTCGATGTGGAGAAGCAGCGGCTCTACTCTGAGCCCCCTCCGGATGACTGAGCTTCTCACCCTATCTCTAAGGGAGAGCCCAGACACTCTGCGGAGGAAACTCATTTCAGCCGCTTGTATCCGTGATCTCGTTCTTTCGGTCACCACCCAGAGTTCGTGACCATAGATGAGGGTAGGAACGTAGATCGACCGGTAAATCGAGAGCTTCGCCTTTTGGCTCAGCTCTCTCTTCACCACGACAGACCGGTAGAGCGCCCGCATAACTGCAGATGCCCCACCAATCCGTCTATCGATCTCCCGCTCCATTTTTCCCTCACTCGTGAACAAGACCCCCAGATACTTAAACTCCTCCACTTGGGGAAGGACCCCATCCCCGACCCGGAGGAGGCACCCCACCCTTTTCCGGCTCAAGACCATGGCCTCGGATTTGGAGGTGCTGATTCCCATCCCAGCCACTTCACACTCGGCTGCGAACCGCTCCAGCGAAAGCTGTAGATCACGTTCCGACTAAGCCAACAGGACCACTTCATCTGCAAAAAGCAGAGACCCGATCCTGAGGCCACCAAAACGGATCCCCTCAACACCTTGGCTGCACCTAGAAATCCTGTCCATAAAAGTTATGAACAGGATCGGTGACAAAGGGCAACCTTGGCGGAGTCCAACTCTCACTGGAAACAAGCCCGACTTACTGCCGGCAATGCGAACCAAACTCTGGCACCGGTCGTACAGGGACCTAACAGCCCGTATCAAGGGGCCCGGTACCCCATACTCCCGGAGCACCCCCCACAGGGCCCCCCGAGGGACACGGTCGAACGCCTTCTCCAAGTCCACAAAACACATCTAGACCGGTTGGGCGAACTCCCACGCACCCTCCAGGACCCTGCTGAGGGTGTAGAGCTGGTCCAGTGTTCCACGGCCAGGACGAAAACCGCATTGTTCCTCCTGGATCCGAGGTTCGACTATCCGTCGGACCCTCCTCTCCAGAACCCCTGAATAGACCTTACCAGGGAGGCTCAGAAGTGTGATCCCCCTGTAGTTGGAACACACCCTGTGGTCCCCCTTTTTAAACAGGGGGACCACCACCCCGGTCTGCCAATCCAAGGGAACTGCCCCCGATGTCCACGCAATATTGCAGAGCCGCGTTAACCAACACAGCCCCACAACATCCAGAGCCTTGAGGAACTCCGGTCGAATCTCATCCACCCCCGGAGCCTTGCCACCGAGGAGCTTTTTAACGACCTCGGTGACCTCAACACCAGAGATTGGAGAGCCCGACCCCAAGTCCCCAAACCCTGCTTCCAGATTGGAAGGCGTGCTGGTGGGATTGAGGAGGTCTTCGAAGTATTCCATCCACCGACCCAAAACGTCCCGCGTCGAGGTCAGCAGCACACCATCCCCACTGTAAACAGTGTTGGTGGCAGATCGCTTCCCCCCCTGAGACGTCGGATGGTGGACCAGAATCGCTTCGAAGCCGTACGGAAGTCGTTTTCCATGGTCTCTCCAAACTCCTCCCACGCCCGAGTTTTTGCCTCAGCAACCATCCGAGCCGCATCCCGCTTGGCCTGTCGGTACCTATCAGCTGCTTCAGGGGTCCCACAAGCCAAAAATCTTTGTTATCTTGTCAACTGTAATCTGTGTCAGGTGTGAGGATTTATTGCAGGGTGACTGTATCTAACAGGCTGATTTTTGCAATGACAGGCAACGTGTGAACTCATGACCCTTGTAATATACAGTAGGGCACAAAAGTATTTGGCAGCCACCAATTGTGCAAGTTGTCCCATTTAAAAAGATGAGAGAGGTCTGTAATTTTCATCATACTGTAGGTACACTTCAACTGTCAGAGACAGAATGTAAAAATTTTATTGTATCATTTTTAAACACTGTATTTGTGTAATGGTGCAGAAAATAAACATTTAGCACCTACAAACAAGCAAGAATTCTGGCCCTCACAGACCTGTTAGTTCTTCTTTAAGAAGTTCTTCGATCCTCCACTTGTTCCCTATATTAATGACACCTGTTTGAACTCTTTATCTGTATAAAAGACATCAGCCCACACCTTCAAACAGTCAGACCCCAACTTCCACCATGGCCGAGACCAGAGAGCTGTCTAAGGACACCAGGGACAATATTGTAGACCTGAACAAGACTGGGATGAGCCAATCTACAATTGGCAAGCAGCTTGGTGAGAAGAGATCAACTGTTGGACCAATTATTAGAAAATGGAATAAATACAAGATCACTGACAGTTTCCCTCGAACTGGGACTACATGCAAGATCTCACCTCGTGGGGTACACATGATGTTGAAAACGGTGACGAAACAGCCCAGAACTACATGGGGGGTACTGGCCAATGACCTGAAGAGAGTTGGGACCACATTAACAAAGGTTACTATTAGTAACACTCTACAACGTTATGGATTAAGATCCTACAGAACACCAAAGGTCCCCCTGCTTAAGGCCTGGTTCACATGGCCGATTTTTTAGGCCGATTCTGCCCCGATTCTCTCCTTCCGACATATATTCCTGCCGTGTGTGATGTGTTCAGAGCGCTCTGGTCTGCTCGGAAGGATGTCGAAACCCCTACGATCGTAAATTGTGGATATTCAACATGTTGGATTGGATTGAATGGAAGAATGGGCCAAAATACCAGCTACAGTGCGTGCAAACCTAGTGAAGACCTACAGGAAACGTTTGACCTCTGTCATTGCCAACAAAGTTACATTACAAAGTATTGAGGTGAACTCTTATCAATTACCAGATGCTTATTTTCTGCACTATTATACCAATAAGATCTTTAAAAATAAAAAAATGTGATTTCCTGGATTTTTTTTTTTTTACATTCTCTCCCATTTGAAGTGTACCTATGATGAAAAGAACGGTCCTCTCACCTTTTTAAGTGGGACAACGCACACAATTGGTGGTTGCCAAATACTTTTTTGCCCCACTGTATTAGCCAGCAACTACTGCATCCTAAACAGTCCTTTGCAATACGAAGCGATGACAGTGATGATAATGTTTTGCGATATAGTGTTCAGCCCTATTGTCCATTCTTAATTATGGTGATGCTTTTAGAAACATAAAAGATAATCTGGACAATTTAACATACACTTAATTTAAAAAATGAGTGCATTAGATTCCAAGGGGAGATTCATATTTTTTTAAATTAGGATTTCCAACAATTATTTACAATAATGCTATTTCTAATAATACTTTCACAGAACTTTACTTCCAAAAATCTAAACTGTCCCTTTAAAACCAGTGTCAGAAGCACGTCATATATCTGCCACTGATTTTAAAGTAGCATAAATAAATGCAACCAAAATGACTAAAGCTATAATAATGGCATATCAATAAACTAAGTGACATAATTGTTCCCTCCAGTAGTTGTATTTCTGTATAGAAATTCAACCAAACAGAAGAAATATTATATTACTTAAAACGGTTACATTTTCACCCAAGGTTATCAGACCTCCTTGTCTTAAAGTAAAAAAAAACTTCCCTCTGATGACATGTTAGCGTGTATCTTGTTGAGACGTTTAAGTCTGTGTCACGGCACACATGACCCAAAACCTCCAGCAGCTCATGCGGGCGAAATCTGACCAGCATCGAATGCGATACATTCAAGGCTGGCTGGCTGTCACCTGTCATGGCCGATCGAGCTGAAAACCTGATGATTCTGGTCAGGGCCTGAGTGAGTGGTGCAGCTCTTGCTGAAGAAAGAGGTTGTTAACCTCTGGTTGCCGAGCAAAGACGCAACATCATGGGTCAGTGAAGCCAACACCATTTATACCTGGATTTGATGGGACTCAAATCAGTGCATTTGTATTCAGTTTCCCTGAGGCTATACTAAGCCTCTACCCTCTGAGGCCTTCACAGAACTCCTGCATTTATGCTGCGATTCGATTAAAAGCAAGTGGATTCTATTAACTTATTAGGAAATTGGCTGATATTTTTGGCATGGTGGAAAGAGTTAGCACTGTTGCCGAGCAGCAATCAGGAGCTGGGTTTAAATCCCTGCCTGGGGGCATCCTTCAGTAGTCCATAAACATGATTGTCAGATTACCTGGTGTCTATAAATTGTACTTAGGTATAAGTGTTTGAGTGCATGGTTGTCTGTCCTGTGTGTCTCTGGGTTGCCTCTGATGAACTGGTGACCTGCTGCTGCTGATAGCCTGACCACTGGAGATAGGCTCCAGCCCCGACAAAGGGTATGAAAACTTTTTTCAAAGCAATTTCTTAAAGTTTGTTGTTGCTTTCCTCTGGATAATACAGCCACACCACAATCATAAGTGTTCATCATGCAATCACCCAGGTCAGCAGTCAACAAAACAACACTCTACATTGAAAACACAGAAACATGTAGCTCTGATCTGCTTTGAGAGCCACACAAGACTCCCTGTCTGCATGAATGACAAGAGGGAGCACTCAGCAGAGGCCTCAGTAGGACAAGGTAAACATACATGCACGCCCACATTTACTTACCCACCCACAATGACATGCCAGAAATAGGGTTCTCCACAAGGATGATAGACACGTATGCAGAACCCAATTCAACACAAAAATATGCACACACACACACACCATCTTCACCTAACCTATTTACAGACACAAGGCTGTAGATATCAAAGAGCTGTGCAGTCTATGGGGAATTCCTCCTTTTTCATGTTTTAAGGGGAAATAGATGAAAACGAATCTCGTTTTCCCTGCACCTCCCCAGTGTATGAGAGTGTGTGTGTGTCTCTCTTCTGCCTTGTTAATGTGCTAAAATGTAAATCAGTTCCGATTCAGAAGTGTGTAAGGCAGTCTTTTTTATGCAAAGTGGAAGCAGCAGCTTTGCTGACAGATTGTGGTTATGCCTTTATTAATAAACCCACACTCTAATTCCACCTCTCTGACTGCATCTTCTGCTGATCATTCACTACATCCTTCAGCTCTACGCCACTCACCTTGCTGATTAACACAAGGAAAACACATTGCCGGGGTTTAAGACTCAATTCAGGGTTTTACTGATAACATAGCAATACGGTTTTATTCAGATTGGATCTTTTCTTCTCGTTTCTGAAAGTTAGCAATTCAGATGGCCCTTCATTCTGCCGCAGAAGCTGCATGTTACTCATCTTCCTCAATATAAAGCATCTTGTGGGGTTGGGGGTTTTGCCTCCACCCCCATTGGGAATTATTCAGTGATTTGTGGCTGCTTGTAGGAAGCAGAAATGGGCCACGTAAGCAATATGGAAATTGATTTCCATGACCGCCAGAGCACATTATAAACATATACCAGGAGCTTCATCCATGACGACTATTTCCTCACCCCTTCAGATACACATTAAAACAATTTTATCCATTTTGATGAGGTTTTAAAGTTTTTAATTTTATGGTTGAGCAGAGGATGAATGATAAAGGTGAGTAAAATAGAGTTGAAATGTTATCACTATACTCTGTGCTATTTATTATAATGTTAAAAGTGACAATAAAACATAAAAAAGTGTTTGGGGAGGCTAGAAATCCATCCCTGCATTAAGAGAATCATAAACACAACCACTGCTCTAAAAATAAAATATACAATCCTCATAATGGCTACTTCACCACCCCAGTTAAAAAGTCAGTAGTGCAAAGCACCATTAAACAGTACACAATACTTGCTTTGCATCATATTTTAAAACCCAAGCACAGCATTTAGTTACTCAGAACAGTTGACGAATATGCTCACCAGCTACTTCATTAGGTACATCTGTTCAACTGCTTGTTAACACAAATAGCATATCATCCAATCAAATGGGAGCAACTCAATGGATTTATACATGCTGATAATGACTTGCTGATGTTCAAATCCAGCATCCGAGTTGGGAAGAAAGGGGATTTAAGTGACTTTGAACGTGGCATGGTTGTTGGTACTAGACAGGGTGGACTTAGTATTTCAGAAACTGTTGATCTACTAAGATTTTCATAACCAAATGTCTCTCAGATATACAAAAAATGGCCCAAAAAGAGAAATTAGCCAATAGGCATAAGATCAAAATGACTTGTTGCTGTTGGCGAAGAATGGGTAGGGTGATTTGAGATGTTATAAAGGCAAAAGCAGTTCAAATAATGCCTTGTTACAAACAAGGTATGCAGAATACCATCTCTGAATCCACATCACACCTTAAAGCAGAAGATCTACAGCAGCAAATGATCACAGCAGCTTACCAAACTGAACAATAACAGATTGAAAAGAAATAGCCTAATCACGATATTAACTTCAACATTCAAATGGTTAGATCAGAATAAAAAAATTAATTAAAAAAAGCATACATCCATCCTGCCTTGTATCAGTAGATCAACCTGCTGCTGGTGGTGTAATGGTGTCACAGATATTAAACAGCACACAATGGGGCCCTCAATACCAAACTGAGCATAATTTGAATTCAATTCAGTTTATTTATATAGCGCCAATTCACAACACGTCATCTCAAGGCACTTTACAAGTCATTTTATTTCAATCATACATACATTCCAATCAGTTTAAAAGTTTTCCAAGGAAACCCAGCAGATTGCATCGAGTCATTGACTTGAAACATTCACTTCTCCTTGACGAACATGTAGCAACATTAGACATTCGCCTTCGTTATGTCGTTGACTTCACAGCAATTGCTCGTACTGAGCAGGCATGTAGCGGCAGTGGAAAGGAAAAACTCCCCTTTAACAGGAAGAAATCTCAAGCAGAACCTGGCTTGACAGAACCGAGCGAAAATCTGCCACGACCGACTGGGGGTGTGAGAAGACAGAGCAGAGACACAAACATAACGGATGTTGGAGCACTTTCTATGTTAAAGAAAGTAAGAAGTTGGTAACAGGAGAGAGAACTTTCAGTTACTGGGATCCTCATCCCAACCGATTCTCCCGCCCAAAAAGGCATCAAAGCTGAGCAGAACGCCAGACCAGGTGTAGCTTCTATGGAGAGAAAAACACTGAGAGAAAACATAAAGTTGACAGTTGAAAAAACAGTAGGTAATGCAACTGGAGAGTAATAGAGGAGAAAAGTGTTCAGTCTGTCCTCCAGGAGTCTAACCCCTGCTTTTCACTGGACGCTTAAGTGGCGCATACCGGAATAGATGGGTTTTACTCGTGGTCTCAGTGTTTCCCTTCTTTTATTAATGTTTTTATCCCACGGTTTTTCCCCATTATTTATCACCCCAGTGCTCCTACCTTAGTCCTGGGGTTCAACTCTCCCTCTGCCAGCCCTGGGAGGGCCCCGCACTGAAACGCAAGCCTCCTTCACGCTTGGGGAGTGAGCAGGCCTTTCTTTTCACCTGACGGGGTGGGGTTTCTCCGGCCGGACGTAGCACAAGTGAGACATGAGAGAGGCAGAGCCAGGGAGAACAGTCTGTTTGGACTGCATTCCGCCCAACCGGCTTCGGCTACTTCGTCCCCCACTCCATCACTCATCCAATGACTGGCTAACATCATTCTGTTTTTACCTATAAGCTTTATCAAAAAGGAATGTTTTAAGCCTAGTCTTAAAAGTTAGCAAAGTGTCTGCCTCACGGACTTAAACTGGGAGCTGCAAAGGTTTTAGGCACGTGTGAGAAAAATTTTGCAAACAAAGAATGCTTTCAAAAATGAAAGTGTTAATCATTTATTTACATCAATCAAAAAGCAGTGAATGAACAAAAGAAATCTAACTCAAATCAATAATTGGTGTGACCACCCTTTGCCTTCGAAAAAGCATCAATTCTTCTAGGTACACTTGCACACAGTTTTTGAAGGAACTTGACTGGTAGGTTGTTCTAAACATCTTAGAGAACTAACTAACTATCTTCTGCAGATGTAGGCTTCCTCACATCCTTCTGTCTCTTCATATGATTCCAAACAAATGATGTTGAGATCAGGGCTCTGTGGGGGCCATACCATCTCTTTCAGGACTTCCTGTTCTTCTTTACACTGTAGCTAGTTCTTAGTTACTTTGAGTCTATGTTTGGGGTCGTTGTACTGCTCCAGAACAAATTTGGGGCCAATCATACGCCCTCCTGATGGTATTTCATGATGGATAAGTATCTGCCTGTATTTCTCTGCATTTAGAACACCTTTAATCCTGATCACATCTCAAACTCCATTTGCAAATTCAGCCCCAAATGTTCAAGGAACCTCCTCCATGTTTCACTGTTGCCTGCAGACACTCATTACGCTGATGCATGCTTTTATCACCAGAAGGATTGATCACTCTAATGCCCTGCTTTCTGGTCTTCCCAAAAAGTATATCTCAGGTTTACAGCTTTTACAAAATTCAGCAGCACGTGTCCTGACGAAGACCAGGAGGCGGGAACACATTACACCTGTCTTAGAATCACTGCATTGGCTCCCCGTATGTTTTAGGATCGATTTTAAGATTCTTTTAATAATTTTTAAGTGTCTTAATGGTCTTGGGCCTTCTTATCTTTCGGAATTGCTTTTACCGTATGAACCTTCGCGGTCTCTGCGCTCCTCTGGCAGCCGTCTCCTTGTCACCCCCAAAGTCAGGACGCACACTCAGGGTGAGGCGTCTTTCTGTTATTATGGCTCTCACCTCTCAGGGCTGCAGAGAACGTTCATGTTTTTAAGAGCAGGCTCAAGACACACCTTTTTAATATAGCTTTTAACTGATTATTATTTATTAAATCTGTTTTAATTACTCTGCATGTTTTGATTGAATTTCTTTTTAGCTTTTAGCTGGCTATTTATCAAATATTGTTTACCTGCTTTGCATTTTTATTTGATCATATCTTATAATTGTTTTAATTTTAATATTTTAACTTATTTTAGTCTTCCTTCCAGTGTTTCCTCCGTGGGAGCCCTCTGCCTCGGGGGCGGTGGTCGGCTGTGGCTGCCTTGGTGCTCTCCAGGTGGTGCTTGGGTGGAGGTGGGTGTACCAGCCCTCCCTCCTCTGGGCTCCCTGGGTCAGTGCCTTGGCTGCTGCTGCTGATGTAGATGGCTCCCATGATGACGTTTCCTGGCTCATCTGTACTCAGCCTGTTTTGGTTTTGTCTATTGTTGCTTTTATGTGTGTGCGTGCATCGGAGATGGGGGGGGGTATAGTTGTGGTGATGTTTTTTACTTTTGGGTTTTGGGAAGGGGGGGGGGGGGGAATTGTGGGTCACTTTAATCTGTAAAGCACTTTGAGAAACTTTGTTGTGGTTTGAAAAGCGCTTTATAAATAAAGTTTGATTTGATTACTGTACCGCTCTCCAGCCCATCGGCGAACAAACTGTTAAATAGTTTCATTCCTGAGTATTCCTGCTGAATATGTAAATGTCTTTATGATCAGAGTGTTTCGCTTCTCAGATGGTTACCAGCAGGATGCACTAGGTCACAAAGCTAAAATCCTCCCCCAAAACTTTTTCTGAACGTGTTAGCAATACTGTGATGACCTCAAAAGTCACCAGAACTGAATATGACAAATCCGCAGTAACTAGACGACCCCATCATGTCAATAGGGAAACAAAAATCACTGAAAATTGTTACCAACATTTAGTTCAATCCATGCTGTATGTGATCAACGTACTTATCACAGGATTACTGTATTTTTAAATAATAATGGCTTGCATTTATATAGCGCTTTTCAAGACTCTCAAAGCGCTTTACAACTCCATTATTCATTCACTCTCACATTCACACACTGGTGGAAGCAAGCTATGATTATAGCCACAGCTGCCCTGGGGCAGACTGACAGAAGCTAGGCTGCCATATCGCGCCATCGGCCCCTCTGGCCAACACCAGTAGGCAAGGTAGGTGAAGTGTCTTGCCCAAGGACACAACGACATGTGGCAGGTGGAAGCTGGAATCGAACCCACAATTTCTGGGTTGCAGGCTGACAACTCTACTGAGCTACAGCCACCCAGGAGGCACGGCTATTAATTTAGTTATCAAAATCCCACTTCTTTAACCAAAGGCTGTAACTAGGGTCCTGAAGAAGCCTGTTATAAAGAAAATATGTTTTATAAAAGCACCATTTGTGCTTGTGGATTCTTGACTGCAGTGACATGCGGGGAAAGCCATAAAGTTCCCTAAAAAGACTGCAAAAAAGTTGCATCTTTTTATCATCACTTATTGTTATCACAATAAATACCACAAATATTGTGATAACATGTTAGGTCCATGTTGCCCACCCCTATTTCAAAGTGATTCACCTGCAGACATCTTTTCTATCAGAGCAATAACGAGGCATTATCTTGAATCAGTGTGTACAAACGGGAGCAGATAGCCGAGCTAAAAAAGTGTCTAATGAGGAGTCGCAGTAACTCCCACCACAGATGGAGCAGTCCAAATTCTTTCAGTCTCTTTCACAAGACTCTGAGAGAAAATTAGGTCCTCTCTTTAACTATGCTGACAACGTTCTGATAAAAGAATCATAAGTTGGTTGACTTACAACATCAACAAGGAGCTTTCATGCCTTCAAATCAATTGGAGTCAAATAAATATTCTCAAAAGAACAGACAGGATGTTCTGGATTATAGATGGGCACACTCTTGGACTCAGGCACGAGAGATGGAGTTTTAGGGTATTCTCCTTCTACACACCTGTTGGAGACCCCAGCATCTCATGAGAACAAAGAAAAACCTTTAAACAGAGCCTACATACAACTTGACAAATTATCTCCTGACAAAGGGGTTAATTAGCTTTTTATATAAAGAAATATAATTTAAAAATGTCATGATGTTAACAAACTGCATTGACTGTAGATGGTGGGCAGGGATGTGCGCGTGCGTGTGAGCGTGCACATTTGTGATAGAGGAAAGCAGGAGGCACGGCTGTTATTGTAATGTAAGAAGGAGGCCTCAAGTATAAAGGGTTGAGAACTTCTGGCGTATTGCAAGTCTGTCCGATTACTATATAATCAAGTTATTATTCATTAAAGTAGTTTGCTGAAATGTTCAATAGCTGCAAGCCTAAAAGAGATAGACTGAAAGTTTGTCAGTAAATGACAAAAGAAAAACAAGATGACATTTCTGAGATTACCTGTTGCATTCATCCTAGAGATCAATAAAACCACTGGCTGCTTCCTTGTCTGGAAAAGCAGTCATACCAATTTTGCACACTGTGATTGTTTGCCAGGTAAAAAATATCCACTCAACATGATTTAGATCCCTCACGGCCCCTCTAAAACCCTATCAGTGAGCCTTAAATGAGTGATGAATTTGCCCCATCTGTGGAGAAGAGGAGAGAATACGAGGACTTTGGTGCAAAAAAAAAAAAAGAGCCAGAATCTACCAGAGCACAAGACTGAGACTTAATGAGGGATGCAATCATCAATTATTCAAAACGCTTAATCATGATCGTGCAGTGTTGCTGCACAAAAACACACATTCACACACAAAACAAACACAGCATGCCTTATAAAAGCAGATACAATCTAAAAACAGGAAATTAATCTAAAAAAATTGTAATTCATCAGCCCACTAGGACACACTGCTTTGTTTCAGAAAAAAAGTAGAGATTGAGATATAATAGTGATGTAAGAAAATACCGATACGCCGATATATCGCAATATTTTATGTTACGATATTGTATCCATATTGAAAAGCTATTTATTTATTTATCTTTTTTTTTTTGAATTTGAATGGAACCAGTAATGATGACAGACATTTCTGAAGTAAATTAAAAGTATGACTGGTAGTTGGTGGCTGTTTTCACCTTCGTTCCAGTGGATCAACTAGATCTAGTAATAAGACTGGATGTGTTAAAGAATGAAACAGGCTGGAGTGATTAGAATTCTGTGACACTTTTTCTACAGTTTCATTCAGTTTTTAAAAATAAAAAATCACAGTATGCAAACATGCAAGTGTGGGGTCTTAAGATCTTTTTGAAAAAATAACAGGAACAAGGGACAGATTGAGGCTCCTCTGTATTGTCCACTCTCTACCTTCAACATTTTACATTTTAGTAGAGAGGCTTAATGAACTCAAATTCAGAGGTTGCATCAGCGGCCAAACCATTTTGTGTCTGGGATGGGGGTGTGGAGTTAGTCCCCACTACCGCAAGTACAATTTGGAAAAAAAAAAGAATTTAAGTAACTTAAATATTAGGCTTATGTTTTTCTTCAATATTATTGATCATAGTTTGATAGCATGGGGGTCTAATTCTGGGCCCTCCCCCACCCCGACCCGGAGAACAGGCCCGGTTTTCCCTCTCTGCCGACGGCTTTGCTCCCATGTCCTGTTGACGCTTACCAACCCACTGTTGATGCTTTGGTAGTAGATAAAGGTCACCATGGGAAGCGAGACCCCTCTGTGGCAATATAGTACCATAAACCACAAACTGGGATGCACTTTGTATTCTCACACCCTTCAACTGCAAGCATCCCTAACTTTTAGAGAATTCTGAGCTACAGTAGCTAATCTACTGGGTTGGACCACACTAGCCAACCTTCGGTACCCACATGCATCAATGAGTCTACAACTCTTGTGGCCAGTGATTTGCTAATCATTTTTTGAACCACT